>JBAMHX010000017.1:21172577-21197518 GCA_037177515.1 Pseudomugil tenellus | reverse complement strand
CGATCTATATATACTTCGCCCTCCTGCAGAGGGATGCAGATATATATATACATATATATATATATATATATATATATATACTTTTCAGATTTATAGTTGTTAAGCATTTTTAAAGTCATGAATAATTTCTGTCCCACTTTACTTTTTTGTGCTACTTTGTGTTGCCCATTCATATCAAATCTCAATATAACAAAAATATAAGTTTAATCTATCAAGGTGGTAAAATGTGAAACAGTTGAAGCAGTATGAATACTTCTTCAAGGCACTGTAAATATCTAAATATGAATGATTGAAATGAATTGCTCGTAACCAGGTGTCTCCTGAACTGAATGGCATGCTGGGAATTCAGTCGTTTGATTCAGGTGTGTTGGAGAAAGATTGGATCTAAAAGTTGCAGGATCTCAGGACCAGACCTGCCTCAGTTGAGTCCAGGCAGTGTATGCATAATTAAAAACTGAACTCAATCATCTGTTGATTCATACACTGGTCCAGCAGCCTCTTTAGATGCATCTCCATTCGTTTACAGAACTTCTGTGTGGTTTTATTCTTTTTTCTGAAGCGATAAGAATCGGCGCATCAGCCGGGAAGCCTTGTGCATAATGTAGAAAACCTTTACTAATTGATATCCATCATCTATTAAACAGCAGTCTTGGCTGTGCAGTTGTGTCATTGTGTAGAGGAGAATTTGGAGAACAAACCAACTCTGTGGGAATTCCCACTGAGTGGGGAAGAAAATGGAGATTTAGGGGATTAGGGAGGACGAGCCCGGCTTTGATAATGCTTATATTTTGAGCTGGCGCGTGCTCCATGAAAGCCCCTTTGTTTAGCTGTTATTGTTTAGTTGTCATCTGTTGTGATCCAGTTGCCAGATTGCCTGGAGCAACATCATAACCCGTCTTTCAGCTTTTGATCTCTGTTAGCAAAATCCAGCTATTCCTGCGTCTGCTCACCGAGTCAGGAGTCGATATCTCCTCTGATGATTTGTGATTTCAGTGTAGCCCTGAGGACTCTCAGGTTGTCATGCTGGCTACTTCCCACTACTCAAAGGAAGTAATGACCTGTCCTTGCCTCAGCGCCTCTTCAAAATAGACCTGTCAAACACATGGAGATGAGGATGTCTCCGCTGCAGTGAGGTCTAATTTGTAAATTTCGCTCTGCATCAGACTGCGGTTGCTCTCTAGCTTTGATGGTTTGCAGATTAACAGCGTCTTTCTTTAGATGCAGGTCTATGCACTGTGATGTTTCCCTGGGACACCCACACAAACACACCGCAGTGTACTCTGTGAACCCTGCATATTTATATCTGAACTGTTCAAAGGTGGATGTTTCTCTTCAACAGTCATCTGGCGTTTCTTATCTTTCCCCTCTTTATTCATTCTCCTCTCATCTGTTCCTTTCTTTCCTTTGCTTCCTTGATTGCCCTCATTAAATTGAATCCAACCATCCCTCTCATCCCCCTGCTCCCTTTTCCTGCTGACACCTAATCTCCGTTTCTCTCGGCCAGGCCGGGCCAGTCTGCACGGCAAGTCCTCCCTTCGGATAGAGAATATACGTTCAGACGACCAAGGCTGGTATGAGTGCAAAGTGCTGATGCTGGAGCAGCAGTATGACACCTTCCACAATGGCAGCTGGGTTCATCTCACCGTCAATGGTAAGGACCATCAGGGAACATCTATTATTAAAGCTCTTCATTGAAAAAATGTGGAGATATATGACTTACTGGACTTACATTAATACTTTCAAATGATTAGACGTTTGTCTTTAGAAATTTCCTGCTTTATCGCATCTGTGACAGACTGATTATAGAGATCTGGATTCATAGTCTTAACTTTCTCTGTGTCCCGCTTGAAGAGTTAACGGGAACTCCAATATGCCTAAAACGTTAAGATGTGTCCATATATAGAATAAAAACAGGATGCACTTCTTCTAAAAGCATAATGGACCAACATTTTATCATAAAGAGAACATGGAAAACATCAGATACTAAAATGAGATGATTTCATAAAAGATAAATATTTGTACATCTTCAATTTGATGTCAGTAAAACCTCTGAAAGCTGTGTGAATGAGACATATTTGTCACTGTGTAGCAGCCTTTAAACATCTGGTAACTGTGGAGACAAACTGCTGGTCCTTAAGGAAATAATATTGCCCCATCGGTCCTGATTTACATTATACGTTTTGCATTTCATGATGTGCTAAATGTTCAGGACTCCACTATGAAGCATGCTGTTGTAATGTTGCATTCTTTGGTTTAGTATTGTCTTGCTGACAGATGCGAGGCCTTCCCTGAATATCATCTGAATGGGAGCAGATTTTACTCTAAAATTTTCCTAGATGTGCGAGCTGCCAGCTGCGTAGGCACAAATGCAACCCCGTAGCATCAGAGTTGCAAGATGTTGAACTGAATGATGATAACAGGCTGGGTGGTCCCTCTCTTCGTCAGTACAGAAGACTTCATTTCCCATTTAAACTCATCACAGAACACTTTTCCACTTTGCTTCAACACATTTTAAATGAGCTGTCGTCCAGAGAAGAAGACAGTGTTTCTGACTGTCTCCACATACGGCTTCTTCTTTGTAGGGTTGAGCTTTAACCTGCATGCTTGGATGAAATGATGAGTACACTCCAGAAACAATATGTTCTAGAAATGTTCCATCCTGAGCCAATTTTCTGATTTATAACAATAGAATCATCCCTATTTTTAATACAGCACTGCTTTGAAGCAAAATAATTAAAATAATGAGCTTTAAAAGCATCCCATTCACCATATGAATCTAAATTATAATATTTGCAATTTGAATTGATGACATTTCTCCTGAATTTTCAAACATAGTTTGTTGACCTGTTTTGTTAACATGATTAACTTCCTTTTATCTCACAAGTTCAACTGTCTTCACACCTTTTTGTTACCCGTCCCCACTTTCTAAAGTCACGCTGCTGCAGAGAATTAACGACAAGCCTCAAAGAAAAGCTCTGGGCCAGCATGAGGTTGCATCGCTGCCCTTGGCGAGTGCACTTCACACCTCGACAGTGGTGGGATTTATTCAGGAAAATGCTTGCGATATATTAGAGCAGCCTATGCTGTTCTCCAGATCAGGTCTTCTCCAGGGATGTTCTTGCTTATTTCAACAAGATAATTGTAACGGTTAATAAAAAGATTAAGCTAGGACTGAGTATGGCAATGAATGTGGATATAAACAGAAGACCAGATTCTTTATGGGAGCTTGTGTGGTGAATGAATAAGGACAACAAACAAGGAACTTAAGTTAAAGTTAATTGTATTGGAAAAAAATAATACTAATAAATAATAAGGCACATTTAAACAGATTAAATATCAAAAGACAAACAGTTTTACAAAAAAAAAAAACACACAAAACACTTTGTAAACCTTTTTTCAAGTTTTCAGTTTAGATTTTACCAAAAGGATTTTTTTTCCTTTGGGGTTTTAGTTCATGTCCTTCGTTTACGATCCTTTGGGAAACGCAAAGTTCAGTTTTTGGAAAAAAAAAACAAAAAAACAACTAAAGGTATCCGGAGGCTTGGCAAAAAAATCAGAAAAACAAAGACCCTACCGGGTTTTGACAGAGTTCTGGCAGAGTTTGTGGTCAGCAGTCATGGGTCCCAGCCGAAGTGCAGAGCAATGGTGAAACAGGAAGTTGCTTGGGCGCAGCCATTTTTATTATTGTGCCACTTGTGGCAGGGCATGACATTGCGGAGGGAGAAGGGGGGAGAATCATGGAGTGGGAGAAACATGGGTTACATAATGTAAAACATTACAAATGAAAACCTGGAAAGAAGAGACAGTACGCTGTCTGTCCTGCCTCTCAAATTATCTTTCAGATTATTTAGTAAAACACGATCAATACATTTACTCTGTGTCATTCCCGACACTATTTTACACTGTTAAGGTCACTGAGCTGTCCCCAGCAGCTCTCTCTGCACTGCATGTATATGTCACCGTAGTCTTCTTTAAGCTGGTAACAAACACTAGTGTCAGAGCAAACTCACATAAGGACAGTTCCCCTCCTTCCACTTGGTAGCTCAAGCATTTATCATCGCTTAATCAGACAGTGTACGATGATGTTTGTTGCTGTGGTAACAGGCACACCAGAAATGGTCCCACTCACTCCACTGATCCCCATCCTTGTGGTCACGGCACATTAGCTCACTTTCAGCAGTATTGCTCTTGTTGAGCTTGACTTTTCCCTGCTGCGGCTCCTTTCTGTCTCTCCCGGAGGTGTGCTGAGGCCTCGGGCTTCCTCAGCCTCCTTTCTCTTTACATCCTTCCTTCATCGCCCTTTAGTGTCTTGTCACCAAACCAGACAGGAGCCTCACTTTGATCAGATGAAATAATCAATTTGACAAGTCAGCTAAGCAGCACCGCAGAGGATTTATATCCTAGATGTGCATCACAAAAACAGGTTTATGCTACTAGTCTAGATCTGTAACAGGACCCTGCTTCAGGCTTTACAAATTGGTTTTATTTTATATCAGTCTGTCTTTATTTTATTTCTACTTGATAAAAATGTCTATATAAAACTTAAAAAGCACATTTTCTTTTTGTCAAAAATCTCTAAGAAAACAAAGTGAACTAAAACCACCAAGTGGATCATCAAATCTAAAGTTCAACATAAAATGTATAAATATATCTGTATAAATCAATCAAAATTGTATTTATATTGCACTTTTCATACAAAGAGCAGCGAAACGTGCTTTAAATAAGAAAAACTAAATGCAAAATTAACAAACAAGCCTTCTCATACCAAAGCATTTTACTTACTGAAAATCAAGTACAAAAACACACATCCAAGCATTTTCTCTCCCACTCACACAGGTAAATGACATAAAACCCACCTGCCAAGCCAGTCCCATGTCCACGTCCCCCACAGGCAAACACTAGTTCCCGTTATCTGGCTTAATGCTGCTATAAGGACATATCTTGAGGACCCGTCCACACAGAGACACATCATGTCCACAGAGGCCACTACTACAGGACCCACCCAGTCCACCGCAGGCCAGGGCATCCATCACAACAATGGAGGATGCGACAACCCCCCCCCACCCCCTGGGATCCCTACAGTTGGGAATGCACAGAGCAACCTTGGACCATGTCTGTGGAAGGAAATTGCTGGAAAAATGATGAAATTGAATTTAGAAAGAGATCAAATAATCTTAAAAATTACTACAAATTCAACCGTCAGAGGTGACGGCTAGTGGTATATCCCAAACACCCCAGTCTTCAATTACAAAATACAAAATATAGAAATATTCAGTTATAACATCATCATGTGACACACCTTCAGGTCATGACCTTTCATTTACACTTGATTTCAGGTCAATGACATGAATACTTTCAGAGATATAGCCAAAATAATGTTCAGGTTTGAGTGCCCCCTGGTGGCCAATCTGAAAATGATAAATGGCTCAAAATGGAATCAGTTCATCCTCTCGATATCTATGCATATGCAAAACATGACAACTTTGCATTAAATATTGTTCACGTTATCCTGTTAACACAAAGGATCTGTGGACTCAGCGGCAGTTGGGGCAAAACCTTATAATCCCAGACACTCCTTTTGGGGAAATAATAATAATAATAATAATAATAATAATAATAATAATAATAATAATAATAATAATAATAACTGGTGACCTGTCCAGGATGTACCCTGCCCCTCGCCCAATGTCTGCTGGGATATGCTCCACCAGCGACCCCGTTTGGGAATAAGTGGTAGATAATGGATGGATTAATAATTATAATAATAAATGAATAAATATAATAAATGAATATAATAATAAATTATTAATATTGCTTGTATACACTTTTGCAAAAGTTATACAATTAAACCCTAACATCTAATAATAAATTACTAAGATGAAATTTAATAACAGTAAATAGCTGTAATTAAATGAATATTCTTCATTCATTTTCAATACTGCTTAATCCAGGTCAGGGTCTTTGGACTAATCTGTACAGTTAGTGGATGGATGGAAATAAAGATCCCAGACCGGGAGGAGTTTTAATGGATCCCGTTTTCATATGTAATCGAGCTGATTGTAAACCTTGAAGCACCATACAACACAGATTGTTGCAGATTCTTAATAACTGTTTAAAGAAGGGAACCAGTACAAGCGTAAATAACCAGGTCTTCTAATTGTACTTTCAGGAGTTCTAATGAAAGCATATTTGAAGCTTGTGGCTGTGCTACGCTTCTATTTATAGTTAGTTGTTTGCGATCCTCCTCTGCAGATCATTGTCAAACATCAGTGTTTGTCAGTGATTATGCTGAGCACTTAATCTGTCAGCCTTGTTTCCGTTGAAGAGAAATTGCTGCATATAGATTTCTGAATTGATGAATATAGATTGGAGCTGATGCTTTTCTTCTACAAACTGACACTTCTGCCTCGTTCTTGTGTTCCAGCGTGGGGAGTGATTGACGGGAGAGTTAGTGAGATGTGTTGGTTTTATACGTCTAATGTAACTCTTCAAACTTTTCTGTTTCCTTTTTTTTAAAAAAGTCATTTTCAGATCAGATCATTATAAAATAAAGAGCTTAATTATGTCAGTTGTCTTCCCGTGTTGTCCTAGTTACACTTGTTTTAAACCTGATAAGTAATATAAGCAGCAAATAGATAGGAAAACATAGTTACATCATGAACATCAGTATTCTGCTAAGGTTGCTCAGACCCCAATCCAGCAAGAGGTGATGCCAAAGAATCCAGGTTCATATCTCGCAGGGTTAACCTCCCTGAAAATGGCTTCTGGACTTCTTTGTGCTTGCTTTCCCTGAGTTCTGCAGCAGAGCTCTGCAGTGGCTGCAGTCTGCACACCAGCTCGGTTTCCTTACCTCATGCTCTCTCTCTACCTTCCTCATTCTTATTCCCCTCTCTCTTATTCCCCTTCATCTCTTATAAGAGCCTTGCGCTTGCAAAATGATCATGTTAGCACCCTCTGCATTATGCATTGATGCTACAAGTAAACTGTAAATGTTTCTTCCATGCTGCTGGCTGCAGAGCAGAGCAGTTAGTAGTTACATTTTATTGCTTGTCACAGTACTATGCTACTGCTTAGAACAGGTCAGCGGTAGACTGACCCCAAATCTGTAAACACAGACATGGAGGTCTTATAAATCACATCTCATTACCTACAAGCATGACAGGATGCCGTAAATAATAACCTGTGCATGACAGACCCTGATTGCTTATTGCATTCTCAGGATAACAATGGTAAATAAATTATTATTGGACAAAACCTATTTTGTATACTTTTAACTGCTTTATATCTTTGAGCAGAGATAAAAACCTGGAAAAAAACAACCAACAGTTTTACATTAGCTGTCACATTTTCTGCTTTTTGTTGTAGGATCCGGTGAAGCCACATTAAACGGCTTCATGCAAGCCTCCATCCGTTATTGGGAGTCATAGTGTCCTTGAAAGCAGCACTAAGTGGCAATATAAAAATAGGTTCTGCTCACAGCTACAGTTCACATGACAGCAGCTTTACAGTGACCCAGTGCAGAGGTGGCGAGTACACCAGGCATCGCTGCCAAACCCCAAGACAAGACACTTGTGTTAACGTTGCACAATAAGTAAGAAAAGTTGTTTGGTGGATTGTTGGTGTGGTGCAACAATGAGTCTTAGCGGTTAAATTTAGTCTTCCTGCAAAGCCTGTTTCTTTCCCTTAGAACGGGAGTCATCTCTGTAAGGAAACTGCATTTGTAGGATGAGGAACAGTTACTCGCCCTCTGAAAAACCCACCATATCTTCTTTGTCTAACAGCTGATTTAGCTGTTGCATCTTGTTGTTTATCAGATTTATTGTTGATGTGAAAAAACAAAACATTTTGCCAATTTTACTATTTATTATTTTCCCGAACGCAGAGTGGTTTCATCACGACCACCGCCGCTGCCGGTTATCGATAACTAACAATGTTCACAATTGGATTTCTGAATTCATGGTTTTCCCACCAGGTGGTGCTTTATGCACAAAAAATCATATTTTTGGCTATATCTCTGGAATTATTTCTCTAATTGACCTTAAATCAAGTGCAATAAAAGGTCATGACCTCCGGATGCATCCTGTCCTGGCTTCATACCAGGCTGGTTCAAAGTTTTCACACCAGGTGAATCTTTTTGACTGAACATGTGCGTCTTTATATTATTGTATTGTGTTATTTTGAGGATTGGGGAATTAGAGGATTGGGGGAGTTCTGAGATAAACCCCTAGCCGTCACTTCCGACAGCATAGGCCTTGTTCATTTATCAAACATAGCAGCTTGTGATATACTGCCGACCTGTTCCGGTTGCACCCTGCCTCTCGGCTGCTGAAATGTGTTGAGCATCATAGAGAATGAATGAATGAGCCTCAGCAGCACGTGGGAGAAACATAAACAGAGTGGAAGATGAGCTGTGTTCCCATTATTCCTAGAATGATGCAAAACTTAAACATTGCAATAGAAATCCAGTGATGGAAACACCAAAATAAAAAAAGAAACACCTCAATTATGGCTAATTGTTTTTTACACTGTGGTTTTTCAGATGTGGTAAAGAAATATTACAATTGCATTGTAAAAGTGTAATTAAACGCAGAGTTTTACATTGAGTTATAAAAGGAAATGACTGAGAAGGGCTTCGAGAGCTGATGCAAAATTCCCGCAAGAAGTGGAAAACTCCAAAATATCGCTACTTTGCTACCTGCATGAGCCGCGGTTCTCAGACAATCTACTAAACTTTGCTTAATGGAAATACCTGTAAACAAAAATAGTTTGTTGAAACTTTATAAATATCACCTTTATTTTGCAAAAAGCAGGTATGACATTAAACTGGTTGTGGAATCTCATCTCTGCACTGAGATGACAAGGCGTTCCACACCATCACCACCACCTAAAGCCGTGACATGATTGGTGCAGCAAGTGGTAAATGTTCGGCATGTCTTCTCCATACTATGACTTTACGATCTAACTGCTGTGGGCACGCATGCCGTCAACATCAGGACAAACACTCATAATGCTGTCTCGAATGATCGGTTTGTCAACCACATACTGGTCGTTCCATAGAAATGCCTCAATTGAACTGTTTATCAGTCAAAGGGCACATTTAAAGGCTTGTCCGTGAAATAAAAGAACCTCAATGACTTTCCCACACCAATAAGATCCATCTTCAGTATAAAAATGAGAACAAACTACTGGCACTAACCCCTTACTACTATATAACTTATGTTATCTTAGGAAAAAAAAAAGCTATATTTTACCCTCCAACATTAATATTTTTTATATGGTTGGAAACTCCATGAGTGCAGGATACAGAGCTCGTTCAGGCAGTCCTTCGTATTGCTGTCCTGCTTCCGATGTGATCTGCCTCACTCTCCACATGTGACCTTTTAAACATACCCAGCCTGATTTGCCTTTAGGGAGTCTTCTGTTTGCTAACCACCATGATATCAGGTTTGGAAGCCACCACTAACGTATCGGTTCTGGAAATCCCACAGGATCATAGCACTCTCATTCGGCACCACCTTCTCAGATTTATTTTTCTTACATGCTGTTTTGCAGTTCTTATGCCAGGTTGAATGGTAGTTGGTGATGATGGTGGAAATTCCTACTTATGTGTAATTTTATTTATAAAGGCAGACTTTTAAAGGCTTAAACACTGAGTGATCGAATTTTCCAAAAGCAAAATGAGTATCAGGAAGAGATTATAAAACCCCAATGTGACCTCAGGATCCTGACATTGTTTTTTGATTCGAGGTTGCAGGGTTCTACGCAGTGTGGTACGGCAAAATAGAAGGCGTGAAATTAGCCCGGCTCATGGCTGCACATGGAGTGGGTTGGCATATGAGAGGTTAAAGGATTATATGTGTAAGCAGATCAGCTTCAGTCCTAAGTTGATTAGAATTGAGAGTTGAATGTTTGCTGGCAATTATGTCTGAGAAATCTGAATAAATGGAGACGAGTTAGTCTTCAGAACAAAACAAAAAAAAACACATTAACTTTTGCAGAAAGAGATGACTGTTCTGTATGATCATCCAAATAATCCAGGAAGACACAAGTTGAACGGGTTTAACTGAACTGGATCCAGAATAGAATGTTTTTGCCCAGAGAATATGAAATGTTCATTTTGGCCTGTGAGGAAAAATTAAACCCCGAAAGAAAACATAATTCTTTTCCATTTATAATCTTTAGATTAATTAATTCTAAAATATATACTAATTAATACAAACATAACATTACAAATAAATTTTTAAAAAGCCTCCAAAAAGTCTCTTAATTATTTTTTATTATATTTCCCAAATAGTATTGCTGCATCTGCCGCAGATCCTTTGTGTTAACGCAATAACTTGAACAATATTCAATGTAGAATTGTCATGTTTTGCATATGCATATGTATCATAGGGACAATGAACTGGTTCCATTTTGAGCCATTTATCATTATCAGGTTGGTCACCAGGGGGCGCTCAAACCTGAACACTGTTTTGGCTATATCTCTGAAACTATTCATCCCATTGACCTTAAATCAAGGGCAAATGAAAGATGTTTCACATAATGACATACCTGAATGTTTCTGTATTTTGTATATTCATTACAGGGTTGGGGACATTAAAACTGTGGGGTGTTTATAGATTTAACGCTAGTCGTCGCCTCTGACTTCAGAATTTCTAGTTTTTAAGAAAGAAACCTGCAGAAGAAAATGTCCAACATATTTATTTATTCATGACAGAGAATTTTGTGGACTTGTTACACTAGTTTCACTTTTTCCCCTGAAGGGCCTGTTTTGGTTGTCAAATTATTTTCCACATAAAAGCATATTTTAAAATGATTTTTTATCTTAACCTGCTTTATGAACATATTGGGCCAAATAAATAAACACATTTAATCTGAAATGACCATTTTAAAATAAAAGCTGATAATTTGATCACTATTTTGCTGTGACAGAATGATGATAAAATGCCAAATATCTTAAAAGAAATGCAACTTTCTCATCCCATTTTATGCCTGGATACAGTAAATGTACTTCTGTATACTGTCATATGAAAAACTCCTTTCTCTGGAGTCTGCTGAAGTCAACACACACTGAGCGTGTCATTTCTGAAACTTACAGTGACAGTCAGCCTGACAGCAGCGTTATGCTTCATGCAGCTGATTTTGCTCAAACAGATTTTTAGAAAACCTGTGTTACTTTAAAACATGTCCAACATGTAGTTGTTTGTTGTTTTTGTCTGTCTAATCTCCTCCCTCCTTGTTTCTCCAGCACCCCCCACATTCACAGACACACCACCTCAGTATGTCGAGGCCAAGGAAGGGGGGAGCATCACGTTAACCTGCATGGCCTTCGGCAACCCCAAACCCTCTGTCAGCTGGCTGCGGGAAGGCCGCCTTCTGGTCAGCAGTGCCAAGTATAAGGTATCTGTCTCTTCTCGCTGTGACCAGAGATGTCCAAAGTCAGTCTTCGAGGGCTGTAGTTCTGCAGGTTTTGGATGGTTTCTGCTGCAACACAGCTGAATCAGATTGGGCAACACAACACAATGTTGGGAAGAGCCATTCCATTTGAATCAGGTGTGCTGAAGCAGGAAACATCTAAAACCTGAAGGACGGTGGCCTACAAGGACCAAAGCTGGACACGTCTAATTTGGACCAACAGTCATTTTTGATGGAGTACAAACTTGTCAAATATCACAAATAACATAGTATGAGTTGATGTTTAACCACATTAACTCCATCTATGGTTTTGGAAAGGGTTGTCTACATCAGTGGTTCCCAATCTGAAACCCTAAGGTGGTCCTCTAAGGAGCACTGGGGGTCCTTGAGGGTTTGACTGTTTATAATCAGTGTGATTAAAATGAAGGCCATCTCCACAAGGAGGAGAGTTGAGGAGTTTTCACATAAAACCGGTGTTCTTGGTTCCTAAATAGACAAACCTTTAATCGAGATTCCAAAGCGATCAAATTCTTTCATGCCAATAATGAAAGAAGTCTAAGTGTGTGCATTCAGTCAGTCTTCGTCCATGAAGTCAGTGAGCTGATGGGTCTAGAGTGGAGCTGTTCATGTCAGTCCTGGTAACCTTGATTTTTCCTGCACCGTTTCATTAATGTTTAAGAAACTCGACGGTGCAAATGATTCGTCCTTACTTTACGCTGGTTTTATCAAAGGAAAGGAGTCGGCCAGAATGCATCATTTATGATGAAGAGCTAGTTAATGAAAGCATAAAGCCCAGCAAGATTTCAGCATCCAGGTGGGGAACCACTGCTTTTTGGTAGTTGCATTAAGGGGTTCTCAAGAAAAACATACATGTTGGGAATCCACACTTAGAACTGGAGCAGCTATTTTCTTACATTTATTTTCAGGTTGTAACTTTTGTTTTCATTGTTAAAAAAAAGAGATGAAAGATTCTCCAACATTTTTGTTGTGATGATCAGGTTAACATGCCTTTGGATTGCATGTTTTTGCCAATCTGGGTATTAAAGTTGTTCCTTTTTCCCAATCTAAAATAGTGTTTTTCTGAAAATCAGACAAAGAATCAAATAAAGACAGAAATGGGCAAAGTCAAGATGGCCACAGTTTTGCAGGTTTCCTGCTGTGGCACATCTGGATCTGATTAATGGGTCAGCATTCATGGGAAGCACTGCAATGAGCTGATGAGGAAAAAATATTAATTTCAGTCAAATGTGTTGGAGCAGGATGCCTAAAACTTGGTCTTAAAACCAACTTTAACCCTCTGTACCTTTAGTTTTACCAGTGAATAAAGTTTAAAAAACTTCTGGAGAGATTGAAAGAACCTACTGAATTTACTATTGTAACTCCCCCATCACCACCCCCATGCTGGGAAAATACTTTAATGTGAATCTGTAGAAAATACTACCATTGCATGAAGTCAAAAAAGTTTTAAACATGTCAGAGGCAGAAATGAGGAGTTGTATTTGTTGTGTTTGACCAATTGTACCTATTTTATCTGCTTACTGTGGTGTCACTAATAGTATGTAAAAGGTATTCAGCCATTAAACTGAGGGGCATCATCTATGTAGAGTGGTGACATTACCCTGATATTGCACCTTTAGATGAAGCTACCCTAGTATTAAAACTTTAACATAGAAAGGTGACTTTTCAAAAAACAGCTGTCTAAAAAAAGACTTGACCAGAGTTGTAATGACAACATTAATATCAGGTGATTTTTGACAACAAGGGAGAATGAAAAGCCCAAACTTGGAAGCTGTCCAATTCTCACTGCTGCAAAGCACTTAAACTCACTTCATCTGTCTTTGTGTGAACTAGAACTATGCTTTTAAACAAAAGTTGGATTATATTATGTTACAATAGCTTTTTGACAGTTTTTTAAACAGACCAGCCATTACAGGGAGCTAAGCTTGAATAGTTCTTGCCTACCAGAAAAAAGCTGTATAGTTTCTGTTGAAGCTTGGATGAACAAAACATTGAACCATATACTGTATATTTACAACCCTGTCATCTACATGCTCAGAGGTGCAGAAGCAAGAGAAAGGTTAGAAATGTTGTATATGTCATAATGTCAAGTATCAGATTTGACCCAGGTTCAACTTTGATTCTGATTCCTGCGTTCAATTTTTAGTAATTAGCAGATGCTTCACTGATATCACGACAGATAGTTTTACTAAAGGTATTTAACAACTACTGTAGATAAACTAAGAACGTACATCGCAGTTCTTTGTCAGTGGAACAATCAGAGTTCACCAATATGACTGAAAACATGGGAGGTTTCCATAGACTGCATATAAAATATGGGCAAAGTCTCTGTGACGTCACCCGTAGGTTTCTGAAGGGCATAAGTTGGAGTCGTTGGGTGGTCCCTACTATCACTATCATGACAGTGTCAGGCATGCTGCTGCACCTGGAAAATACACAAATAGGCAAAGAACTGGAGCTCAAAGGGGGCTGTTAGCCTGGGGACGGATGATTGACAGCTAGCAAACTCAGGTGCAGTCTGTAGCTAAGAGCTAATTTAGCTAACTTGGATGTAATGGGAGCTAACCAGGTAACATTGGTAGGTGGGTTATAACGAAGACACGCTAGTAGCCGGGTTTGTGCTACACTCTGCCTTCTTGCCGCGATTATTTGATACCTGTCCATCAAAAGGAAACACCCATAATTGTGTAGAATTTCAAGATTAAATAACATCTAAATGTATGAGTTACAAAAAAAATCCCCCCTCACAGTTGTCATTAAGGTCAGCTTGACAAATTAAAGCTAAAATGTTTTTGTTTGTTTGCTATGTTATGGAGTACCTAGTGGATAAGGGGGGAACTGCAGCTTTTGGCACTTCCGCATAGGCTCCAGCGAAGGTTGATACTTGGAGGTTTCACAGCGACATAAATGACATTGTCCTGTCTCTGAGATGAAGCTTGAATTGTGAAATGAAAAAATGAAAACTGAGATTTTGCAGCTATTTTTACTTAACAGTTTGAGTTTATGTGTGTTTATTTAAGTTTCTGTAAAAAGCAGAACAAAGGTTTTTTTTTTTTTTTCAATGATAAGTCCACTTTCACAAGTTCATATTAAAACTTTATGCTGTTGTGGGTGTTCAGGTGTCTGATGGGAGCTTGACGGTGCTATCCATCTCCCGGGAAGATCGTGGGGCCTACACATGTCGAGCCTTCAGTCCCCAAGGAGAGGCCATTCACACAACACGACTGCTAGTGCAAGGTAGGTGCATTACAGCTGTGTTTTTCCCCCTTAAAATAAAACACATTTCGATCCATTGTTGGATTAATTTCTTTATCATATAATGATCACAATGGAAAAAAGAAATCCCTTGTAAAAGGCCCTTGACATAGTTTTTTTTCTGGTTTATCTGCAACTTTAAAACAATGTTTTTGCATCTTAAACGTACTTGCTTTTGCAGAACAGAGAGCGTAGTACATTTTATTCATGTATAATTATTGCTGTGCTAATGTTATAAAGGAGGCAGGATCCACCACCAATGAAAACTCTAATTGAACACTTCAGCATACTAATATGTTCAAATTCATGCCAAGGCTTTGTAAAAACGTATTGCGTAGCCTTTCCAATCGCATGATCTCAACCCCCCCCTGAACGTCAATGACAAACTTGAAAGGGAGAAAGACAAGCTGCTCTTGAAATGTCATGTGGTGTCAGGATGACATCAGTCTGTGCTGGTTTACCTTTGCGCCATAATGCAGTTCCTGTATTTGAATATAATCAACAATAAAGATGAATAAATGCTGTGGTGTATGGATATGTTGCTATATGTTTGCAGGGAGCGGTAGGAGCTGGGTGGAGTTGAGACGGGCCTCAGTAAGTGCCAATCACAGCAGCTCCCCTCATTGTCTTTAAAATACACAATCGGTTTAATGAGCGACAGCGTGGAGAGTCTTTGATGGGGGAGAGCGTTTTCTTCCCTGAGGTGCAGGGTAGCACAACAAAACACACAGCACGACAAAATATTGTTTCAAAACGCGCAACATGACTTTGGGGAATAGTATTTAAAGCCACGCTGTTTGCCGTCTCTTAACACTGAAGCCAGTTTAAAGAATAACGTTTTTACAGTCAGGATTTTGGAGGTGGGGGCAGAGTGAAAACAGAACATTTGTTTTCCTCATCACTAATTATTTGGTTCTTATGTTGATTGTATAAATATGTTGTTTAAATGGAAATTATTATTATTAGGCTCATGAAATACTGAAACATTTGATCATAATGTATAACATCGCCTCGTCTTATAACATCTGTCTGGAAAAGTCTGGAAAAATGTGGAGACCAGCTGCTGGAGCTTCAGGAGGAAAGGACTGAAGCTGACACACCAACAAGGCGCTTATCTACCAGTTTGCCCGTCGTGTGTTCATACAAATGTAACATTTTTCACATTATTGTGACCGTTGTCACCGTACCCTTCCAGCAAGAAGGGTACGGTGACGACCATTACCCCACCATGCAGCCGTCATAAATATAAATTTATGCTTAATTTTGATCAAACTATGAGTTTATTACTTGGTTTGTACTTGGTTTGTATAACTATGCTCATTTTGCTCTTTTTAACAACATTACAAAACGTTTCCTTTTAAATTCCTGCTTCTAAAGCTACATGAGGTAAAAGAAAGGATGGGTGCTTTATGAGGTGATACTGCTCACTCTGACATCGCTGTGATGTTATCTCGCACTGAAGTAAATCACATGTTGCATTTTAGCAAAGCACAAAGTTTACAGTCCATGTTACGTGTGTTTGGTTCAGATAATATCTGAACATTCAAGATGTATCTGTGCAGTGACCTCAGGGTTAATGCATAGCATCGAAGCAGAAAACCCAGCAATGGCTCCAGGTCATGCAATTTAAAGATGGCTGCTCCAGATGAACGCAGCTGAGTAGTCATGACATGACCCCATCTTATCTGGCCAGTGAGGCTCAATCTTTGACTTAATCATTTTCACTGACCTCAGATCAGATTAATGCCTGCCTGTTGTTTCTAAAGGCATCCTCACTCCATCTCATTTTAGGTATTAAAACCAGTTGGTCATGTGATCCAGATGTAGATTCTGATCAAATAGTAAAAGGATGAGATTGTTTACTTACTGAATCATGTCACTGTTCCTGCCTGCAGGTGCAGGGCCGGCTGACCGTTGCAAAAAGGTTTTGCAGTTTATGTGTTGTTGTCGGTTGCTCTTATTCATCACAAAACAGACTGAATTTACTCACCCTGAGGGTGTTTCGTCTTTGAGGCCGAGCACGAAGCCAAAGCAGAGCCGGGCGCTTGTTTGACTGTCCTGTATAATTTACAGAGAAGACGGATTAATAGTGGCCCTCCTGGAAAGCCACTGAGCAGCAGATCAGCTAAGAGACTATGGTGCCAACAAATCTCCAGCACTCAGCTGGTTCCAAATGGGGCGGGTTGGCACTTACAAACACACACACACACTCTGCAGCAACATGGCTATCCAGCACAGCCTAGTCCAGGTTGTCCTGCTAACGGGCTGGCAGATGGAAATGCAGTGCTTGTTAAAGGATCAGGCTGTGGGCTACTAATCAGTACTAACATATGGGACCAGCAGTTGCAACACTGACTCAACTGTCTGCATTTGTTTTAGAGTGTGTATTTTTTTAAGTCTGTCCTTTTGTGATGCCAGAGTTATGAGCAAACATGGAATTTTTGTGTTAATTTCTCAGTGGGAAAGTGCTTTTGGAGCATTTCTTTATTCAGCTTTTCACTTTGTTTTAAATGGCAAAGAATATTTACGTCATTTAAATGAGCAACTTTCTTCTATTTATAATCTTGATTCTGTAACAAAGTAAAACTGAATTATTTCTTTGGCCAGTTTCTGAGAAATATTCACTTGCAAGAAAATATATAAATTGTTACAGTAAATAGCATGAAACTATTTTTTAAAGTAAATATTGACATAAAATTTAACAACTGAATAAATTTAGAAAAACAGGAACTCAAATAAACAATGGTTACCACCAAGAAACGCAGAATAGCATCTCTGACCACTTCCAACCCTGAAGCAGATGTTCAACAACAGCAGCAGGAGACCACACTGGTAGCCACTCCTGCACCTAAGAACAGGAAACTAAGGCTACAATTCACATAGACTCACCAGAACTTGACAATAAAAGATGGAAAAACGTTGCTGGTCTGATGGGTTGGAATTTCAGCTCCACATGCAGATGTATGGTCAGAATTTGGTTAAAATATCATGAAAACACCCCAGGCGGCAATCTCTGGCTGGCGATGGTGACACTAATGCGGAAGTCGGATTAATTGCAGTCCACCCCTCACCGCTAGATGACTGGCACCAATAGCGAGCAATCCCCATAGACTCCCATGTTAAAATGTCCGATTTTGGGATTTTCCGATAATGACCAAACAGCAAGATGGTAACGGTAGGACTCACCTATTGGCTTAATTTTCGCTCTTCAGAAAAAAAAAGTGTGACATACGTGCTGTCCAGTAAATTATACTGTCAATTATCTACCCTGACTTGTATTAACCACAGTGTAGCATCTTCTGATGGATACTTCCAGCTGGGTAATGCACCAAAGCTCAAACCATCTTCAACTGGTGTCTTGAACCAGAGGAGTTTATTGTATTCCAATGGCCTCCTCAGTCACCAGATCAGAATTCCATTAAAGATCCTAAATCAAACTGGGGGGAAAGGACTCAAAATCATTTTCAAAGAGTCACCATATTTACTGTTCAGATATAACTATTAAATAAATTTAATGTTTTTTTTTTTTTATCAGGAATGTCAAAATGAGGGTTTGAAGGTAATGCAAATACATTAATTTGTGATTATGAGGATCGTGGCTCTAAAAGGTTGAGAATCGCTGCAACAGAGTAGATTCAGGATGTGGTGGAACGGCAGATTCTCATCTTGAATCTGTAGCCGACAAACTTCCCTCAATCTATGACCCTAAGAATTAAGGCAGTTCTGAAGAAACTAGCACGATGTACTTTGTGTTCTGTGTTTATTACACTTCCATTTTAAGGGAGATTTTAAAGGATTTATGACACTTTTCAAATATTTTAGGTACTCAAATTTAATTTCCACAGTAGAGGGTGAACACACGAGACATCTTAGCTTTTTACAAGTCATAAGAGTACAATGTTCCTGATTATAATGTTCTTCAGAGGACATCGGAGGCTCCTTGTGATCAGTACAGACTCTTCTTTGTAGACTATCCTATGTTTGATGGCATTGCCATGTATACCCAAGCAGACTGCATGGGTGCTCTCTGGTAAATGCAACCACCTTGTGTAGAATGACTGACAAGTAGAGGACGGTTGCTTTAAACCAAACTCAGCACAGTTATTGTTAGAGGGGAAAAAATAACAGCAAATCATGTTAGAAATATACCCATGTGTGCAAGGATGATCTGTCTGGCATGCCAAGGATCATTCCATAAATTCTCATAATCCGTTAGTACTAAATAAGTATGAGATATGGCTCTGAGTTCTGCAGTGGCATTAAGCATGATTCGGAGTGAATGTGTAGCTATAAATGTGATGCATGTTGAGTAGACGCATCAAGGGGTTCTGTGTAAAAATGCTCTTTTTTTGTTTGTTTTTTTTTTTTAACAAGCCAGATCTTTGGAAAAGGTCTTGATTGACAGTCCTCCAGACTTTCTGTGGGTCTTTCAAAGATTTGTTTTTGGACATTGGCTGTAGAAACGTGTAACAGGAGGAATCACGTGGGATAGAGTTGGTTTCACAATGCTTCAGACCGGAGCAGATGGTCATACCAAAACACGTTGAGCTCTTCCTCGTGCGTATGCAAGAATGACTAACACACAGCAACATATGTGACAGATTTAGTGGTAATGAGGAATTCTCTCCCGAAGCAGAGTGAATCCAGCCCGATCCTGTGAGATCCCGTTCTCATTGGTTGCTTTTACGTCATTCATCTACATGAGCAGTGTCAAAGACACTTGATACTGACTTATTAAGCCTAACAAACATTAAAAAGACTCTATGCATACTGTTATATCTTGGCAAGAAGTACTTGTTAAGGTCACAGGGAAATTGTTTAAAATCCTTTATTACTGTTACCATCTGTTTAGTCTCTTCCAAGTATAGGACACTTTGGTTGGTAGAAGAAAGCAAATGTAGGTAATCACACATGATAAGCTGCAGTTCAGTGTAACCCTGCATCAGAATATGAATTAATGTATAGATGGATGGATGGATGGATGGATGACTGGATGACTGGATAAATAAATGGGTGAATGGGTGGCTGGGTGAACAAATGGATGGATTAATAGATGGAATGATAGATTGATGAATGGAAGAATAAACTGGTGAATGATAAATGGGTGAATGGATTGATGAATGGCTGAATAAACGGGTGGATGGATAAATAAATTGGTGAATTGATGGATGGATGGATGAATGGATGGATAAATTGATGAATAAATGGGTGGGTGGGTGGATAAATGGCTGAATGGATGAAAAATGGATGGATGAATAAATGGGTGGATGGATGATTAATTGGTGAATTAATTAATAAATTTGTGGATGGATGAATAAATGGATATGAGTGGATGGATGGATGAATAAACAGATGCATGGATAGATAAATAAATGAATGGATGAGTGGATGGATGAGTGAATGGATGGATGGGTGGATGAATGAATAAATGGGTAGATGGATGAATAAATGGATGAATGGATAGATTAATAAATGGACGGATGAGTGAATGGATGGGTGTATGGATGGATAGATGTATTAATAGATGGATGGGTGGATGGATGCATAAATTGATACGGATGGGTGGGTGGATGAATGAATGGATTGATGAATAAATGGATGGATGGGTAGATGAATGAATACATGGCTGAATGGATAGATGAATAAATGGATGGATGAGTGAATAGATTAATAAAGGGATGGATGGATTGATGAATAAATGGATTGATAGATGAATGTGTGGATGGATGAATAGATGGATGGATGGACCACTGTCCTCTTTAACTTCACCGCTTCCTTCTTCCAGACATATGAATTGATCTCTGTTGATGTCATTGCATTAACACTGACGTTGTATTAAATCTAAAACTTTGTTTACTTGTTAGCAGACAAACTACACAATATATCAGAGTATATTTGGCTATTTGCTAATTCATGATCATTGTTTGACTGTAAACATTTGGTATCAAACATATTGAACCAGCTAAAGATCCCTTTTGTCTGGCTGTTTTCCACCAGGCTCTCCATTCATTGTTTCACCGCCAGGGAACATAACCGTGAACATCTCGCAGGATGCCTTCTTCACCTGCCAGGCGGAGGCCTATCCTCGCAATCTGACGTACACCTGGTTCTGGGAGGAGGACAACGTCTTCTTCAAGAAGTAAAGTTATGATCGTGTTCATTGTTGTCTGCAATATTACCTCACTCATCTGTCCTGCATCTGTAGCCCATCAAGCTTTGATAAGTCTTGCATGGGTTTTGGGAGGAATATTCAACAGAAAGGAAATGGTTGAAGAAATGCAGAGCAAAAATGTCATTCTCATCAATGAAGAAGTCGGTGTTAAAAACGGGATAGAATAAATGAAAATAAATGCTGCTAGTCCAGGACAGAAATGATAAGAATGTATTTAAACAACATCTGTGCAATAAGAGATTTGGTAATCAAAGCTGCATGATTACAAAATTAACAGATGATGTACACTATCAACATTAGATTAGATAAAAGTGGGCAAAACCACAGTGGGATCAGAAAAATACTGTAAATTCCATGGCATGTAGCTGTGTTTCTGTGTAGCATCATTACAGAAGTATGTGCATAAAAGCACAGAAAGCAACACTCAGAACAAATTTCTTCGGCTCGGCATAGCTGATGCAGAGGCAGTGTGTGTTTATACTCGAGCATAGGGTAAAAGCGTCGTGTTGCAGTTGCTTTCCCAGATCTGCGTTTAGAATTAGGGCTGGTATGAGGTGAAAATACTCTGCTGTTTCTTTTAAAAGCTCAACAAAACAAGCTTACTATAAACAGATTACATCTCAATGGCCTTGTACTTATATAGCGCTTTTCCAATCATGTTGACTGCTCCAAGTGCTTTACACTACATAGTATACATTCACCCATTCACACACACACACACACCCATGTAGTGGAGATCATGTAGTGATATGTCTTAATGTGGTGCTATTAGCGAACACAGCTTCATAGCATAGCCTGCTAATTCTATAAGTCATTTATTTTATTCAGTAAATCAGCAATGTCGCTGCAGAACCAAATTTCCGGAAACAAGTATCCCAATCTGACCAATCACGGTCCTGTGCTCCTGTGTAGCAGCATTTTCATAGGCAGGTCTGTAGAGGTGTGCGGCTAGCCTCTGCGGGATAAATAACAGTATGCACCGCAAGTAGAAACGAGCCTGAAACAGAGTCAGTTACCTGCATTGTGAATACTAACACAGCTTTTGCTTTGGGCATACAGTTACCTCTTATCATGCAAGAGAGATTCCAGCACTTTGTACTCCGAAAGTACCCCTCCCATTTCCCTGAAAGACACTGTCCGTAACCCTTCTCCAAGTCCACAAAACACATGCAGACTGAATGTTCAAACTCCGTTGATGCCCTCAGCAGCATTGTGAGGTTGAGACTGTTTCACAACCTGGATAAAAACAACATTGCTTTTAAAAAAATCCTTGAGGAAACTTTTCCAGGGAGGCTGGGAAGTGTGATCCCAGAGAGTCGCTGCACATTTTCTAGGCCTTCTTTTAAGAGAATCCGAGCCACCACCCCAGTGTTTGGATCTTCAGGTGTTGTTCCAGAAATCCAAACGACATTGGAGAGGCACGTTCTCCGAGACAATGTCCAGAGCCTTCAACATCTTGGGACGTTTCTCATCAACCCCAAATGTCCTTCCACCAGGGAGGTGTTTAAGGTCATACTTCCCCCCCCCTGGTCTTCAGACTCTGTCTCCATTGCGAAGGACAGAGTTACCAGATTAAGGAGATCTCAAACTCTCTTCTTGTCTAAAACAGATAAAGAAATGAAGGTCTGAGAGCCTTTAGGTTGCCCTCTTTTGGCTACTTCCTGCATTTCTCAGATGGGTGACATGATGTTTGCTGGGAAGCAGGTTCTCTCTCAGGTTTTCCAGACAGCAGATGAAGAGTATGACCCTGTTGTCTGGGGTCCTGAGGAGGACGGCATCCCAGGTTTGTGACAAGTTATACGATCCTTCATTCTTTATAACGGTCCTCTGTATATCTACGACCTCCCTGATACATCAGTGCTGTTTTGTTGCTTTTTGTGTGGATATCTCTGACTTCTTCCCAATTCAAGATGTGTGCTTATCTATTTTTAAAGCCACACTTCACTCTGAGACACTTACTGCTACACCCAGAAGACAGAATACAGAAAGAATGATGTCATTTCTAAAATACCCTTGCTATCATGCAATAAAAGGGACAAAGTGAAACAGACCTTTCATTCCCCGTTGCCCTTTGTATTTTATCAATATAGTTTATTGACGCTTATTGTTGTGATATGCCTTTAAATGTCAGAATAAAAGGCCGTTTGTTAATGTTTGTTTTGGAAAACTTCCCACTCTATCCCCTCACTGTAACCAGAACACAGGAAAGAAAGAATGGATTTAAAAGTTATACTGCACCTAAATGCAACATTAGCTGTGAAACAGCTTTATAGTTTTGTTTCTTTTTGCTTGTTTTAAATAAATGTCATCAAAAATGTCCTATTCATTTGTTGACGTAAATGATTTACAATACAGTCAAATAATAATAAGTTAGTAACAAATCTAACCCCTAATATGACTAATTTATGTTTGTAGACAATACTAATATATCCAAACAGTTATATTATTAATTAATATTAATATTAGTGATTTATTATTTTTACAGTTATGTTATAACAAGCTGTATTACATCAAAAACAAAAGATATATATATATATATATATATATAAGTAAAACAATTATAATAAAAACTAAATCAATGGGGGAAAAATACAAGCATACACACACACATACACATATATAGACACACAAACTAATTTAGAATATGTCATGTTGTCCACGTGTATGCCTGGGTTCTCTCTGGGTTCTCCGGCTCCGTCCCAGTATAGAATCACTTTGAACAAAGCCTATGTCGTCGGAAGCGACTGAGAAATATCCTAATCCTCCTATTCTACACATGATCAGTCACAAAGCTCCACCTGGTGTGGAAACTTAAAACCAGCCCAGTATGACGTCAGGTCAGGACGCATCCTGAGGTCATGACCTTTTATTTGCACTACTTTTTGTTATATTTTGATACTCTGTATACCTGTTTAGGTCCCCAAGAGCACGACATGTATAAAAATTCACGATTTTGGGATTTATGGTTTCGCCACCAGGTGGCTCTTTATGCATGAAAAATCTGATTTTTGACTATATCTCTGGAGCTTTTTACAGTTTCATTTCAATAGTCTATATACCTGTTTATGTCCCCAAGGAGACGACCTGTATCAAATTTCATGATATTTGGATTTGTGGTTTTCCCACCAGGTGGCACTTTATGTACAAAAACATCATAGTTTTGGTTCATCTCTGGAACCATTTGTCTCATTGACCTCAAATCAAGTGCAAATAAAAGGTCATGACTTCAGGATGCATCCTGTCCTGACGGGCTGGTTGAAAGGTGGAGCTTTGTGACTCAACATGTGCATCTTTATATTATTGTACTGTGTTTATTTGAGGATTGGGGCGTTCAGGGATATACCGCTAGCCGTCGGTTCTGACGACATAGGCCTTGTTTGTTTAATAAACATGTAATAAGGTGTAACTGCAGATTTAAATCCACAGCTGCACATTTTAAACTCTGAGAGACTCTACCTCTCTAAAGTTCTCTTCTTGAACTCGGGAATGTTACCAACCTGATCCCAGCTGTTCTGATTGGCTACTACATGTTTATCCAGCTGTTTCTTTTCATCACGCTAACCTTTCCAGCCTTTTGTTGTTCCTCTCTTTGTCGTAATATGTGTTGTCTTATTTTACCTTTGGTTTAAAGTACTTTGTTGTCCTGGTTTCCAGTTTTATTTTGTGGATTCTCTCTTTGTGTATTTCTGCTTCCTTTTCATTAAAACACCTGGTTTGATTTACTTATTTTCTTCACCTGCTCCGCATTAGTTCACCTGAGTTTATATATGTCTTATTAGAATTGTGCTCCTTGTTTATTTCTCTATTTTTTCATGGAATTAAAACCTTTTTTTTACATCTGTCTCCTGACTCGTTGGTGAATGTGGGTCACCATTGCTGCATCGTAACTTGACTAGTAGTTATGCTACTTCCAAGATGAGCTTATATGTCTTATCAAATACTAACATTTCTTACCTTTTAATGCTTAACATTATGTTGTTTCATTGTATGTTTGACAATGGGTTTAAAACCTTTTTTTTACATCTGTCTCCTGACTCGTTGGTGAATATGGGTCACCATTGCTGCATCGTAACTTGACTAG
>JBAMHX010000017.1:21147064-21168767 GCA_037177515.1 Pseudomugil tenellus | reverse complement strand
TATATATATATATATTGCTTTAGGCTTAATTTTTTTAGCCTATGAAGTTGAGGGAATGCGAGTTCCTGTGTTCCCTGCTACATTTGAAGCAAGTAGAGTAGTTATGCTCTCTGGCAACCAACTGTTCAGCTTTGAATCATAAATCTGTGCCGGTCATTGTTTGTATCTGAGTCAGAGCTATGCTTCCACAGAGAAATGAGAGAAATGACAGAGAAAACATGGTGCTGGCTGAAAATACTGTTGTCATCTTCATGGGGTCTTACATCATACATGCGTAACTGAAAATGTGCAAATGTTCACAAACGTATTTCCAACAGATGATCAACAAATGCATCAAAATTAGATTTTTTTTTATTTTTTATTTTTTTTTTGTACAAAACTGACCCAAACTGTCCCTTTCCTTTGTATCCACAGCGACCTTAAGCGGAGAGTCAGTATTCTCATTGACGGTTCCCTCATCATAGCCCAAGTCAAGCCAGAGGATGCAGGGAAATACACCTGTTCTCCCAGTAACAGCCTGGGCCAACCACCATCAGCGTCTGCCTACCTAACAGTGCAATGTGAGTGTCCTGTCCTTCTTTTTTAAAACGCTGTCCTGCTTAGACGCTTCTTCTTCAACATCATCTCACCAAATACATCATATTATTCATGAGTTTCAGAGACTTCTACACTATTCACGTTACTAAACCGTTTTATACAGCTGTGTCTAATTTTCTCAGTGGATTTGTTAGAATTCTGCCCGTAAAACCAGACATTTGCATAATGGTTGCCTCTTTTGGTTTGGCAAATTGTCCTGCAGGGGACACAGAGACGGTGCGGAACCAAATGGCTGCCACTGCCAGAAAAAACAAATGAATTCCCATAAAAATGTGTTTTCTAGACATATATTTGTACTTGTGGTGGACAGAAACCATCACACGTCGCTATTGGACTGAAATATTCACCTGATTCACGATCTGGAAGTCAGGCCGGATTCCCATCATCCATGATCAGGGCTTTTGTGGTTCTGTGTTTACAAATATGAACTATTATAAACATTTAAGTCTAAGAAAGTATGTTGATGCAGAATCATGAACTGTTTCCATTCCAAATCATTTATTTGTGTGTGTGTGCGTACAGTTATAAATTATTTAGTTTGTAATTCAGACACAGTGTTACCACCTCTGACGAGTCTGATGGGAACTGAGCTACCTTTGCGACTTTATCGTTAACATATTATTCACACTTTAGTGTGAAAACATAAAAAGGCAACATGATGGAAACGTGAAATGTGTGTGCAGACACAATTTCCCAGTTAAAAAGTTGTTCAGCTGAGAATTGAAGAAAAAAAATCCATCACACAGCATGAAAAGTGAGGAGTTTAGCAGTAAAGTTGCTCCATTTCATCCTTCTGACCAGTCGGGCTCCATCTGTCAAGGCTAACTCTGGTTGTTGTCGAGCTGAAATGCTGTAATCCTGCGTGACAGCGCGACTCACCTGAAGAAGGTGAAAGAAGGTGTGGGGATGTCTAGTTTGGGTTGTTCTGCTTGTACACTGAAGCTTGTTAAGCATGACAGGCTTATTTCACAGTGCAGCATTCACTAAAGCTCATGAACCTGTGAAGCATTATAAACATTTGCAGCTGGTGCAGTCCCGCTACGATCTTCAAACTCCTCTAAAAGTCCTTGTTAACTTGCTTGATAAAGATGTTCCATCCAGCTTTCACCCTCTGAGCCGACTTGCACACCACAATCTGTCTGCTACGTTATCAGACTATCGAGCATTCCCAGATTATTTACATACATCCTGCTTCAACACATTCGGACTCATCTTAAATACTAACGCAGGTGTTGCTGCTAAATCATAACAACCAAAAGCAGCTAAAGACATTATCTTTATTTTCCTTTTCTTAGAAATTATTCGGAAAAGATTTAAACTGGTTTATGTGTTAAAAGTTGATCTTATTAGGAGGTGATGTACGGTTTACTGCAGGCTAATAAAACCAGAACCGCAGTAATGTAAACTGGTTTGGCATTGGTAAATATCAGTACCTGCAGATATCCCAGTTTCAGATATCTGAATCAAACCGGAGCCTCCATAAAGCAGATGATTGTTAGTCACAATATAAACTTTATTAGCATGATTATTGTAAAAGAAGAACAAAAATATTTAATTATTAAGCATCAATTAATTTTACAACACTATAAATGTGTAAAACAAAATGAAATGTTCTCATTAGTGTTAAGTTTTATTCGTTTAATTTCTATTTAAAGATAAAATATTATAGAAAAAAAGTAAAAAGGCTTTTTCCGACTAAATTCCTTCTGCTGTGTAAATAATAAATAAATAATACATATTAAATCTGCATTTCTGTCAGACAACACAGATGAGCATCTCTACCTGGTAACTACAATGTTAAAATGGTTTTGAGCATTTTTTAATGGACGAGATCATTTAGAAACATCTTAAATCACATCTAGCTTAGACTTCCAGCTGTCCTTTCAGTAGAACAACTGCTCTGAGACGTTGATGGTACTGGAATATAATGAAAATAAAGGAACAGGAGTGTACATGTGGAATTTGATGATGGCGAAAAGGCATCAACCTCCCAGCGACTGCTTTATGTTTGAACAGAAAAGGTATCCATGAACATATTTAGGTTTTCCTCATCTCTGTTGTTTGTGTGATGCTCCTAAACGCATCACATTGCACCGTTGCACATTCAGGTGTGCATAATTGCAGAACTGCAAATGAAACGATAACATTACATTTTCGTTACATAATTAATATGATTTGACAAAACTGCTGAATATTTACTTTTACTTTAGCATCAAAAGCTGGTGGTTTATCCTGCAGTTGCTGAAACTTTTACTGCAACTGTTTCTCAGCTTGGTCAGCTATGTCTGATGGTTCAGACAAAATTATAGGATGTGATGATATGTTGGATCTTTAATTATTCATGAGATTTGATAACACAATTTATTGTGAAATTAAGTAATCGTGACATTCATATAAATAAAATCCCTTTTTTGTTTCGTCACTGTAACATTTATTTTTTTTAATGTCCAGTAAAAATGTGCAGATAAATTCATATTTCATGTTTAATCCAACGATGCAAAAAGCAGGTCTTTAGTTTCACTTTAAAGACTAAGTTGCTAACCTCTGATCAGAAATTGCTCCCTTCCGATGAAATGAGTGTCTCTGCTCCGGGAACACATTTATTTAAGATATGTAAATGTGATATATAATGTCTTGCTGTTGGAGAATACACAAACATGGCACATGGAAGCATTAAAAATAATAAGAGATCAAATAGAAACCCTTAAATAAAAAGTAAAATGCATGAAATGGAAGAAGAATGATAAATAACGTTAACTTATAAACGCTTTTACTTTTATCTCTCGATGACCAAAACGTTTACAAATTCTGCTTTCCACCCATTCACACATACATTTACACACTGATGGTGGCAGAGGTGCCATGCACACCGGTGCTACCCTGGCCACCAGGAGCAATTGGTGGTTCAGTGTTTTGCTCAACGACACTTCGGCATACAGACTTCTGACTCACTGATCAGAAGTCTGCCACACTACACCTGCGGTTGTGCAATATGTGAACATTGTCTTCATATTGAGGGTTGAGTGCAGACAGTTCATGTGATGGCTCCAAATGGCCCTAATGGCACCAGTTTGGCGCCATCTGTTCTCCACATTTCCCAGTTGCAGGTCTTCAGGTTTTAAATAAGCAAAAGTGGATGTAAAAGTGCTGTAAATAAAAACATAAATAAATTTAAAAAAAGCATAATTTCATGATTTTTTTCACCTCACAACTATTTCATTTACTGGCCAAATTAGCAGTCAATCTTTGCTTTTTAATGGTAGCAGCATCAAAATGACTTAAGCGATTTGTGTTCATCGCAGAATAAATCCAGTTAATTTCACTTGTATTTGGTCTAAAAACTGAACCGATTTGTCATGTATTCATATTAGGAAAGCTAAATATCTTTCAGTAACATGTTTAAATGTGTCATGTTTTAAATTAAACAACAACAAAAACCCTTTCCGAGGCTGAGCTAATTATATTAGCTTCTCTGTGACTGACGGCTTGCTGCCAAAATGACTCTCCTGCTTTATTTGTAGCCCCTCTTCATCCTTATAATTTCCCTCGGTGGGATTAATAGTTATTTTCATTTCATTTTATCGGCCTCATTGTTCATAGTCAAAATTCGCTCTGCACTTTGCATGACACTGCGCTAATTTCTAGTAAATGTTTCCTAAGTTGCACAGAAATAAAACTTCATCTGTCTTATTTGTTCAGAAATGGTTTGACTGATGAAGACGTAACGGCTGGTAGTTTGGTACTTTCTAACCTCTGGCTGTAATAAGTCTTTGCTAACAGAACGTCATCTGATCTGATCCGCCAGACTTCTGTGCAGGCGCTCATTCCCTTTCCTGAATCTGCCGCAAGTAGCTTCGTTCTCAACGTGAAATATTGTTTCTTATAAATGTGAGAAATTGGACATAATGCTGATTGTTTGGTAATATTACTCAGTAGGTGTTGCAGTGAGATACAGGTTAGGTTTCCTGCATCAGTTGCCATGGTAATCCAACCTGGTAAGAAGACAACTAGTTTTCTGAACCTGAGCTGGCTTTTATAAAGCACAGTTTTGTAGTTACGGCTTCCGTTGTGTCACATCGACTTTGCCATGAAACTATAAACGTTTGTTTAAATTTAGTTTAATTTGGTTGTTTAAAGATGTGAAACATACTTCGAGAGGCTTAAAGGTGTAAGGAAGCTGGAACATTCCTCTGAATAGGTTTGTGCTTGGATGACATGATGAAAGAATTATTTAAATTACGCATATTTAGCTTTTCATCCCTGTGCAGTAAATGACAGAAATAATCTGTTGTGTGCAAAGGCAAACGACCAAATCATTATATGTAACATCAGCATTGATATCGGCAGGATTTTCCTTAAATCCACTTGATCCGAGGAAACTTCTCCTTTTTAATCTCCTCCAAACATCCATTTACTCCCTAAAACACACTTTTCCATCCTCTCGCCTCTCTCTCTTCATTTGCTCTTACATGCATGCATTCTTGTGCACACTGACACATATCCATTTCTCCCTCCCTGCGTCTCATCACGGTTTGCCGCCCCCTCATTTCTCTGCCTTAAAGCTCCCTCAGTCACTCCCGGCTCGATACTGTGTGAATTTTGTCGCCTCGGAAAAGCATCTGGCTTGTGTTTGGAGCAGACGGGCTGAAGCTGCGAGACGTTACCGGTGACCACTGCCATCAGTCAAGGCAACAGACATTTAGAATTCCTTCAATATTCTGGAGCCATTGATTGCTGTGTGTGTGTGGGTGTGTGCGTGCGTGTGTGCATGTGTGTGTGAACAGAGGTAGGCAACACCAGCCGTCAGAGGGAGGGAGGCGAGGGAAGGGGGATTACATCACTGTTGTAGGACCAGGGACTTTTCTGGTCAGACTGCAGGGGGCTCTCTCTGCATTTCTTTCTTTTTCTTTCCACTTAAATAATCTTTTTCTTTTTTGGTTCTTCTCTTTCATCCTTTGTTCTCATTCATTTCTGTTGAAATCTATCCCACAATTTTCCTTTTCTCCTTGAACAGCTTGCCAGTGATTAACTTCCTTAAAGCATCTTTCAGTGGGAACCAGCGTGTCGTGAGCGATAGGGCTGTCTGAGGGCTATATTTAGAAACTTGGCTGATATTCTTGTCTGTGGTGCTGTTGGCGGTGCTCCTCTGGGTGCAGTGTGCTGGCAGGGCCACGCTTTGGACTTCAGAGGAGAACCGCTGTAGGTACAAAGTTAACTCTGGCGACAATGCGGTCATGTTGCCCAGTCGCTCGCTTCCTAGCCTCCTCCCTTCTCCTTCCTCACCGTCCTCTGCTCTCCTCCAGCCTGACGTCATCCACTCGCATCTTTTTTTCTCTTTCTCACCTGTCCTCTTTCCCACGCTCAGCCTCACTCATCCTCCCATCCATTGCTCTGGTGATGGCAATCACCTCTCCTCCCCCTCGCTCATAGCATCTCTCATCCCTATCACAAAGTGCCATACTGTGAAGCTCTCCTGTCTGACCTCCATGGGGTGTGTCACTGATCCCAGGCCCCCCCTCGTCTTCAGATTTCTGCATCAAGAGGAAGTTTTGTTCTCTTCTATCCTCTTTGTTCTATTTTCTTTGCTGAACAGCATCCCCCTTTTTTCTTATTTGTGTGCCTGTGGGATCATAACCAACTAATGTATGCAGTTACACTGACGGAGATGTGTAGTCTGGAAAACCATGCAACTGAAATATATGCACTCAGCGTGTCGTATTTAGAGAAAAGTTTAATGGAATACTTTCAGAAAACCACCTTTTGTCATCATTCTGTATAGCTATAGATAGATTATGTTGCTTATGTCGACTTAAAGACCAGAAACAATGTTAAGTAAACAAAGCAGCAAAAGTGAAGCCTATGCACAGGTTTCAAAAATTGCAGTTACCCCCTCATCCACTAGGGGCTCCAAAACAGGGCAAATCTCCATAGACTCCCATGTTAAAATGATCAACTTTACAGCGGAAATAAACATGTTTACAGACATTTTTAATTTTGTTATTTGGTCGTGATCATGGAAAATATTGAGCAACTTTATTAAGTCCATCTGTTGAACAAGGCCTATGCCGTCGGAAGCAACGCCTCATATTCCCAAATCCTCAAATAGACACAATGCAATAATATAAAGGTGCACATGTTCAGTCACAAAGCTCCACCAGGTGTTGAAACTTTAAACCACCCCGGTATGACATCAGGACAAGATGCATCCTAAGGGTCATGACCTTTTATTTGCTCTTGATTTGAGGTCAATGAGACAAATAGTTCCAGAGATATAGCCAAAAATCTGATTTTTCACAGCATTCTAACTAAAGCTAACGTTCACACAGACTCACCAAAACTAGACAATAGAAGGTGGATACATATCACCTGCTCTGACGTAGGATCAGAAACAGTGGCACGGTTTAAACGGCACAGCCTGCCCGAGTAACGCTGCTGTCCATATCCACTCCTTTATGAGTGTAGCATCTTCTGGTGGATACATTGGATGTCACAAAGCTCAAATCATCAATGATTGTTGTCTCAAACATTATCAATAAATGTTTCTCCACAGAAACCAGATCTCAGTCCAACAGAGCAGCTTTGGGATGTGGTGGAACGTTCTCATAAAATCTACTGCAACTGTGTAATTTCACATCAATTTGCAGAGAACTCACTGAGGAATATTTACAACATCAGTTGTGAAGCCAAAAATGGGTTCAAACCAGTACTAGCAACAAGTACATAATGACTATCTGGTGCAAATGTTAAGATCAACATGATGCTCAGCTGAAACAGAAAAAATGGGTCCAGTCTGCTAAAGCTATGCTAACTTAATCTTCTACACCTTTTTATTTTTCAGCCTTTTTTGACACGACAGCAGGTTGTAGTGACATTTAGTCTTTGTTAAAACAGAAATCTTGCTTCAGAGGACTTTCAAGACTCCACAGCATATGCCAAAAAGCACCACTCTGAGATAAACCGTTGCCCACGTGCGGCAGATTAATTTGTCATTTCGCCACAAACCCGCTTCCTGTAAACGGTGTGAGATGTCCAAACAGATATTATAATCAGCAGGCACCGGGGCCCCCTCTCCACAAGCAGTGGCTGTATCACTTGTCTTTCTCTGTTAATCTTCAGATCCTGCCCGTGTGGTAAACATGCCATCTGTCATCTACGTGGCCATTGGTCTGCCAGGATTCATCCGCTGCCCAGTAGATGCCAACCCCCCTGTAACTCTGGTTAAGTGGAAGAAAGATGGCCTCCCTCTACGGATCGATAAGGTGATGTTTACTTTTAAAGCCTAAACTTCTAGTGTGCTTTATTTATTATCACAGTGGTAAAATCACAGTTACCAAATTTTCACAACCATCGGGCACACCGGGTTATAAGGCGCGGGCAAACAACGCTTTGACATGTTTGACCGCTTAATATCTAACGCCCCCCCTCCCCCCGGTCGCATATTAATAACATAAGAAGACAGCAACGCTTAACAGATTCAGTGTTATTGTAGCTTTGAGCTTCCTGCACGGTATCTTAACTCGACCACGACGAAGTTAATGGTGCCGATTGTTTACTTCTGTTCACCGCCATCAGAATTCAGGATGTGAAAAATGTGGGTTTCTTCTGGGTCGCTCATTGCTGATGCGTCCCAGCTTCCTTTTCTGAGCCGTGAATCTTTTAAAACTTTTTTTTAACTTGTTGATTATCGGTAGCTTGTCGATACAGCGCTGGTTCCAGCCAGTCCGTCTCTGCCGCAGCTCGCTTCTTGGATCGCTGCCAAGAAGTCTGTGTTTTCTGGCAGGGGTCCAAAATAAGAGTCCACTGCTCAGACTAATTTTTTAGAAGTGTTTATAGTCCATTTCTTTCTTCTATTAAGCTGTTGGTCCGTGTTGATTTCCTTTACTTGTTTTTTTTTTTTTTTTTACAGTGGCCACACTTTCTTTTCCCACACTGTCCTCTCCTACATCTATGGCGAATTAACGTTTGCTTTGCCGAAATCGCACAACAACACATTAGGCGCACCGTACATTTCGGAGAAAATTTAAGACTTTTAAGTGCCCCCTTATGGTCGTGAAAATACGGTAACAATCTTTTACTTGCATGTAATTCCTGAGCAAATCTTCTAAATCTACAGTACCCTGGGTGGAGCCAAATGGACGATGGGAGCATCCGTGTGGCAGAGGTGACGGAGGATTCTCTCGGCACCTACACCTGCATGCCTTACAATGCCCTGGGTTCCATGGGATGGTCCCCTCCTGCTCCCCTGGTGCTAAAGGTGCACATATTTAATTAGCAACGCAGCTGAAAAAAGGTACATTTTCTTAAAACATCCTGAATGTTTCTCCATGAACAGGACCCTCCCAAATTCTCAGTGGTTCCTGGAGGGGAGTACCGGCAGGAGGCTGGGAGAGAACTGGTCATCCCCTGTGAGGCAGAGGGAGACCCCTTTCCCAACATCACATGGAGGAAGGTAAGACTTCCTCACTCTGTAGTTCCTCCTTTCTAAAAGCTTCACCTCTGCGATTCATTTCAGCTTCATTGATATGATTTTAATGACATCTATAAAACATGCAATTAAGACACTATTACTCTCTCAGTTCTTTCCTTAATCATGAAGCACATTTAATCCTGTGTAAAGGCGGCTGTTTAATCCTCTATTGTTCCTTTAACTTTATGACTGTTTGCTGATGATGTGAGATTGAAGACTGGTGTTTTTGTTAGCTTGTTTCCTCCGAGTCTTAAAATGATCTTGTCCTCTTTCTTTTCTTCTTCCCTCGGCCTGGTTGGGGCGCAGGTAGGGAAGCCAAGTAAAAGCAAGCACAATGTTCTGCCCCGAGGCAGCTTACAGTTGAAGTCACTCACAAAGGAGGACCATGGGGAGTGGGAGTGTGTCGCCACCAACGTTGCCACGAGCATCACTGCCAGCACGCATGTCCAAGTCATAGGTACCTAGCATGCATGAACAAACATGTCTCTGTCTGGTGCATGTTGGTGTAGAAACAAAATGCGATCAGGTTCAGTGGGAAGGGACTTGGCAGATGAAAGACAGCATATGTAAAGAATCTGGCATCAGCATCTGCTTAAATTTTCACCTTTTGCTGAGACAAAGAGAGAAAAGCAAGAATTTGTGGGGAAACTACGATGCAGTAAGAGAAACCAATAGAAATATCTGCTTCATTTTTCCATTTTTTTGTGCCGCTTAAACTTTGCCTGAAGTGCTTTGCATTACGTCCGCTTTTTGCTGTTGCGTGGCCAGCTGGTGAAACATGAAATGTAACACCTCTAGCTGTTTATCCTGACAAACATCTGATATGTGTAGAACTGGAGCACATAGAAAGCATCATGTTATTCTGTTGACCTTAACATTTCTTTAAAATGAAAACAGCTTGTTTCACTTGAGCTGCACTTCACTGAAAGCCTGGAAATCCCATAGAAGTCCGTACTGTCAGTTTATAACAAATGTGTAGAAACATGTGAGTACATCTATTATTAATTCTTCTGAAATAGCCCTGGTGGGTTGCCAGTTGTGCCTTTAAAAAGCAATTTAGATGAGACATCTGTTTTTCTAACTTTAACCCTTCAGACTTCAACCCCTGAATGTTTAATGGTCAGAAGATTGCATTCATCCTGCATATATACATATATTTTGAAAACATTCATTCATTAACCTAAGTCTCACCTGCGTTTGGATCGCACCACCTCATCTCGCATGTTAGCTAGCAACTTACCTGCACTGTAAACTCTTCCCAGCCAGTCACAGGCAGCCTGGTCTCATCTCTTGCTCTCTCTTTTCCCAGCAAAGTCCTGATAGTACACTAACAACGGTATAGTCGTGATCTATGCAACGCGTTTAGTATTATAGGTGAGAAAAAGTGAACTGATCTCATTTAGCATTTAGTTGTGGGAAATTATCATAATTTTAAGATTTAAGGCAAAAGAAGCCTCTATAGAAGTAACCCATTTGTGAAACTGACAAACTTTCCTTACCCTGCTATAACTCTATTTCTCTGCTGTAAATTAGATAACATGCCAGATAGATAAATGCAGCCAGTCATCATGTTTTCAGTTTGACCTCCTGGAAGTCGAAGTTCCTGCTGAGCCCTTTATGTCTGATTGATCTAAGTCTGTTAAATCTGAGCAATACAATGGTGGTGTAGAAAAGTTCCACATAAGTATATAGATAGATGTATATTTTTTCACATTTTCCTTGCATTTATATTTCTATACATAATTTAGGGCTGATGCTTACATTATTCATGCCGTCTAAAATATGTCTACTTTGCAGGCAGAGGTTATGTTGGGTTAGTGGCTTCTAAACATCAGCTCAGAGTAAATCTGTTTGACAGACAAAGTGAATGACTGTACAGCACCACTGCAGGGCCACTCAGTGACTAATATGCCCTTTCAACAACTGCTTTCTCCCGATGCAGGCACAAGCCCCCATGCCCCCACCAGCGTCCACGTAGCAGCCTCCTCCACCTGGGCCAACGTGTCCTGGGAGGCTGGCTATGACGGAGGATTCCAGCAGACATTCTCAGTCTGGTACGGCCATGTGTGAGTCATCCCAGCATGCTTTGCTTTCCTGCTTTTTCTTCTTTCAATGCGTCCTCTGCTATTTCTGAAAATGTCTTTTCCAGGGTTACGTTCAGAACAGTTGCGAAAACGTAGAAATGGAAAGTACACGGAGATCCAGTGTCAGTGAGTTTCCATCTCTAATCTTGGAATTTTTGGAGGAATGCATAAAAAGACAAAAGAAAAGTTTTGCAACTAAGCTGAACATGACCCAAAGTTCTCTGTCCTGATGCTGCTGCTGCTGCTGCTGCTTTGCCGCTGCTTGACTGGATAAAAGACCTGGGCTGAAATGTTTCTGGTAGTTTATTCAAACTTTAGCAGTAGCATATGAATGATGTTCTGTTGTGATTGTACAGATGGTATCATGTTTCTAAACCTGGATTGTGTTGCCGAGGTTCAGGAGTAAAATGTTTGTCATTGTTTTCCCAAGAAGAGATGCATGAAACGAAGGAATGTGGGGTCTAATGTAAAGTGCTTTTAAAGACCATAGCACTATATACTGTCCATCTATTAATAATCTTATATGTTTTTAAGGTTTAACCCTTTAATGCCTGGTGTCAGAAATTTGTATCAAATCACTTTTGGCTTTTGTTTAAATTTGCTGCCTTCATCTGGTATCGGAATTATGGAAAATACTACTTGCCGAGGTCAAATTTGCACATAAACTCCTTTTGTCGTAATTTCCACTGGAGAACTCGAAAATTATATACCCAAAATGGCCGAGGAGAGGTAACCTGTCAAAAAGGCAGAGAGCAGTGAAGAAATTGTGGATGGTAAAAAATGTGCAGGCTAATATTTTTACTCGTATTCGTTCACTGTTTATTCATAAACAACTTATGTTTATTCCCCTTCATGTCAAATAAAAATACTGTTATTCTTTTTTATAACCTAACAAATCAGATGCTAATTACAGCTAGCAGTTAGTCAACAATCTGTAAGCTACTTTTCTCTCATAAATATACGTCCAGGAATGTTTTACCCACATAGCATCTTATCATAAAATTTCTGTCTGCCTTTTTTATTAGACTACGACCACAACAACACTTGGACAGAACAACTCATAATTTCATATTTACAAGTGGAAAATATAATCTTTTCCATAGCACATGAAGGCAGCATTTTTTCATATCTAGTCATTCTATTTTTATTTTATTTACTTTACTTTACTCTTATTTTTCTATTTGGCTATACTATTTATTTATTATTAAACTTTATTCAAATGCTGTGCATTTTTTTTCAATCTTGATGTTTTTTTTTCCCCGATTATTTTTCTGAGTATTCTTTTTTTAAATATATAAAATTTGAGATAAATTCAGATATTTAGGGGTTAAAAAGAGAAGTACAAAAAAAGATAACAATTCTAAACTGAGAAGTTACTTGAACACACTGATTTGACATGCTAAATAAAAAGCTAACTTCCTGAATTGTGCGGCATATCTTGGTTGATTAAGGAAAACTATTTAAATGAAATAAAAATGTGACTATAATGCTTTAAACAAAATAAACAGTTTTTGATAGAGAAAAAGATCTGTAATTAATCTTAATGACTAAAATGCCAGTATTGGCCTTTAGCTTAACTAGTATGTAAACTTACTTTGTGGATTAAAATGTTGCAGATTGTCTAAGGCAGTACACTAACAAATAATATGTATTTATTATTGAAGCTTGTTAAAAATCTAGATAATTTTAGGGCTTAGCCAAATTAATTTTAGATAGAAGCACTTTCCTGTCATCAGAGTTCAGGATAAATGATTATAACATATTAGACCAAGCAAGAAAGATAAAATAAAAAAAAAAAGCATCTAAGCAATATGTCACATCAAATTCACATGAAAGCAAAGTCACTAGCTAGGTTCTTGCATGTGCTAGGATGAGGAAAAGTAAAGATTTTTATGGTGAGGTAATTATTTTTGTGCTATAAAAACAATTTAAGACATGGTGGAGGCCTTCGAAGCCTCTTAACCTGTTCTTCTTCAGAATAGTAAGAATAATAAACAGTTGCAGATTTGCAGTGAAATGAACCCACATGCTGTTCTTTCAGGGGTTTATGTGGATATTTTTACATAGTTTTATAACCCAAGTGGATTTTAGCTATTAACAATTTAGCTTTCAGATATATTCTTGGAATAAATAATAATAATAAAAAAATATAATTTTAAATTTCTCTACACAAAGACAGTTTCCCACAAAGTCACTCAATAAAAAAGATGTATCAACAATTAATCCCTTTTTATATGTTTTTAAACTATTAGGCTGAGTTTTGTTCCAATGTAGCATAAATAATTTAAATAAACACTCAAAAAAGGTCTCAAGGATTACTTCGTTGACCTCAATAAACTGAGTTTATTGCAGCCAACAAACATACAAGTAGTTCTGTAAAGTAGTTCTAAGTTGTTAAACTAAAAAATGTTGTAAATGCAGGGTAAGTTATTTTTTGTCCATAGAAATAAGCTGCATGGAGTGTTTCTTGGGTGTGAAGAATGGTGTACCTCTGGTGATATTCAGTTATGGGATTCCAGTAGATCATGAGTACATTTCTGAGGTTTACTAAATAAAAATCCTTTATTATAACATGGCTAATATATTGAAAATGCCAACACGCTTCAGCCAAGGTGACCTTTGGCAGGGCAAGAGCTGAAATGTTGACAGCACAAACTTTGTCCTAATAAACATAATAGTTCTGTAAAACCTGATTCTAAATAAAATGGTGTAGGTGCATATGAGAGAGAGAAAATTTACACATATCTCTATAAACATGGTGATGCATGTCTCCACTGTATCTTTTAGACTTTGGTGTTTAGCTGCTGCCAGGAGGAAAAGCTGTTGAAGATGATGAAACACTGCAGGGCGCCAACAGTTTTACATATCATACTGGTTGTAGTAAGGGTTAGACCGGGTTTACAAGAAGGAGCGATTTATTTAAAAATAATATAGATTAATGGAAATCTAATCTTTCATTTTACTGGGAAATATTTTCAAATATACAGCCAGAAATAAGTAATTTACTGGTCATCTCTTCTATGCTGGTGAAATAAAATCAGCTGATGATTTATTGAAAGAACTTGCTTATTATTCTGTTCATCTGTAGAAGTGAGGAGTTTTTGCATGTGTGTTGTCTGATCTTTTAGCGGTCATTTAAAGATCATTCAGTGCTGAATGTTTGGCATGGCATACTTCAAAGTGCAAAGCTGGGTGCAGCATGGCCCTGTTACCATCCAGTGATAAACAGGTTGTGAACGATTACAAATACAAAGGTGGAAATGATTGATTGCAGAACGGTGGAGGGTTGGTTCAGAAATAGAGCTGAAAGAAAGATAATTTATGTTGCAACCATATTACCTGAAACATGCATTTCCAGGCAGAACAAACAGTAGCTTCTCTACTAAACTTTTGCTTTTCTGTCCTTCTTGTCCTCTCACATCTCACCTTGACTCCTGTGCAGGCTGAAGAGGGAGCATTTAGGCCCGCATGACTGGCTTTCCATACCTGTGCCTCGAGGCCACGGCTGGATGGTGGTGCCTGGCTTGGAGCCAGAGACAACATACCAGTTTAGTGTCCTGGCCCAAAACAAGCTTGGCACAGGGCCCTTCAGCGAGGTTGTCACTGTGAACACACTAGGTAAGTACACTCACCGCTGCTGATCTGATGATGACGATATATCAGCAGCTCGACAAACAGAACAATACCACAAACTTATTTAGTTTCAGAGCGGTCAAAAGATTTTCTCATTTTCAATTATTTGTTTATTATTTTGCCTCTTTTTTTTGCCTGAAGTTTGTAGCATAGTGGTGAGTGAGTATCTTTGCAGTCTGACGTGTTAATGTTTCACTTCTGAGCCCTGGAAATAACTAACAACACTCTTTTGCAGTTTGGATCCTGTAATGTTTCACAGGTCTCATTTACACATGACATTAACATGCGTCCCTGCTCAGATGAGACACCTTTTCATTGCAGTTGCAAACTGTTGAATATCAGCGGATTTTGTTTACAGTGAACCAGAAAAAAACACTCAGCTGAAAAGAATAAAAATTCTGTCTCGTTAATTATTTCTCCACTTTAGAAATGTCGCTAGTAGTGTTGTTGGAAAGCCTGATTAGTCACTTTTACAGTAAGGTATTACTTCAAAGGGTCATGTAAGTCTCTTTGGAGAAAAGTGTCTGCTAAATGACTGTAATGTAATGTAATGCTGTGAACAAGGGGCATTTATTTGGGCTACTACGCAAATGTTGGGCTACTGTGTTGTTCATTCTAGACATGCATGACCCTTACACATTATACTAACCATAATATCCCCGAACAGAGTGTCGGGGATTATGGTTTCGCCCGACCGCAGAAGATCCTACATGTTAACGTAATAGCTGAACAATATTCCATTTAGAGTTTTCATGTTGTGCATATGCATAGATATAGAGGATGAACTGATTCCATTTTAAGCAATTTATTATTTCAGGTTGGCCACCAGGGGGCACTCACACCTGAAAAGTCTTTCTAGAAACTATTCATCCCATTGACCTCAAATCAAGTGCAAATTAAAGGTCATTACCTGGAGATGTGTCAAATAATGACATAAAATACCAAATATATACCAAATTTGTAGTTGTAAAGACAATTGGCTTTCGAATGATGTATAATGCAACACCTATTAGCATTATTAAAGAGAAGAAATCATCAATTAAATAGAAATGTAATATCTTGGTGTTGAGTTAATTTCCTTTGTTTGGTTTTTACTCACCTGAACTTGCTCTAAATTAAAGTTTTATACCAAAAGAATGAAAATAGAAAAGAAAAAACAATAACATAAGCACTGTTCTGTTTTGTTTAATGGAAACTGCATTGGAAGGAGGCCTAATGGTAAACATAGTAATCATTGATGTAAACATTTCACATCTTATCCAAATAAAGAGTGCTGCCTATCGAGTAAAGAAACTGATCTGCATTGTGTTACTATTTTCTCAGCTTCGAGATGATTAGCTAGTAAATATGACCCCATTAAATCAAGCATCACTATTACCCATTTAAAATGGTGTTATCTTATTAAAAGCTGCTACAAATTGAGGTTGTTATGTTTAAGTGAAAGCTAAAACCTCCATGGTCAGCAATTGCATTCCAGGAGAATCGGTCTTTAAAGCTGAGAAAATGTGCTCTTAAGTGTGCTAAATGACCTCATAAATGTTTAAATGTATGTCCTCCATAGTCAATGCTCTCTGCTGTACAACCAACCCACCACGGCAATGTTGAGGTTATACTGGATGTACGCTGGTCCAGTTCACCCTTTGACAATTGAAGCTTTAGTTTGCACAGTTGTAACAAAACAACCATTAATTTACTGTAACCCTTTACACCTTCAGTGCAGAATTATCTATAGTGTGCTGATTTAAACTAAAAATAAAGGATTTTCTTTATGGGTCTTTGCAAACAAATTCTATTTTTGTTTGTTTTTTGCAAACACAATCCAGTCTAAAGGGCTTAAGTCTGGTTTTACCTGTTTCTGGCTTCTCAGGTAGAAAATTCAAAGATCCAACAGCTGCCAGCTCAGATGATCACTTCATATGAACAATTTTTCATGTTTTTCCATCCCTATGTCTGTTTACGTGCAAAATAAGACACCAAACACCCTTTTATCCGATAGGTTATCATCCAAAAAGCAGCCTCACAGCTACCTTGAAGTGTTGGGTGATAATGCATTATTTCGGTTGTTACAGCCATGAGTGGAGGGACATTTATGATGCTTAATCTAAGTGTAAATGAAGCTGTCACAGATTATTATGCAAAGATAAGTGACATGCTGAAAATTGAGATAACTAGCCATGCTGCATCACCTTCTGCATCAGCCAAGGAGGAGAATTTTTTTTTACTGCTGCAGGCCAGCTTGTGGTCTCTCTCTGTGTAAATAGACTCCATGTTTCCCCCTCACTCATTTCCAAGTCAAATACGCTGCTACAGACATTGTGGCTTAGTTCTGTTTGAGGGGAAAAGTGGTAGCTTTGAGAGATACGCTGGGAATCAGCTTATGCTGCAGCCTGATCTCACAGGAACATGTGAAAGAAACACAACTGACAAAGTGTTGCCGCCATGTTATCAGCAGGAAGTTAATAGCTTTGCGTCCTGTCTCTCCTCGGATCTCTACAGCCAGTAAAAGTCAGTCCTAATCCTAGCCCTGCCACCAAAGGCTTGCACAAGGCTGCATCACTTCACCTGCCTCTCTTCTTACCCCAATCACTCGGGAACAGGCTAAATCTGGACTCATCCAACCACATGAAGCCTTTCTCTTCGGTTAGCTTTGCTTATTAGCAGTTTCCTTACTAGGTAGCAAAATAAATCTTTATGTGAGGCTTCATCGAGTAAGTTTTAGGAGGTTAATTTAATGCAAATGAGTGGTTTTAAAACATAAAGACATTTATTCACACTGCAGTTAGGATAAACGTTGGTGTCAAAATGTGGAGCGGGAAACTGAACTGGTTGAGGAATTCCCTCAAATGTGCAGCGGATTCACTGGTGTGTTCGATGTGCTGTTTCAGTATTTCCTATAAGTACCCCTGAACCATTGGTGCTGCTTACCCCACCACGGTGCCTCACAGCCAATCGCACGCAGCAGGGAGTTCTGCTCACCTGGATCCCACCTGCCAATCACACAGCACCTATCCAGCATTATGTCATGGAATTTCGCCTGGGGGAGCGATGGGAGATCTTGGACGACAGCATTCCGGCTGGGGAGTTGGAGCTGCTCGCCCGGGACCTCATCCAGGTAAAAGGCAGAACACAGAAGTCCACATCCAGGCTAAAGGGGTCAAAGATGTGTTTATGTTCTAACATACGGGTGTAAAATATGAGGAGGGGGACAAAACGAGCCCATCAGATGGTTCGATCTGGCCCATAAGAGGAATTTGGTAAATGTGAAGAAGACAAAAAATCTTTTTTTTTTTTTACAAAAGTATCTGTAAATCCTTATTTTTCCTTCCATTTCAATTTAAGTGTGATAAACTATTTTTTCAGCCAGTTTTTTATGTTTAAAAAACATTTCTAATGCAGGAGATATATGCTTTTATTCACTTTGAGGTGAGCTCAGGTGGAAATGCACAGGGAGGTTCATTTAAAAACTTAACACTGATTACAGATTTTGTAGTTTTGTAAGATTTATTTCAGGTGTAAATGACAAACTGAGTCGAGTTCTTTTTTTTAAACAAAAATAATTTACCTCTTTAATGGTCAATGCACTAAAACAAAGGAAAAGGTTATAATAATCTTTATTTTTCTGGTTCAACCCACTTAACATCAGATGTGGCGCCTGAGTTTGACACTCCAGCTATAAAAGATTTTTTTAACCTTAACCCCAGTTTGTTAAAGATGTTTGGCCTAAATTTTCGGCCTTGACTTGCAGCGTTTCCTTCATGTGACTGGCAAGACACATGTTGGCCACATCTGGCCCCGAAGTAATACGTTATATATCCATGTGCGCTCTTCCTGTTTGGTCCACTTCTGGCCCACTAAACACTTGCAAGGGCCATAACTGAGCCAGAAGTTGCTCGGATTAGAACGAAGACCCGTTAAACTCATAATGTCTCTTCATCTTTATGCTTCATCATCTTCATCATCTCTCTCTCGGAGGAAGCCACATTTGTGACTGAAAGCTGCATCTTTAGTTAAAAATGCTCAGAAACAGCTGGATGAGTCCAAATTGTTCAGTTTTGCTCAGGTTTTGCTCTCAGCTTTTACTGCTCGTTTCAGTCCAATTTGCTGCTTTTTGTTAACACAGTTAGCAAACATGGAGCTTAAAATGAAAATACATGGAAATCAGCCTGATTGAAGTCATGATCTCTTATCCGACTGGTCTTTAAGCATCCATGTGATGGTAACGATCTGATTGTAAAATGTAGTTTCAGGCTTTTCAGTGCGTGCTTTTTAAGAGTTTTTCAGGCGTCAAACAAGAAACCTGATAGAAATCCTTAATCTTTCATGTCAGTTAACACAAAAAAACCAAACGTAATGCAAACGTAAGCAGTGCAGAATGATTATCTACACTCGGTTTAGTTTACGTGTCTAACTGCAGTCCTGGAGGTTTGGTATCCAGCAGGTTTTGTTGTTGCATTAACACACCTGATCTGAGTCCGATTGATACAACAGGTTCTTGTCAACCTATTCATTCATTTCATTCAGCTGTGTTGGAGCATGGAGACGAGAAAAACCTGCTGGATACCTGGACTGTAGTTAGATGCTTGCTCTCAAAAAGAAAATAAAACATTTTCTGAGGAATAATTAAGTGTAAAAATGTCATTTTCAGAGCTCGGGGTTAAATAGCTGTTGCAAATGTAATGTGTTCTGTGCTGTAATATGCTGTCAAATCCCCCTCGATTGTCATAGTGCCAATGCAGGTGAACACAGCCTGAGTACTATGACTGTGGTTTTTACTTTGAGGCGTTAAATACCCTCCTTTACGGCTCGCGATCCACTGCTGCCACGCACTGACTATAAAAATTAATAAGCTGAAAAAAGAAATTGCATACTCTATCAAGATGTAGGTTTTTTTAAGAAACTTTAACTGAGAGTAAAACTAAGTCAATAAATCCTCATTGATGTATGAGCTTCGACACCATGCTTTTCTTCTTTAGCGTCTCCATTCTTCCTCCTGTCGGTTATTCTGCTGCTGTGACACGTTTGAGCATCTTTCTTTAGTCTGACGAGCACTTTCAGCTCCACAAAAAATGCTTTTATCTCTCCTCACGATGCGCGCCAACACCCACACATACTCACTCTCACACACATTACACCTAGATTGTGTAACTTTTCTACTGCAAAAATCATTTCTCACTTCCCGGTTGAGGTCATTTAGCCATAAAGAGAGATTCGGTTTGGTTAAAGGTTTAAGTCTTTTATCTGTTCTGACAAGAAAATTACATTATTCCTCCTTTTTTTTCTTTTTTTCAATGTGTGTGTGTTCGGTTTAGGACGCCCACAAACGACTTTGTCACTGTTATGATGCAGAACGTTAATGTGATAAGTCAACAGAATTTCATGTGTGATTTGATGAAAAACATCTGACTCATGCCAGCTGGTCAGTTGTGACGCTCACAGAGCTGGGATGCAAAGCGTTCTTCTCTGTTAAACCACCCAGACACACGAAATGCCCCTTTAAACCTCTCATCACTGTCAGAGTTGATACATTTGTGTAATCAGACCCATCTGCCCTCGTCAGATCAGACCAGTTTGACAGCGATGGGAGGTTTTCTGTCCCAGATACAGCAGAACACACTCCTGGCTTGTTCCACAGCAGCATCCACAGAGTTTTTTTTTTTTTTTTCATCCAGCTTTTGTTGTGTCAGAGCCGTCCCGTTCATCCCAAAATGTTGAGGACTTTGTTTCTCTGTGTCCCAGGAAGCGTGGTACGAGTTCCGCGTCATGGCCACCATGGATGACATGATCAGCGAGCCCAGTAACGTAGTGGGAGTGTCCAGCACAGGTAATGCAAAATAATTCCAGATGATACACATATCATATATACATAAGCTATAAATGAATCCCAGGCTTAGATTTGAAGGGAACTAATGATCACCTTAGTGGAGCGTTGTTTTTCCATGCTCGGATTCAACCCCACAACCTCTGGCTGCTACCTGGATTTCTATCCTCAGGTTATCTTGTTTCTCAGCTGAGGAAGGGGGCAACTGTGGACATATTGCACACGCAGCAACTCCAACTTTACATTTTCGCTCCCTCAGCACTATTGAATTTAAGCTCAATTTACATTCAAGCTCCTTTGTAGCTTTCTGAATAACATGACATCATCGCTCTGCTCAGTTCCCACGGACTCCACTGGACTGCTTTAATCTAAAAATAGCAAAGAAAAAAAAGATTAATTAAAGCTTGTCTTTTATTTGGCTGCAGTCCTGAAAGTCTGTTTGGAATCTGAAACTAAGCTTCTCTAAATGTGCCGCTGCTCTGCTGCAGAGGTCACAGAGTACACGTCGCTTGGTTGTTGCAGCTGTTGGGGAGCATTTAAAGAGATTTTCTTCAGAAAGCTTCGGACCTGTGGAGGAGCTCTGCTGCCCCCCTCTGGTGCAGCTCTGTTGCCTGGTGATCAGGCTTCATTTGATTGCGTTCTATGAGCATTTATACTAAGAATGATGAGAAGATCTCCTCCCATTCTTTCAAAAGACATCTTAATTATTCATTCCCGTTTCAGTCGGAGGAAATTGTGTATTTATTGTAACTGGGATTCACTGCAGCAAAAAATACAGGATCATAAGAGATACTGCATACCCCCCTGGTGCTTACTGAGTGTTTCATTAGCATGTAGGACGTTGCATGTAGTTACAGAAGATGTCATATATGCAAGAATACTTGAAGGTTATAAAGACAATAAATCTGTAACAGGAGCTTGTTTAGGTAATTAGATTCACCTGTTGAGAAAGGCTGACCTGTTTCAGCCAAGTGCCCCTGCACATTGAGGCACGCCCCGATCTGCGGGCTGCAGTCAGGGCTTACTCCGGGATCCAGTTTATATGATACATCCATGATGTTGGTCTACTTTTTTTTCTGCTTTCCTCAATGTGGGGCGGAGTCA
>JBAMHX010000017.1:21132778-21144304 GCA_037177515.1 Pseudomugil tenellus | reverse complement strand
TTTTTTTTCTGCTTTCCTCAATGTGGGGCGGAGTCAAACGTTTGACTCCGCCCCACATTGAGGCACGCCCCGATCTGCGGGCTGCAGTCAGGGCTTACTCGTTTCAGCTGCACAGGGACATCTACATGCTAGCTTTAGCTGTTTTTAGCAATTATTACTAACGGATAACATCCTTTAGTCCAATAAAAGGAATAAACAAGACACATTCTAGGCTGTATGGTGATGCTACATCAATATAAATATATCTAGGTGGCAGAGAAACAGAAATCAGTACTCAATACAGTACTGAGTTAAACTAATAGGATTTTAAAATTGGAATTGACAATCAGATTTCTGTCAACACTGCTGATAAAATCAGCTGTTAGTCACATGTTTAGATGAAAAATCCAGTTTGAGTATCTTCTTCATGTGAAAGCAAAATGTGACCAACTTGGCTGTTATTGACTTGGACTTTGTATTTTTTATAATTACTGATAAACATGAACTGAACTGTTATCTTATGAACTCTGCTGTGATATTTTTAACACTTTAAAGCTGGAAGATAAAAAACTCTACCTCTCCCTTTTCCTGTAAATTTATCATAAAGCATCACTGAAATGAGGGAATAGATGAGAAGAGAGGGAAAAAATCCGTCCCTATTCTGTTTGTGAGCCTTCATCATTTGATATCTGCCTAATCAGAGCACAATGTGTTCTTACAAAGGACTGTGTGCTCTCTTCTGGAGATTCCCGTCAGAGGGGTAATCGCAGAGTAAATATCAGTCCTTGTTGGGGAAAAAGTAATAGTGGTAAAAGCATTTATGGAAGTTTGGTGCACATTGTGAAATTTCAAAGTTTTATTAGTTCGTGCTTTAATTTAAATCTGGAATTTCTTCCACATATTTGCATCTTTTTCTCCCTCATCAAACCATCCCTTTCCCGCTGAGGGAATAGATTTTCACTTCTTCCTTGGACTCAACCTGCAGATTTCTTCCCTCCGCCAGAGTTGGTGGAGGAGCGTGGACTGACGCGGCCAGTGGTTGCTGGCATTGTGGCCACCATCTGCTTCCTGGCTGCAGCTGTGCTGTTCAGTACGATGGCGGCCTGCTTTGTTAACAAGCAGCGGCGGAAGAAGCTCAAGAGGAAAAAAGGTGAGGGGAAAATAGAGGATCACCTAGTCTGAACTCACTGCCCTGCAGGTTGTGAATGTTTACCTGCTGCAACATACCTGAATCTTAAAAGGTTTGTTGCACCTTCTGCACAAGCATCTCATTCATTTGAGTCAGGCGTGTTGCAGCAGGTAAAACATCTAAAACCTGCAGGATAACTCACAGATGTTAAACTGTGCAACAGGGAGCCGCTTTCCATACAGACCCTAGATGTCGTGAAAGGTCTGTGCATTTTCATTCCCTCATCCATTCTGAACACGCTGCACACTAATGGGCACACTCCAATCTGTTCTTCCTTTCTTTTCTTTTTAAAAGTTTTTTTTTTTGTCTCAAATGTGTTTAACATGAATCCCTGAGTCCATGAAGAGATTCTGCCACCACTTTGGACTGTCTATCTCACCCCCCTCTCTCTCAGTAACACTGATTTGGCATCTCTCTTGCATCCTACCTGTAGCTTACTGTGAGATGTCTTCAGCCAGCAAAGGTGGTCTTACCTTAAATCTAGTCTTATCTTTTGTTCTCTTTTTCTGTTTTTCTTCTCCTCTCTTCCTCCAATAATGTTTTTTTTGCATTTATTTGCCGAATCAGTGCGATCAAAGCAGCCAAGTTTCATTATATCTACTCACTAGCAAGTGACATAAAGCAAATATCCTGCAACATCACGCAGCATCCTGGAAGACAAAATGAATGAATGAAATTGATTAAATAAATGTGAGTGTGCCATTAAATCCATCCAGAGTTTTAGGTCCAAAAGTTACTTAATTGTCTCTTAATGTGAACACTGTTTAAAATTAGATTTTTTTTTAACAATTTTCTGTGAAATTAATGATTTTTTTCTTTTAATTTATGAATATTTGTATTATAGAATAGTTTTTAATTTCCCTGTGGGATTAATAAAACTTTTGTTCCTTCTTTCATTTAAAAGTATTAGTCATTTGAGATTGTTCAACAGATATTAATCCAAGTAAACAGATTTTTCATATAATATTAGGCTCAAACCACCTTTTTAAAATCTGAAGTAGAGTATTTTTACCTCATACTGCAACTCTCTTTGGCTTGTGTAACAGCCCATGGTACCACACAATGTCACCACATTTTTAATGCACTATACTGAGTGTTCTACAATTCAACAACTCTGTGATGTGGTGTAATATAGCGCTTGTCAAATTCCCTTCTTTTAGGCTGAATTAGTTTTAGATGGTGAAAAATAGTCTCAATGATTTTTTTTCTAAAAATGACAATTTTTGTCCCTTTGCTGCTTCATTTACTTGAACTGAAGCCTCATCTTGTTGTCTGTGAGTCATTTCAAGTTTAACTTTAGAATAAAGCTAAAAGTAGCTCCGTAACTCCAGAAAGGAGGCAGCTTTGGTCCATAGTCATCTTATGTTTTTTATAGCATCTTTTTCAAATTACTTTTTTCTCATTTTTAAATGTGTCCTCAAACTCTGCAACAGCAACATTACGGTTTCTGAATAAACACCAAGAGACTGAGTTTGTTTTATTTTTCCCCAGATCCACCTCTTTCCATAACCCACTGCAGAAAAAGCATGGAAACTCCGTAAGTAACCTCCATAATAAAGACTTCCAACTGTAATATTTCTCTCCCAACCCCATACTGTACATTTATAAGTGGTGTAAATAATATTCATCATCATTATACATTAACATTATTCAGCATTAATAATGTTGTACACTAAACCGTTAACAACCATTAATAACCATTCAATAAGGAAATGGTAAAATACAGAGTATTAGGGTCATTTGCAAAAAAAAATCCTGACTTTGATCTCAGGATTCTGACTGGAAAGAAAGTCGCAATTCACAGATTAAGATGAGAATTCTGAGATTAAAGTCAACATTTTTAGAATAAAGTCAGGATCCTATAATTAAAGTTTGAATTCTGAGATAAATCAGGATTCTGGGAAAAAAAGTCAGATTTTTTTTTCTTTTTTTAAAGTGGACCTAATACTCTTCTGTAGGAAAAGATGTTAAGGCAAAAAGTTAAAATAAAATGAACATGCACATAAAAATCCCAACAGATCATTATTTACAGAAGCAAAAGTAAAAGCAGAAGCAGAAGTGAAAATTTGGATCTCATTACGTTATGACGTAATATGGTCCCAGTTTGTTTTTAAATAGGCTGACACCTCCGTAATTATATACTCATACTCATAGTACCTGAAGCAAAACTTCCTACAAACATCTGTTTGGCATCTTGATTCACAATGTTGTAAAGCCAGTTTTAATAGCAAGCTGTTCATTTATGATTCTGATCATCATTTAGAAAAGGGTTCATTTAAATAAGTGAATGAAAATTTCTTCATGATAATAAAAGAAATAAAAGAAATTTGATTAATCTGAAAGGAAATTATTGAAGCAAGCTGAGTGTCATGCCTTGGTCCCTTTACAACCCTGTTCCAGAGCTAATCAGCCCCATTACCTTCACCTGCCACCAGATTAATCATGACTGATCATCCGGTCATTCCTTTGTCGGACATTGTCTACACCTCAAGCCTTTTCCCGTCCTCATCGCCTGTTCCTGTTTTCCCCGTCACTGGCTTCGACTCACCTGCTACTCTGGACCTAATTGGACTGATCTCCCGTTGCGGACTTCTGCCTGTTTCCTGGACTGTGTTTCTTGCCTGCTCCCTCGATCTTCCAGCTCCGACTCCTGTCTGTTTTTCCAAATCCGATTTCATCCAGTCCCACAACATTGTAATAAATACTGAATCTTCCGTTAAAGTCTCCGAGGTCCATTGTTACAGAATGTACAACCAATACAGACGAAACCGAAGATCCAGACTCGCCCTCCGAAGGGTTCCGCTCCCTTCCACGTCTCCAGTCTGCCTGGCTTCCAAGTCCTCATCTCAGCAATCAGTTCCTCCAATCATGGGTTACTCAGAAGCTACCTATATTCACACCATGGCTGGTGATTATTCTCTTTACCAAAAACTGAAAAACCGCTGAACATCTCATTCTCATGACTGGAGATTTCCTTGAAGTCCTCAACTGGGAGGGCATGAGAGAACTGCTACAATCAGCTAAAAGACATGTCATCATCCTTAACAAGCTGTTATGGCCTCCCAAGGAATCACCCTGCTGTTCTCCGCCAGTCTGGCACTGCTCTTCTCCACCATTCCAGCACTGCTCTTCTCCGCCAGTCAAGCACTGCTCTTCTCCACCAGTCCAGCCCTGCACTTCCCCAAATTTCCGATACAATATTTTTTTTTTGGGGGGGGGGGGGGGACACCAGTGTCGCAGCAGCAGCTCCCCACGCCAGTGTCGCAGCAGCAGCTCCCCACGCCAGTGTCGCAGCAGCAGCTCCCCACGCCAGTGTCGCAGCAGCAGCTCTCCACGCCAGTGTCGCAGCAGCAGCTCTCCACGCTAGTGTCGCAGCAGCAGCTCTCCACGCCAGTGTCGCAGCAGCAACCAGGCCCGACTCCAGCGCCCAGATACTGTCCTGCGCCACAGCCTCCGACGCCAGCGCCCAGGTCCCGTCCTGCACCGCAGCGTCCAACGCCAGAACCACTCCCTATCTTCCAGGAGTTCCCTCGGGTGGATGCTTCCTCCGTTTCTGATTCCCAGGAGGTCCCGCGGGTGGACGCTCCTTCCATTCCTGATTTCCCAGGAGGTCCCGGGGGTGGACGCTTGTGTCCACAACTCTGAGGTGGTCCCGGGACGCTCCTCAACTGGATCCTGTCACCGAGGAGGTCCCGGGGTGGGATGCTCCTCTCCACGGCTCCGAAGGGGTCCCGTGCCGAGATGCTCCCCGTCCTCTTCTGGTTCTTATGTCAGAGGACGGTGCTTCTCTGTCTCTGCTTCTGGGTCCTGTGTCAAAGGAGGGCGCTCCTCTGTCTCTGCTTCTGGGTCTTACATCAGAGGACGGCGCTGCTCTGTCTCTGCTTTTGGGTCCTACGTCAGAGGATGATGCTCCTCTCTCTCTGCTTCTGGGTCCTACGTCAGAGGACGACGCTCCTCTGTCACCGCTACTGGGTCCTACGTCAGAGGACGGTGTTCCGCTATCTGCTCATCCTGATTCCATCTTGGCCCTTTGGTCTCCGGACGTGGAACCCCTGCTCCTCCGGACACTGACCCTGCCTCCAGATCTGGATGTCCTGACTCTCCGACCTCCGAATCTCCACCTCCAGTGTCTTCTACCTCCAGACAGTCTGCGGGATCTGGGCCGCCTGGCTAATCGCACTCCGGGTCAACCTCCCAACTCCGGCTCCAGGCTCCGGCTCGTCTGCCCTCCAGGTCGACCTCCCAACTCCGGCTCCATGCTCCGGCTCGTCTGTCCTCAGGGTCAACCTCCCGACTCCACCTTGTCTGTCCTCCGGGTTGGCCGCCTGACTCCATCTCCTGCGACCGCCAATTCCGGTACTCCGGCTCTATTCGACCTCCGGGCTTGGTGCTGCCTCTGTCCCCTCCGTTCCACCATGGTTGTCTCTTTTTGGGCGTCCTGAGTCCACCCTTTTGAGGGGGGGTACTGTCAGGCCTTGGTCTCTTCACACCCCTGTTCCAGAGCTAATCAGCCTCATTACCTTCACCTGCCACTTGACTCATCGTGCCTTATCACATGCCCCTGTTCCTCATTCCCTCACTTCCCTTATAAGACTCACCTCATCAGTCATTCCTTTGTCGGACATTGTCTACACCACAAGCCTTTTCCCGTCCTCATCGCCTGTTCCTGTTTTTTCCTTCCCTGGCTCCATCTCACCTGCTACTCTGTGGACCTAATTGGATTGATCTCCCGTTGCTGACTCCTGCCTGTTTCCTGGACTCTGTTTCTTGCCTGCTCCCTGGGTCTTCTGGCTCTGACTCCTGTCTGTTTTGCCGACTCCGATTTCAGCCAGTCCCACAATATTGTAATAAATACAGAATTTTCCGTCAAGTCTCCGAGGTCCATTGTTACACTCAGTAGGTTGATGAAACTACTTATTGAAACTTTAATTTAACCGGTAGCTTGTAGTATATTTGATATTCCAGATATCCCGGAACAACACAGAAAACAGTTGCCTCAATTTTCCTCTCCTGGATGTCCACTGCAGTTGTTGCTGTTTCTTTGTCCTCCTCTGTCTATATTTCTGCATTAAATTATTTTTCATAAATCCAGGTCCAGCTTCCAATTTCAACCCTTTTTGTATTACTTTATCTGAAGATGGTTATAATCTCCAGAGGTCCCACAGGATCCTGGCCCTGTTATTTCCCTCCACCTATGGAGACATCATCCGTTCCAGTTTACGCTTCCAACTAAGGGCCAGATTTACTAAAGGTTTGTGTGTACTAAAACGTGTGCAAGCCCATTACACACGCTAAAAAAAGTACTGATTTACTAACAGTGAGTAAAAAGGTTTGCGTCTTCCAAAGGTGCAAAATTGCATGTCCTCCTCGAGTTAGTACGTTTGCCTCAATTAATATGTAAATTGGGGCGTTTACACGCAATTTTGCGTGGAGTGGCAGGAGAACATGTAAATACATGATTTTAGCACACGCAAAGCGATTTGTCAAACCTGAAAGTAATTTTGCTGGTAGAAACTGCGCCTATATTTAGCACATTTCAAAAGGACGTGCAAACGGGGGCAATGCGTAATTGCGCAGACATGGCTACAGTGATTGTTGCAACACGGAGACATAGAAATTGTCAAAGAAGATGGAGAGCACGCATATTTCCTCCTTGTGTTAATATGTTTGGGATGAGAGAGAAAACTAATTATTAAAACATATCACCTATCCAGCCTTGCTGTTTTAGAGCTGTTGGAGGAACTCAGCGCAGATTTGGATCCAGACACAAGAAGGACTCATGCGATACTTGCAATAACTAAACTCCTGTCAAGTCTAGAGTTTTTGGCATCTGGGTCATTCCAGCGTACAGTAGCCAACACAGCAGCGATCTCTCAGTCACGTCTTTTACATTTGTTGACTGAATTCCTAAATGCAATGTGCACGCACTCAAGATTCTTTGTATAAGACAAAACAAGGTCTTTTTGAGGTAGCTGGATTCCCCGGTGTTATAGGAGCAATTGACTGCACTCAGGTTCAGCTTAGTAGATCACGCTAAATTCTAGATGCCACTCGCTAATTAGTACACACAAAATGGGATCTTAGTAAATTTGGCCCTAAGTGGTTGGGACACTCCATATATATTGTGCCTGGCTGAATCTTCCAACTGGCTAATATGTGCTTACCTCTCAGGCCCACTTACACTACCTTAAATGGGGACATCTGACTGTTCTAAGTCTCCGTACTTCTGTGTGCAAAAGGAGGAACTCGCGTCACTGATCACGTGACTTCCCTAGCAACTTACGGCTGAGGGTACAAACCACAGCATGGTTTGTTAGACCCCTACTTTCCAAAAACAAGATTTATTGGTGTCAGATTTACTAAAATGACATGATTACTTTGAAAAGTTGGAAGGTAGTGCAAAGTCCAGGTATGCCACTAAAATGATATTTTCAGGCCTTGAAAAATGTCTGTAAAGCTCAAAGATACTGCATGGGACGATATTAAATTATTACTTTATTTTTATACTACAGTGTCATTTCATGACAAGTTGTAAAACATTTTGCGTTGTAGAACAAACAAAAATACAGTATAAAGTAGAGACTCATCTTTGCTGAAGTGTTGTGAACAGGCGTATGTATAATCAGACTTGCATTCTGCGAGTAGCCTGCTGGAACTATTTTGCTACTGATTGCTTGGATCCAAAAACGTCTTCGTTCCGGTTCCATTGCCTCAGAAGAAGTACTATAAAAACTTAGTCTTATTTTTTCTAGTGCTGTTGTGGCAAAGCACAACATTACGACGGTGTAGTAGGGCCACAATGAAAAAAATTGTGGAGGATTATTTATTTATTTTTCTCCTTTCCTCACTTTAAGAATAAACTAGAAATGTCAAGAATAAAGTCGAAATACAGTCCCTCCAAAGTATGAATACTTATAATAATGCTGTGTTTATGTGCTAAAAGGGAAAGAATTTCCTTGTTGCTGAAGCCCACTCTAAAGTACAAGGTCCACATTAGGCATTGTGTTTTATAGAGTAGGGTAAAGCTGGTTAAAATTAATCTGAAAGACTTAAAGTTAATGTCAACTTCTTTTTTTTTTACTTTATTCTCAAAACTGTACTTTGGCTTTCTCTTCATTTCAACTTTACTCTTGCCATTTCAAGTTTATTCTCAAAGTGAAGAAGGGAATAAAAAAAAATCCTCCACAATTTTTTTTTTTTTTTTTTTTTTTTTTTTAGTGTGGCCTAAAACATAGCAACCCTTAGGCATGTTTACGGTTTTCTTGAGACCTTTGCAGTGTTTTTCTGATATGGTGGCCCAATGTTTGTACCCTACACGTACGTTGCTAGGGAGGCACGGTCATGTGAAACTGCCAATGTCCTGTATGTTCCTCCTCTAGGATGTCCAGTCCATTCCTTCACGAGGGTCCAGTACTGAATTAAAAGTTCACGTCCACATTTTGACACCAGTTGGTCGCAGTAATGCACTGCTGTGAAGTTGTTGTTTAAAGGACCCATCCACTAAGGGGGGTTTGTGTTTGGCGCTTACTGCATCATCTTTTTCCTGTTTCACTTGTTCTTCTCTGGTTTGTTCCTTTCACTGATTGTATGTCAGCTCTATAACTCAACACTGGCCCTGTCATTTCCAGTGGTTCTAGTCTATTTTCTGTGTTCAGTGACACATAGTTAAGTACCTTAAAAACACCATATTACTCAGGTAACCGATGCAGGAAAGTGACAAAATTATCAGTTTGTCTGTGTATTGACCTTTTGCTTTAGGCTTTTATGGACCTTTGCACAGTCTGCATCTGGTGGGGTAGATACCTGTCTACCAATTAATCTGTATATATTTAAAAAAACAAAAAAAACTGGCAATGAGAGTAAATATTATATTGAAAAGGATTTTCATCATTAGAAATACATTACTATAGCTTCCTGGGCTGCTGTAAGCAGTAGCTACTCCATCCATTCTACTGCGAGAAATTATTCTTTGATAATTACAATATTTTCTTTTCTTAGTACAGAGCTAGTTTTATCATCCGTTTTGGTAACTTTATAGTTAGCATCTGTCCTCAGAGCTAATTAATCTCTACGTCTTCTGAATGAGCAATTGGCAAAGATGGTGTTTATTGTGATAATTTTTAATATAGACATTCCAGCTAATCATTGATGGTACGCTTTGGGTGTTCCTGAAATAGAAACCTTCACTGGAAAAAAGTGAAGTCTATGCGGAATTGCAGTTTTCCTCTCATCCGTTCGGAGCTTCACAAAAAAATCCCCAAAGATCTTATGGTAAAAAGACCAACTTCACAGCAGTGTTCATAGCGTAGTAAAAAAAGAAAAAAAAAAACATCTTACGTTTAATTGATCAAGTTAACTTCAGGACAACTGTAAGGGGAGTGAATCTTTTTATATCTCGTTCTTTAGATGTTATTTAATCTTGAAATTCTGCATAATTATTGGCATGTCCTGGGAAGAAGGCAGATTGTTGCATAAATGTGAGTTAGCTAACAACACACCTTAGCTTTAGCATGCCTGCCTGTTTGGCCAGTTTGCTCACATTGGAGTTCGTAGCAACAGGCATCAATAATCCACCTCCATGTTCACAGCTATCCTCTCTGCTACATGTCTTTGACCATTTTTGCTATTTCCGGTAGCATGTGTGACGCTGCCAAAATGGCAACAGTAGGAACTGCTCAACGAGCTTCAACTTTGCTCTTTAGAAACCTAATGGAAGACACCATTAATCTTTTCTGTACAGTCTATGGATTTCTTTCAAGATTGCAGGAATGCCAAGGGGTCAATTACAAAAAGCTATTATACAGTAAAACAAATAATATTTTTACACAATGCTCTGAAAGGTAAAGAAGCATGGAAATAGCAGGTAAGAAATCCTCAAAGACGTAGACAACAGTGGTAGTGAGGAAAATTTGGATGGAAGGAGTTGCTGCACCCGTTTTCATTTAAACTATGAGATTTTCCTAAAAACCTCAAGTCATATTGATGTAATATACTCTAACTTGTAAAATTTAATGCATAAGTGGGATCAGTGAAGGCAGGACTTTGAGGTAATTGAATAATAATGGTCTCAATGCTCTTTCTTTTTCCTTTTTAATAGCCTGTATTCAAAGCAAGTCTCTTTGTTTAGCTTTCTGTCTTATTTTGACTAATTATTGCCTCTCTTTCCCAACACACTTAACAAATCCAAGTTTTTTTTCTCTTTTTTTACTCTTTATTCAGGCATGCATCTTGTTTGCAGGGCTCCTTTTTACATTCTGTCCACCCTACTTCTTACTTTTTGATTTCCCTACTTCTACAGGAGTCCACTTAGTTTCTTTCCGAGCGTTGAGCCCTACTGGGAAGGGCAGAACGCTAGCTACAAGCCACGACCTTCCAGTCCTCAGTGAGTGTGCTAGTCATTGTCTCCCTGGTCCTGCACATTGTACACACCCCTTTGCACTTTGGTTCAGTTCCTCAAAGTCCTGACATGTCTGCATGCTGCCGGCCAAATTTCCCAACCAGGCAAAAGCAATGTTGGTCCTTAATTGCATATTTTCCCTAATGTTCACATTTTGTGGATATGTGACAATTTCCATACAGAATGGTGACTCTTCTGTGCAGGAGAAATGTTTGGGAAACACAGTTTTCTCTTTTAAGACTGGAAGTGAATTTGACACCTCTCCAGTGCTACTGCTAAAATAAGCTAGCAGGTTTTTAGCGTGCATGCATGCTTCAGATATGACTAGTAAAAGTTACTTTATTTATTTAATGCTGCTACACCAGTGATTGTATTAGTGAAATAAATAGAGTAGACTGTGCATTAACTGTATTGTGGTGGCAGAGTGGTTAATTTAAATTTTGAGTTGGTGGCAACTGATGAAAATGATGAAAGGATTGTTGTGTTTTGCTTAATGTGTGATACTTGAGTTTTCTCTTTTTAGTTTAAATCATTTGTCAGATTTTCAGTAGTTTTGTGTACTTAACAGTGTGAATAGTTTTATATTTTGGCAGATGTACATGTTTTCTTTCAGAATTAGGACAGACTGAAACAGGTGTTAGCTATATCAAGCTAGCTTACTGTACCATAACAAGTACCATTCTGTCATTAAAGCACCCACTAAAAACTATTCATTGTCTAATAACAGTGAAATGAAAGTAAAGCACTTTTTTGTTCTTCCTCACTCTTAGGATTATTTTCAAGGAAAATAAGCTAAAAAATCTGTTGACTGTAGGGCTGCCACAAACGACTATTTTGATAATCGATTAGTCATCGATTATTTTTTCCATTAGTTGACTAATCGAATCATATGTAAATTGAATACAAAACCTAGATTTTGCATCTAATTTACATATGATTATATTATGAGGTATATGCTAAC
>JBAMHX010000017.1:21090673-21109547 GCA_037177515.1 Pseudomugil tenellus | reverse complement strand
TCTATATATAATTTATAATGTACATATTTTCTGCTGTGGTTTATGGACTCCTGCAGAGAATATTTATATTAATACCATGAAGCCAAAATGGTTCTGGGTATCTATATTTGGGGACAGTACTTGTTTTAAAGAATGTATAAGTCTATATTCTATTATTTTTATATCCATTTATTGCTTTCTACTGTAGCGATGCACAATTGTACACAAAGTAGAGAAATGCGACGTTTGTCTGAGTTGTTGTACAAAAACAAAAGAGAATGGTGCACCAAACTGTACTGTATATCTATCTGTCTATTACACAAACTCTCAGAGGAGGAGACGGTAAGTTAGTTTTATAGTTTGTGTCGATAGCAAATTGTACCTGCTGAATTATTTGTGGGCTAACATGTTACCACATTGCTCATTTGTTTTATTGAATTTGCATTTTCTTCTTTGGCATGAGAGCTTTTTCACCCCCCTCTTCTTCTGTGGTGCTCTCCTACAATCATATTTCCTGCAATGATATTTCCATGTAAATCATGAACGAAGCTGCATTTTTTCCCTCACATTTCTTCCAGTAACTGATGCAGGGCTTCTTGATGCTGCCTTGAACTGACACAAGTAGGGATCCAGATGTTGTTTGTAAAACTGAAGCATGTGCAAGATAAAGGTTTCCCCTGCCTTTTGCTCTAATGTGCAGGTGTTGCATTGCAGCAAGCTGCTAGAAGTTACACCAGACTCCCACTTCAATGCTGTACATTGCCAAAAACAACAAGCAGGACATGACATACATATACATTCTGACAACTGGTGCTATTTAACAGAACAAAAAGAGAAAAAAAAAACATCTGTGGTGCTTTTTTCTGTTTAGTTATTTCCTTGCTTCAGACTAAATGTAGCTACACGATCCTGTACTGTACTGCGGGGCTGCTGTCCGGGCCGGTCCGCCAGCCTGGTGCAGGTCGGAGGGTTTGTTTCAGGGAATTCTTAGATCCAACTGGACAATGGACATTTTGGTGTGGCGAATTTTAAAGCAAGGAAATTAGATGGGATGTCGATTTGAAAACACATCCATGCATTTTTTTTTCTTTCTTTAAATGGACTTTTGGTTTGTTTCTCTCTTCGTCTTCATCATTGCTTCAAGTGTCCACACATTGTGTTTGGTGCTGAGTGATCAGAAATGTTCACCGCGACTTTTGATAGTCATCTCTGACTTTTAAGACCCCCCCCGACCCCTTTCCAACACACATGCACTGCAGGCAGCATTCCTGTAGGTAGATCATATCATTGATGGTTCATCTGCAGGCAAACCTTTCTTAGATGGAGTCACGTGTAGTGTTGCTCTGCTGAAAAACAAGCATTGTGTCGCAACACCTGTAACACATTCATCTTTTGGTTTTTGCTTTGTCATATAAACACATTTGCATTTTTTCTTTCATTATAAAATGCAATACAAGTGGAAGAAGAACAAACTGAACTCAGTGTCTCTCGATGCTTCTGTCTTCCTCAGATTGTCCAACTGATTTGAGTTTAAGACCTTTGTTCGTTCCAGGCATAGACAACTCTGTACCTCAACATATCGCTTACTGAAATACACGTGTAACTTAACCATTTTTTAAATATTCTTCACTCATGATGCTTTTTAGATTAGTTTGCACAAACACTAATGAGAATGTATGGTTATTCTGATCCTGCTCACCCCCTCCACCACCGCCCTGACTCTTCCTGGTGAATTGAAGCTTTTAAAGCAACTAAATTGAACTTTTGGTTTTTTGTATTTCCAATGTCTTGGTATGCTTGTTGTAGTTGTATATTCAGAATGGTGTATATTACATCAGTTTTTATTTAATAAAATGTTTAAATTTTCTAGCATGACTGTTGGTTTTATTGAGCCTCGGAGTGGAATCCACCGTCTCCTGCTGGGTTTTCATCTTGGAAGGTGTAATCTGAATATTTTTGGTATTTTTTAAGCCTTTCACACTTTGCTGTCATCTTTCCAGCATAGTAAAGGCATATCTCATCAACCTCCGAACTTAAAATCAGGTCATTTTTTTCAACTTTGAGATTAATTTAATTTTTCATAGTTGGTGATGAATAACTCAGAGTTCCCAGTAAGTGGGTGTGATCAAAGCTCCTCCTTCCTGCTTCACATTAGAAGCCATACAGATCCCACTCGGTCACCTATCTGATTCCTCCTTTTTTCATTAAGTGAAACTGCAAACTGAAGAAAACCCATTCCACATATTTTCTTAACTGTGTCTTACTGGTGACAATCAAAACTCACAACAAATTCCATTATCTGCACCACGTATCTCAAAGAAGGGTTGCAAGTAGTAGGAGTTTATCCCAGCAATCACTGGGCGAGACGGGGGTCCAACCTGGACAGGTCACCAGTCAGGGCAACACAGAGAGATGAACAACCACTCTCTCACTCCCAGGGACAATTTAGAGTGAGCAGTGAACTTAGCATTCATGTCTTTGGATGGTTGGAGGAAGCTGAAGTACCTGGAGAGAACAGGACAAATTCCCTCCTTCACATATATAAAAATTTTAAATTGTACTTCATACAGAAATGTCACTGAAAAAAATTAATTTACAACTGATAACCAATATAAACACTACAGACGTGTTTATAACTTGGATTGAATTATGAAGGTAAAGCTGGATTTTTATGGCATCCAGTTTTGGAATATTGATTATCCTCGATCCTGTTTCCTTCACAGATGGACAAACAGGGTGCAAACTCATATTAACTGTGAATCTGTCAAACAGAAGTGTAATGACTGGACATAAATGTTATTTGTACTTTAGCATGAGCTGCCAATACAGGCACATCAGCTGGAATACAGTTTGATTTCTAGACCATAATCAACAAGACTTCCGGTTTGTGTCATTTTTAGTCACTGGATAAAGTATTAAATAATTGTTTTGTAACAATCACTACATTTTATTTGATTTGATGTTTTGATTTAAAAAACGAAAAGTACATTATCAGTTTTCCTATTAGAATTATTATTATTAATTATCTTAATAATAATAACAAATTAATGAAATGCCCATGTATATAAGTTGAGAAGGCATCAAAATGTAACTTTTATAGGTGATTTAAACTTTTTTTAACAGTAAAAATAAATCCATCTTCCTCCTTTCAGATGGATTGTGTCTCGTTCGCTCTCGCGAGATCAGCAGTTGCTAGGAAACCGGGGTCAACAGTTTCTGATAAAAACGCTAATGCTACGCTACTTGTATTTTATTTAGCATTTAAACGAAATTATCTTTGCACTATTGAAGTTTGGGTTATGGAGGTGAGTTTGGTATTACAATACTTTACTTTTTTTTTAAAAGAACTCCGTATTAAATGTAAAAGTCTGATCAAATTAGGAAACGTTCCGTTTAAAATAAACTTTTCGCTTGTTAATATTTTTTGCTGCATCAACTGTTTTAGCAACTAAGCGTTTTTGCCCTGCAAGTAAAAAGTTTTTTTTTTAATTGTTACATTGTCTACCTTATTTTTTGCATTCTATAATTATTGTTCTGACGTCTCGCTTGGTTTGTTTTGAGAAAAACACATCCTTCGCCATTACTTTTTAGTGCAACGACAGCGTTTTAATCCAGACAGCACAGGGAGCCAGATCTGATCTGAATAATCTAATTCTCAGACACAATTTTACTTCCTCTGTATGTCTAGGAAAAGGAACTAACAGAAGAAGACTCTTTTGAGTCCTTGGAGGAATTCCAGTTGGTCCTCAACGAGCTTGTTGGGGACAAAAGTTTGGACAAGATCCGAGTGGAGTACGAGAAGCTCGTCCACGCACTGAAAAAGTCACGAGAAAATGAGAAGAGGCTGATGTCTAAATGCAGGGAGTTAAATGCAGAAATTGTGTCGACCTCAACTAAAGTAGCAGCTGCTCTGAAATTGTCCCAAGAAGATGAGACAACAATAACTTCACTGAAGAGGGTTTGTTTCATTGTGACTTTTATTCTGGTATGTTTGAAACATGAGGTTACAGTATGTTGCTGCAGTCTGCAGGCTAAAACTCCTCAAGTACAGGTTCATATTACCACAAGGGTTTTGTTACAACAAGATACTTATAATTGATACTTTTCAGTTTTTAAATGAGTTATTTCTTGTATTTTAGGAGCTGGATAAAGCTTGGAAGATGGTTGATGCTGCTCATGATAAAGAGAAGAAGGACAAAGAGACCATCAAAAATTTGAAAGAAGAGATTTCCAGCCTGACAAAAATAAGCGAACAACAAACTGGCTTCTCCACAGACCAAGAGCGAAGGTGATTTCTCCCTTTCTGTTACTTTACTACTATGATTTAAGAGGATGGTGCCAAATGATATGGGTTTCTCTTTTCTTCTTAGAGATTTACTTAAAATGATTGATGAGTTAACGGAGGAGAGGAGTCAGCTGGGAATAATGGTGGAGGGTCTGAGAGAAAGTCTAAACAAGGCAACATTAGCGCAACAGGAAATAGAAGCCCAAAGAGAGAGCGCTGTACAGAATATTTCTCAGGTACGTAAAAAGAAAATACTCATCAACATAAAGCTTTTATCCAGAGTACATATAATGTTTTCTCTTTAAGTGACTGGTGTATACATGAATAGCATCAATGAATGAATGAATAAAATGAAAAATACGTTATTTATCCCTTTTCAGGGAAATTCAATGCTTAACTGAACATTAAATGTCTTGTATGGAGAAAGAAATGTAAATTACATTAAGGAACTAATAACAGATTTTTCCCATGAATGAAAGATTCATTCTTTTTTGAAGTTCTGTCTGTATTTATCCTCTGAGTTGTGGTTTGAGCCGTCTCCCCCACCGTATCTCATCCCACAGGATATACAGAGTACTGTGAAAAAAACTAGCAGGCTGTCTGATATCAATCTACTGTTTCTCTGCTTAATAATAATATAATAAAAATATTATAATCCCAGCTTCAGCAGGAGCTTCAGGTGCAGCAGAATGAGATTTCCCGAGAGATGAGACTGAAGGAAAAGCTGGACAAGCAGGTTAAACAGCTGCACGTTGACATGGAGACCAAGACGGCTGATATTAAAGCTCTGAATCTGCAGAGCCAGAAAGCCAAAGAGGAGCAGCAGAAGCTGGAGCAGCAGCTAAAAGAGCTGAAAGTAAGTAATGAGTTATCGTTGTGATGGACTGATGCGGTCACATCTATTATCTTACATCTAAATAAGTAGAATAAAATGTTGCTTCACCACTGAGTTTTGCTTTCAGTACATCAATGACCTTTAAATTTTGAAATGCAAAAACAAATCGAGCGATATTTATTTTTTTAGCACATTTCATATATAAGCTAAACTGATGTGCTGTTCAACAGGCCCGTATTATTAGTAGCAACAAAATCTAAAAAAAGGTCATCAGTGTTGATCATGGTTGAGACGTTACAGCAGATGGGATATTTACATTTCAGAAGGTTTTATATTTTAACCAACAACTCTTGATTGCAAATCATGACATAATTTAGTGATAAATGATGTACAGGAACATGCACCTGGCCATCCACTCGCTGTGTGTGTTTATACCGGATTTATGCTTTAGTTTGTGTGTGCGTGCTTTAGCTTACAGTGTTGGACGTTTGCCATCCTACATAGTGGTGTAAACAAGGGAATCACATGACTCCACATCCTCTATAGGGGTTCAAAATGCCAATAAAATACAAATAAGAAGTTATATATGATCATTTTGGATCAGAATCCAGTTTGTAAATTTTTTCAAACATTATGAATAAAAGCTTTACGTTGAGCCTAATTGTTTAGTTTCAACCCTCGGGATGGAAAGCGAAATGGACCCAGATGATCTTAGAAATCTCAGTGACTCATATGACATCATCAGCTCAGATTTGGACCAGAACCATTCGGTCCCTTGTACACCACCATCAACATTATGAATCTAATTCTGTCTCCAAAGAAACCCATGTAAAGATCTGAGATCTGTACGATGTCATATCAGCTGTCATAATGATTCATTTGACCTGTAAAAGCTCCATTAGTCCTCCCGCTCCTCTGAAAACGACGACATGAAGATGTTTTCAGCATAAAGCTCTGTGTCACAGATCTTATTTTGGTTCCTCACAATAGCTTCCTGTGACTTTGATCGCAGCTCTGCAGACTCTGACTGTCCTCGCTGACAGTTTTTCACAGGAACATGATGTAATCTCTCCTTGCACAGTTTGAAAACCTTTCTACAGCTGCTGTGTATTTGCCGGCGGCCTGTGTTTGATCCGTTTGGTCCGGCCAGTCACAGAGTTCTGCAGGTGCCGGATTGGGTGAATGAGGCGGTGCCGAAATGCGTCTCCTCCTTTTTGAAGTAGCATCACATTCAGGGTGATTACAGAACACCCAGAAGCAGTCTAGGTTCTTTCCGCTGCTTCACAGTGGGGTTGTCCACTGAATAATCATGTTTTTATCAATTTGACAAAAAACACAAACACGCTTTGTACCAGAGTTTTTAAACTGATTCTTCTGTCGACAGTACTCTGTTCCAATCATCTGAAATATAACATAGATAGTTACATCTAGTGTTTTTTCATATTTGACGTGAGGAATGTTTTTTTTCTTGTTGAACCTTGCAACTATTTCTGGATTTGTTTTCCTTTTTAGCTTTATTTAATAATTAAGTCAATCGGTAAACTCCACTTATACAAATTCTGTGTTATACATTCTTAAATTTGATCTTTTTGAGTTTTTGTCAATTAATTAGCAAAGTTATGTCAGTTTAATTCTAAAGGCAAGTCAGTAAAAACATAGTCACGAAAACCATGATATGATCAGTCAAACAAAGTGGTTTATCATGAAACTGTTGTGACAGAGTAATCTCATTGAAATGCTATGTTGGGAACACTTTAAAAGTGTTAACCTACACCCCCTTCTTTCCCTAACTGCTGCAGATCCTTCATGAGCGAGCCACTAAGGAACTGGAGCAGACGCAGGTGAAAAACGGCAAGCTGCAGCAGGAGAATGAGCAGCTGTCAGCGGTCAAAGAACATCTCTCTGTGGAAAATCAGCAGATAATAAATGAGATGAGGGTAAACTGCAGTTCTGTGCAAAAGAGAGATACCCTTACCTTGTTAATTTAAGCATTTCAAATATACTTTATGTTCAAATTTATTAGATAGCTGAGAATAAATAAATAAATCATGTGATCATGCCTTCTCAAACCACTAGAGGGCACTGTTTACACACTTTACTAGCACTGTCACCAAAACCTGTTGATGCATATGAAGAGATGCTGTCCTGTCTCCTTTCTTAAAAATCCCTTCCTTCTTTGTTTATTTCTTTTTGTGTAATATGTCATACACTTCCTTCCTACATGCTGGCTAGATGAAAGAAGAGGAAGTGAGTCAGATGCGTCAGGACATTGCCAAACAAATAAAGCTGAGAGAAGCTATCCAGAAGAAGCTCCACCAGCTGGAGGATCAGAAGGCTGATGTGGAAGTTCAACAGGAGACACTAAAATCTCAAATTACTGGTCTTGAGAAAGGTTCGGGCTATAAATCTGTTTCTTCTTAATTACAGAAAGTCTGAGTAAAACAAATAAAAAGAAAGTATAAAACCTGTTGCATATGTTTAGAGTTAACTACCAAAAAAATGATTAAAGATATTACTGTATATCAGCACAAAAGTAGATGAACATGTCATTTAGTTTTGTGTCTGACAGTTATCCAGTTTCTACTCTGCCTTCATTGGAGTTAGCAGGAAAATCCATGCCTATGGGATGTAAATGGGTGAGAAAGAACATGATAAGTGCGATGCTGCTTTAATTCAGTGACAAGTTGAAATAAGCCTGAGAAGTTTGTGTGCAGAAACTCAGATGGTGATTGGGTGGAAGGGCCAGGTTGTTAGTGGAGTTGCTCCAACTGGATTGATTTAGTAAAGTTTAAACGCAGCACTGCAGAATCAGAATTAACCTGCCGGTGAGTGTAAGCTCCCTTTGAGCCTTTACTCTCTTTACAGATCTCGAATCTTCCCAAAAGCAAGTTGAAGTTGAGAAAAAAGCCAAAGAGGATCTGATTCGAGAAAGGGATAACTTAAATAAGGTATCCTTTCAAATTTACAGAGATAATATCATAACAACTTTAGAATAAAATCATTTTAATTAACAGCAATCTCCAATTATGTACCATGATTTCTGATTCATGGCTAGATTCTAGTATGACAGTTTGCAGATTTAATACAGGCTTGTGAATAACATCCTCATTTTAAACAGAGCATCATCAAAGCTGTGCAGTCGACTGAGAAACAGCAGAACCTTGTGAGGCTGATGGAGCAGGACAAGAGGACTTTGGAGCATGAGATCAGCGGTTACCGCCAGGAGGCCCAAAAGCAGCGCAAGATCATCCAGCAACTGGAAAAAGAGCGCGACCGCTACATCAACGAGACCAGCAGCCTCATGCAGAAGGCAGGTCAACGTGTAGTGGGGATTTTTTATCTGACAGCACATGTTTTATCAGCCTTGGTCCAATAAAGGCAAACCTCTGTCCTCTCTGCAGGTGCAACAAAAAATGAACGACGTTGAAGTGAAAGAGACGGAGATATTTGATTGGAAGAAGAAAGTAACTGGAGCAGAGAGCAAACTTAAACAGCAGGAAAATCTGCTGGAGTCTGTTGTAGCTGAAAGGAACCTCTACAGCCAGAACCTCATTGAGGCTCAGGTAAGACTAGTTAGAGGTGGTGCGCAGCAATATATATCTGGGTGGCTTACTGGTTGAACTGGTCATGCAACACTGATGTCCCCAGTAGATAGGCTCAGTCGTCTATTCTTCCTCACTCGCTCAGGTCCTTAGATGTGTGTGTGGACATGTCCTATCAGATGGTTATGACCATTCTTTTCTGCTGCAGTGTGCTGGAGGGTGTGTGCATGTGGGTGGGGGGGTAACCTTACAGACAAAAACACCAAGAGACTGGACAGACTGGTTCAAAATGAGGGCTCAGAGATTAAGAACTGTAGTGGAAGAGGTTACGCTGAAGAAACTGAGATGGACAACAGATAAAACCCCGTCCACCGGTTTCTTAAAGAGCAAAGGAGCAGCCGCCACAGCTCGCTACGCTGCTGAACAGCATTTCAGATCTTTCATTCCCACAGCTGTCTATCTGTCTGTCTGACTGACTGATGAATGTGCTGCCTGTCGCTAAGAGCTAACTGAGCTAACTTGGATCTACTGGAAGCTAATTGGCTAATGGAGCTAGGTGGGCTAAAGCTAAAGCGTGCTGTTAGCTGACTGAAAACCAGATTTGTTCTACACTCTACCTCAGGGGTGCCCAAACATTTTGCCTCCAAGGGCCGAACTAAAATAAGCCAGTGAGCCACGGGCTAAACACTGCAGCTTTAAGGATGAAACATAAGTAAAAATTTATTTTAATTATTGTTCAATAGCTAAAACAGTCTTTTTTTCCATTAGCGCAAATAAAATGTTACATTAAAAATAAATAAATAAAAATACGCTGCACGAATGTGAAATACACCAAGGGTTAATTTTTCAACAGCTTTTATTTATTAAAGTCAATATGATCAGAAACACCATGAGTGAGCTGTTTATAACCATACAGCCCAATATAAATTACTAGAGACTTAATGGTAAGAGATATTGGTCTTGTCTGTCATTAACCTCTGATATGTTTTCATCAAGATCTGTAGGGTTCTACATATAAACATTGACCAGCAGGTCAAGAGAAAGTGCTGGCGGGCTAATTTTGGCCCGCAGGCCCCACTTTGGGCACCCCCGCTCTACGTTCTTGCCCTGGATATTGAATACCTGTCAGTCAAAAGAAAGTTATACAGAATATCAAGAATAAATTATGTCTAAACGATGATTTATATAAAAAAAAAAAAATCACCCCCCTCACACTTGTCATGAAGGTAAACTTGATTAATTAAACTGAAAATGTTTTTGTACCAGGCTGTAAACATGTTCCTTGCTGCTGTGAAGTTTTTAACATAGGCGTCTATGGAGATTTCTCTGTTAGGGAGGGATAGTTAGGGAGGGATAGTTTCCCCCAGAGGTGCCCATATTCCCTTAAATGTTCTCCTGTTGGGATTTATTCCTGATCTGAGTCACCTGGTGGATTGTATGATAACTGGCATGAATCATAACAGTTTTATGGCATATTTCATGCAATAAGTACTATTTAGATAGATAGTTAGTTAGTTAGTTAGTTAGTTAGTTAGTTAGTTAGTTAGTTAGTTAGTTAGTATTAATCTCCAAGGGCGAAATTCAGGTGTCCAGTAGCACTCACAGACTTACATAAAACACAATAAAAGAACAAATAAAAGGCAATATGATCACTACACTATTACACTATTATCAATAAACAGAGGTTCTCAGACTGAGAGTATCCAAAGTTGGACCTGGGGGGGCTGCTGTCCTGCAGTCTGTGTGTTTCCTGCTGCAGCACACCTGAATCAGATTAATGGGTCGACATGATCAACAACAAATATCCTTTCAGTTTCACTGGATGCCTCTGTGTCACTGCGTTCTTGTTTTTTTAATCACTCTTTTCTTCCCTTTCTCTTTTTCTATCTCTACTTTAGGATGAGATTGCAGAGCTGAAGAGAAAGATAAAGACCATGAACAAGCAGGTCACCCGGCTGAGAGATGAAATCAGTGCGAAGGAGCAGGCCCTGGCCAAAGATCAGCAGGAACACAAGCACATCGAGAAGGATAATGAAGCTCTAAAGGTGCTGCAACAGCCCAACTCAGGCGGAGGGAAATTCTGAAATCAAATAAATGTTTTACATTAAAGAAGATGTTATTCACAATTACAAAAGGCAAGTGTAGCAGCACCGCGTCTGATTTAAGGCTGTAAGTCTGATTCCAGCCTGCAGGATCTCACAGCTGGACAGATGTGCTCTGCAGCTGTACCAGCCTATCTTATTCTTTGATGGAGCGAGCTATGTCTCTAATGCTGTTGCAAATTCACACTTTCACAAGCATCCAATGAGTTTCTGTTTCATCACTGATCAGCTTACAAGCTGTCACGGCTGTAAAGAGATGCCGTGTGTGGTGTCTCACCGGTGTCCTGTGAGATGCTTCGTTGCTATTTACCCCAGAAACTCTGACTGTGTGACTCATCCGTTAAGATGTGACTTCTGTAGTTTTAGTAAGAACCCTGGAAAGCCCACAACAATATTCACATATTTAAACCAGCGAGCTAAGAAAAAATCGCCAACCATTTACTGCTTATTAAGTTTATACTAAATATCAATGTTTTTTTTAAATGCATTATCATTCTAATTTATACAACTGTGTACGTAATACTGATAGTGATTTATATGGTTGTATATCCCATTCTGACTTTGTGTGTAAACCCAAGTATTACAGTCAGTCTTTCATATAAGTTCTTTGTCTCCTTAAATATCCATCATCATGACCAGAACCTGTGTTGCTTTAAAACATGATGGACCTTCTCTACGCTTACGTAATGCTGACTTTTTGTCTTCGAACGGATGTACAACAAAAACACAAACGTTCTAGTGGTGAGATAACAACAAACACAGGTCATAAATAAGGCCATATGAAGATGATTGCTCAGTTCCAGGACTAAGTCTTCTTTAATGGCACTTAGGTAGAAAATGTTCATAAATCTTGAAGTGAAGGCTCTAATGGACCAGTGGCGCTTCCCAGAAAGCAGCAGTGTGAACAGGTTATTACAGGGATGAGAGCAATTCTGATTTTTTTTATTTTTTTATTTTTTTATTAATGCACCCATCAGGGATGCAGGCTGAGCGCTGATAACAAGCCAGACTTCCTTCTTTTTGGCCCAGAGGATGTGCTGTCCATAATCAGGAATTTCCACCTTGTGGTCTTAATTCATCTTTTTCTCATTAGACTCGACCCTTAATTTATTTTTTAATGGAATCAGGTATATTCTGTTTTTGAAGGCATATCTAGTGTTCAGAACTAACTACTTTAAAATTAAGTTAAATTAGGAGTTTTAAAGTTTTGATTATGAATTTTATCTAATTTCAAGTATTTGTAGGTGGAGCTAAACCAATATAGCATATCATTCAAAGAACATCAACAAAGTAGCATGTACATGAGTATACGTAGCATTTAGGCTCATCTTAATGCGTCGATGTACATGACTGATCATCTGTTCCTGAACAGGGCGAGCTGCAGACAGCAAAGCTGCAACTGGAAGAAACAAAGCAGCATGTTGACAGTCAAAAAGCAGAACAGCAGAAACTGCAGAAGATAATCGCCGACACTGAAAGCGAGCAGATGCAGCAGAAGAAACAGCTGGAGCAGGTAAAGAAGTATGAAAGCAGGTAGAGAAAGAAACAACAACAAAGCGTGTTTAATTATCTGTTGGTTTGAAGGTGATCAGAGAGCGGGACAGCCTGGGGAAACAGCTTCTGCATCGTAATGATGAGCGGAAGCTCCTGTATGAGAAGATCAGGATCCAGGAGTCAATCCTGAGCAAGGGAGACTTCCACTACAACCAGAGGTTGGAAGATATTCACCTGCTCAAGCTGGAGATCAGACGGCTCCGACGCAAGAAGAGCCTCCTGAGCAAGAGTTTGCCCAACACTGAGGAGCTGAGGTAAAGAAAAACAAGCAGGGTCTGATGAAGACGAGGAGAGTAGGAGGCAAACATCACACACTCAGGGCCACAAACAGCTGATTGTAGAGTAGAAGCGGAAGATTTAAGGAGGAAGGTAGCGAGATGAGACAAGATGGAGAGTAGCAGGTAATGATACACTGTAATGCAGAGTCAAGTTATTTTCTGTGCATGTTTTGTTACTCCAGTATTTTCAGCTTTGTAATCCAGATTGTAAAATGACTAAACAGTAACAGATACTAGTTTTTAAATAAAGCAAATCATAAGTTAAACATTTTATGGCTTTTTCTAACAGTTTATCTGTTTTTAAGTATATACAGTTCACTTTATTCTGCATATGCTGTTTTTATTCATCCCCCAAATTAACAATGTAATTCACTATAAATGCATTTATTTTTATCTTTAATGATTATATAAGGCTATAGCGGTTTCGAAATTTTATTAAACAATGCTACTAATGACGAAACCAGTATTTCATGCCAAACACTCAAAACATAGCGTTCCTGATTATTTAGTCTGGCAGCTGCCAGTAAATACTGGGGGTGTGTATCAGCAAGAACCTGGTGATATGATGTGTATTACAATACAGGAGTACATTACAACGTATTGCGATATATTGCAATGCTATAAACAAGGCGATAAATTTAAATTACTCTTTATTAGAATTTAATATAAAAAAACTCATAGCCTAGTAAATGCCAAACTTACTGAATAAGAATGAAGGAGGTGTCTCCTCCCCCCAATTTTTATTTTAAAAACACTCTTTGTGTACAAGATGAATGAAGAAAGTAAAATCTACCTCATGAGTAAAAATAGGCTTATAAAAAATTCGATATAGTTCTTTTGCATATCGATATATTTTCCTGTTAACATGGAGCCTTTTTCTGATATCAGCTTTTTCATCCATTAAACTGGGAAGTCCATGGATATGTTCTGCCCAGATCTCATTGAGAGAACCAAAATTTCCTCCCAAAGTTTCTGTTGGGAGGTTCATAGATCTTCCTTTTAAGGATGCTTCATCGGTTCCCAGCAGGGCTGAGGTCAGTGGATGATGGTGAGGACATTATGCGTTTTGTTACCCTAAATACCCACAGCAGGCAGAAGGAACACTTCTTCCTGCTATGTCATAGCAAGAAATAGTTTGGTAGCTACTGCATCCTAAGGGCTCGTACCATGGATCCCCCCTTTATTCCAGCCCAACGCATTACTCCACCACATCAAAACTGTTTAGAATTTAGTCTTTGTGTATTTCTGAGCCCACTGTAAACCTTGTTGTTTGTTTTTTTGGTAAGCTTTATCTTTGTGAGGATTAGTAAAACCAGCTTTATGCAGAACTTCTGGAGTTTCCTGCATGGAGGCGCCCACCAGCAGCAGCCTGCTTTCTGCTCATCAGTAGCTTTTTCACAGCCCATCTCTGAATGTGTCGCATTTTCCTGATGGTGACTTTCCTTGATCTGCCTTTTTTCTCAGCCAACGTGTTAGCTCTGTCAATCACACACTAATCCATTAACAGTCTGGTGAGTTTTACTCAGATGTCCATTGTTTTCATTCCCTGCATTAGCCATTGAGCTGTTTCCCACTTTAAATGTGCAGAAAGTTCCTGTTTTTCTCCAGACTGCATGAAAACGGAGACTGTCTTTGTAATGTAGACTGTGCTCATTTCCTTTTTAACTAAACACACCGGGAAAGGCTCCAGCTTCCCACAACCCTGAATTAGACTAAGGCAGCGGTGCTCGATGAGGGCTGCAATGCAGCAGGTTTTCCATATATTCCTGCTTCAGCACACCTGAATCAAATTAAATGGATGTTGCAGCCTATCAGGTTCTGCACAAGGACTTTTTAATTAGCTGTGTTGGAGCAGGGATACATGGAAAACTTGCTGGAGTGAGGCCCTCGTAGGACTGAATTGAGAATCCCTGGACTGTACAATATTATAACATGAATGAATGCTTCAACTCACCTGGAAGCTAATGATCAGACCCGTCTGAAGCTGTTACCAGTCACATAAAGAAACAGGAGAAATAACAGGTTGAATCCTCTGCAGAAAAACAAACTCTCCTGCTTCATTAGCAAAAATTCCTACATGCAGAACATAAAGCTAAGATGATCTTCTGCACTCAGGCAGGAACTGTTCTACCTGCAAAAGCAGCTGCTCAGAGAAAAGGCCAGGAACAGCGTACTCGAGGAACAGCTGAAGCCCATAAATATTCACAGATGGAGGCGACTGGAGGTGAGTGGGGCTGGGGGTCCGTTTGTAGCTCCTATCATCATGACTGTTACATGAATGACTAGTCTTCTGTCTGGCTTGGACTCTCCCACAGGGCAGCGACCCCAGCAAATACCAGCTCATCCAGAAGATTCAGGCCTTGCAGAAGCGACTGATCAATAAGACCCAGGAGCTGGAGGAACGGGAGCTCTTGTTGCAGGTGAAAGCTCACTGCTCTCACTATTTAATGAACTTTGTGATTAGTTATTTAGATCTTCATCTGCATGTGAAGTTTTTCCGCAATGCAGCTGACATGAAAAAATAAGTAATGCAGAATCATAATAAGCAGAGTTGAAATGTATCATCTGCTTCTTTGCATTCATTACAATAAAAAGATTGGTGTAATCAGGCCTCGGTGACACATAAGGAGAAAGCTAACGCACCGTTAGCGGCTCACAGCATCTTGGTTCGGGTTAGATGACAGTAAATGAAGTAATTCTCCACATGAGGCTCTAAAATTGTCCAGATGTTCAGTGATATAAAAGCTCAAAGATAAAGATTTAAAGTAATAAATTAGCAAGTATTCTTTCTATGATATTAAAGGTGGATACCATTTTCTGCCTTTTCCACAAAGCAACAATAAAACAATGTTTTCTAATATTCTCATCAAGGAAAAAGAGAAGCTCTATGTGGAGCTGAAGCACGTTCTGGCCAAGCGGCCAGGTCCAGAGGCAGCCGAGCAGCTGCAGCAGTGCCAGTGGACCATCAGAGACAGAACCAAAAAGCTTAAGGTCTTTAATTCACGTTGTTTTCCAGCTAATCGTGCTCTTTCCCCTCTTTTTCTGTTTTTAAAGTTCAATGTCTCTCAACTCGTTGCATCCTGTTAGAATGTTTATAATCTCTACAGGCACTGATAGCAGAGCTGAGGATGCTTGATTCAAGGATGAACGAGTACAAAAGTGAGAATCAAAGACTGGCCAATGAACTAACAAACATTAAGAAGAAATATCTCAGTCAAAAAAAACTCCAAAGGTAATTTTTCCCAGTTTATGGCGCTGATACAGTTTATGGAATGTAGGAAACAGCTGTGTCATTTTTGTTTTGTTTGTATCTTTTCTCTCTGTTTGCCTGCTATGAACTGCGTTTAGTGAGCTGAGAACAAGGCACAAGGCGCAGCATCTGGAACCTCTGCCTCCGCTCGATGGGAAGCCTCACTTCACTGGGGGAGGCTTCCGGCTCGACAACCCTGTGAGACAATAACGGCTCATTTTCCATCATTTAAGTCGAAAAAATCTGTTTTATAAGGCAAAAAGCAACATCTAAGATTATATTCTGAAATATTTGACCCTGTTGGATCATATTTTTTCCTAAAACATATTCAGTTTGATATTTTTGTGAAACCTGCTGTGTTATTATTGAACAATACAAAGTTCCTGTGGAGAGATTCCAACAGTGGCCTTTCTGTGCGGAGTTAGTTTGTTCTCTCCGTGTATATGTGGCTTCTCTGGCCTCCTCCCACAGTCCAAAGACATGCCAGTTGGTTCACTGGTCATTGTAAATGTGATTCTGACTGGTTGTTGGTCTCTGCTGGACCTGTGACAGACTGTTGGCCTGTCCGAGGTGTACCTGCCTCTCACCGGTGTGCCTGCTGGGATAGGCTCCAGCCCCCGCGACCCTGGATTGGATCAAGCGCTACAGAAAATGAATGAAGTTCTGTCATTTCCTCTTCAGCAGATGACTTCATTAACTTTGGGTTTCTGGGTAACCAAACACGCCTACAACCAATATTTTCAAAATTCAAGAAACATCTAGATTTTTGTCTTGATAAAATAAAACTGAAGAAATAATCAGATTTAAATAATTACAAAGATCATTCTGTAAAAAGACAAAGTTCACACTTCTCACTGTTCAGGACTTTTAATCCATCATCCAACATAAATAAAAAAATGATCCAGTATCCTACAGCTTTCAGGATCCCTGTCTCCTCTGCTTGTGTCGTTCCTCCTGCTGCAGATGTGAGATGAGGAGGTGAAGCAGAGGAATTATTGAACATAAATGTTGAACTCATTCTTATTTTGAAGGAAGTAGTTAGAGATGATTTTAACTTTGTGACATTGTGCATCATCCTGCTGGAAGGATCCACCTGAAGATGCTCCACTGTGTCCACAAAGGGATGAAGATGATCAGAAATCTGCTGTTGTTGTGTGTTCTGATATACTGTTCCACATACGTTGGTTGGAACCAGCACTTATTTGACCTCCTGTTTGCTTTCTATCATCTCCAACCAGTCTTCCCATTACCCTGACATCAACACGACATTTTTGTCCAGACAACAACTGCTCCCTGAATATTCTTCTTTCTCGGTTTATTCTTTGTAAACTCTTGAGAAACTGTGTGTGAAAATCCCAGTAGTTGTTTTTAAAGTACTCAGACCAACAACCAACTTAAATCCCACTTCTTCCTCACTTTGAGCTCCGTTTCAGCAAATCGCCTTCATACAGCAAATGCAGAGTTTGCTAATTATCCATGTGTATCAGTAGAACATGTAACTAATTAAATGGTGATTTTATGAATTTATTTTTGGGGTTTCTTGCAAACAGCCAGTACATTAATTGATTTATTTTTCCTTTTTATTATTTAATTTCTACTTTGGTGCTGACAATCAGAGTAAACTGAAAAATAATGGAAGATCCATCAAGAAAAACATTCCTCCTTTCTCTCAGCATCATTTTGCAAACCAACACACCCTGTTCATTATATTTTATTATGTAAGAACAATCCATGGAGCATGAGCTGTTTTCCTTTTGGAAATTTTTATGTTACTTCTCATTCTGTTGATTTAGAAACAAAGCTGCATATTTTTATTTTACCTCACTGCACATCAAGTGACTACCACCCTGTCACCGTGGCAACTATGACTGGTCAATAGTTATTTTCTTTAACCTGTTTGGATATTCATGTGACTTGCCCCTTTCTTGAGCAATGCATTATGGTCTATATTATTGACCTATCTAGTCACCATTGATGTTCACCATATTAATAAAGGTATCTATGTTGGTCATTGCTTTTTAAATGCATTATGGGTAATTTTGCGTGCACGTTTTTTTTCTTTCTGAACATTTAGACGCCACTAGAAAATGGTGTGTTCACTGTGAAACCATGTGGGGGTGGTGATGATTCGGACACGGCCTCTGTTGCACTGTAGAATACCTGTAGCTTTATATTTAGACTTACTTTTTTAATGTGCAGTCTGGTTTCCAGCAACTGTAAAATATAATTACTGTGTAAAATCAATATTTTAGTTGTTACTAATTAAATCAAGCAAACTTGAGACTTTTTCATTTATGTGTCAGACTAGCTTTTTCTAACTAAAATATGTGTTCAGATCTGAGCCAGAATTCACTCAAACGCAATCAGTTACAATACAAAAAGAAAACCAATCGGCTCAGTTTGCTTTCTAAACAGCTAAACATACAGGCTCTGAATGGAAACCATGCAGATATTTTCTCTGCTGTCACATCAGAGGATTGTATTGAGGTTGGAAAAGTCTGATTGAAATAACTTATTTTTAAAAAGACTAAATGTGTAAATGTGCTGACAAGTATTTCAATTTATCAGTTATTGGTTTGAATAACTAGATGAATGCCGGATGCAAAATACACATTTACAACAGTGTGATGCTACTTTTGAAGCTGTTTTTTTAATAAAAATAATAAAAACAGATTAAATAACTACCGAGTCATCTGCAAAACAAGTGAAGCGAAGATCATATGCTTTTAGCAGAATTATTTCTGGCTGTTAGCAAAATTTGAAAGTCTGTAGATATGGCTGAATTACCCAAAATATTACTTGCTGTTGTAACATCAGTAATATTAGACTTTGCAACAAGAATCAAACTTTACTGGATGTGAAACATGTTACTGACACTATGTCCCCATATCACCACTAGATGGCAGAAACATAAAGCAGTTTATGCCATGTTGTGGTAAAAACGCAGGAAAATAGTCATTTAAAATCCCAACAAGCTGTATTTTTTGTGAAATGAATAATAATCACACAGATTATTTTATACATACACACATGTGTGTGTATAGATATA
>JBAMHX010000017.1:21036553-21056332 GCA_037177515.1 Pseudomugil tenellus | reverse complement strand
TTCCCTCCACGACGCTTTTTCGATCTAAAACCTGGGAGGCTTTGAAACGTTTGGGAATCGCCTGAAAAAAAAAACCGGAAAAGAAAGGGGTTAAAAGAAAAAAAAAAAAAAAAAAAAAAAAAAAGGACGAACGTCAGCTTCAACATTTACAGTAAAAACAAATTTATATAAAGAATGATAAAAGCGAGTAAACAGCTTGTCTGATGGCCTGAAAGCATGAAGTCATCTTTCATTTCCTGCTTTTCTTTGTGAAATAATAAAACAAAGCGTTCCCTTAAAAAAAAAAAAAAAAGCCGTCGGTGTTACAGGGTGGTGCGGAGCAGCTGTTACACCAGAGAGCCCGCCTGGTTCTGTGCAGGCACCATGATGGGCACCCCTCCCATGCGGCTGATGTTAGAGGCTGTGATGGTGGAGGTGGGCAGCGGCGGAGCGGGCGGAGCCACCTGCTGCTGCATCTGAGGCTGTCCGAAGGTCTGCGGCAACGCGGAGGCCTGGGGCAGCGAGGTGTAGCGCTCCTGCACCAGCAGGGAGCTCCCATTGGTGACCGCCTCGGCGGGGAGGGGCTGCCCGCGCGGGAGGGTGCTGCTGTTGTTGTAGTTGTAGTGGGTGGGGGTGGAGGCCCCGTGGTGGCGCGAGGGCCTGTAGCCTGCCGTGCTGCCCGTGGCGGTGATGATGGAGGCGGTGTCTGAGCCGGGATGATGGGGGTACTGGTGGTGGTGGTTGTGGTGGTGTGAGGGTTCTTTGTGGTGGGGGCTGGAGGCGATGGAGGACAGCGTGCCATTCTTGGAGATGACGTCTGAACCCATGCCGCTCTTTGCCCAGGAGACTCGTTTGGGGGCCTGAGCGTCCTCCCTGGAGGCGAGGGGGACACGAAGGGACAACATGACGTCCACATAAAGGATCCAAAATGAGAAACTGGTTTAAACAAACGTCTAACATCCAGAATGTTCACATGACCCCTTCTATAAGAAGAACGCAATCAGTTTACAAAGACGTCTTAGAGACATAAATTCTGGTCCATGTCCTTGTAACATCCCGTCTGGACTACTGGAATTCTGTCCTCTGTGGTCCATCACACATGTCCCTCCATAAACTCCAACTGGTCCAGAATGCTGGTCTAGAACCTCATCTACTCAACACCCTGAAACAGAACCTAGAACCGGGGTGTCAAGCTCCAGTCCTCGAGGGCCACAATCCTGCAGGTTTTCTATGTATCACTGCTCCAACACACCTGAGTCCAATCAGCCAATCATTGTGGAGAACTTAATTAGCTGCTGGATCCAAGCCAGGTGCATTGAAACGGGGATACATTGAAAACCTGCAGGACAGCAGCCCCAGAGGAATGTAGTTTGACACCCCTGACCTAGAACCTGCTGGGCCGTTTTCACATGGAACACAAACTGCTCCTCCACAACCTCGCACCCCCGTACCTCTGGATCTTAATACATATAGACCCTCCCGTACCCTCCGCTCCTCCACAGCCTCTCTCCTCTCCGGTCCACCATGAGGCTTTGTTTTTTAAAACAAGTTTCTAGAATAAAACTCATTTACTGACATTTACACCCCCCCATGCCTGCTCTCTACCCCTGCGACTAAGGCTGGCTATTGATTCAGATTTCAAGAATCGATTAAATTCCGATTCTCAAGATTTAGAATCGATTTTCACGATTCAATCTGTTCAGATCATTTATGCATTTTATCAAAATCTTTGAGCTTTTTTGTTACATTATACGTATATGTAGTTATGAAACATTAACACTAGGATTATTTTGACATTCAACGGCCCTAAATGTATGCGCAAACATAAAGGAACCAAAGCAAACAACTAAATGATTACCGCCTTAGATCTGTCGCTATGGAGATAACCATAACATTCACCAGGTGAAATGTATAAATAAATCCATCTTTGGGAATTGATATGAGAATCGATTCAGAATGGATTAATCGATCTTTTTAACACAGACCTACTCCTACATGAACTCACTTGATGTCATTGGCCATGTCGTCCTCGTTGTCTCTCCGCCTCCTGAACAACACCACAAAGGCAAGGCAGAGGAAGAGGAGGAAGATGAAGCCGGCCACCGAGCCCACTGTTGCACCAACAATCACTCCCACTCGGTTGGCTGGAAAACACAATAAGATGTCATCAGAGAACACGGGTCCACACCGCATGGCAGGAAACCTAACGACGCTTGTGTTGCCGTGGTTACGTACAGTTGAAGACCTCCAGGTTGATGGAGCAGGTCTGTGAACCTGCATCGTTGCTGGCTCTGCACTCGTACTTCCCGGACATGTTACTGCTCAGGTTGTTCAGCTTCAGAGTGCCGCTTCTCTCATCTGCAGCAGGATGACGAAAGTTAAACGTTTACACGTGGAGAATGCAGCTCCAGGAAAAGGACATTTTTATTTCTAGAACACAAAGTGTATTTCATACATGCTGCGTTGTCACAAGTTATCCAATCAGGCGCTCTGAGGACCACCATGTGACCATGTCTGATTATTTTCTGTGCTGTAGGATCTCTGCAACACTTTTCCGGTTTGGTCTTGTTTGTCTAACTGGACATTGTCCCGGGAGTCTTGCGGTTTGTCTCTTATCAGGGAGATGTTCTTCAGTCCTTCTGGTGACTAAAGCGGTTTGTTTTCAGCCTTTTTGACACACGGCTGCGATGTGATGATGACACATCTATTGGTTAACTTGTTTCCACTGCGTCGGAGCATCACATGACGCAGCCCACTGTAAATCATTTCCCCCGGCAACAGTCACCTGTCGTCCGACATACATGTGTTTTGGTTGTTTACCCACAATGCCCTGCGCTGCATTGTTGTCCCAGAGTTGGCAGCTCGGTTTATCCCGCTTTGCTAAATGAAGCGAACCCTGATGGAGGCCAGAGTCGCCTCCGCGCCGCGTGCAGACGCTCCGGTCTTGGACTTCCACCTACTGTGTTCAAAAACATTCAAACTGCTAAAAATCTATTTTTTCTTTCAAGCTTCTGTGCATCAACCTGGCATCAGGTTTTTTTTGCAGATCTCTCTAAATATTGCTGGGTTTGGACCTGGACTGAAGCAGAACTTGACGGTTAATTGATTCTTAATCTGTTTGTATTTGCTGTTTTTTACCATTTGCTGTTGTGAAATCTGGAGGTTTTTCCAGCCGTCGCTGTAGCTGCCGGCGTTTTGGAGCATCTCGGCTCATCTCTCAGTGTAATGTTCGAGATGTAGGGGGCCGATTTGGCCAGGTATCTTTGGGGGTGCGCACTGGGAGCCATTCACAACGTGTTTTGTGCTGTTTTACGCTCGGAGCGGATTTTGGGAATGTTTTGACGCGTGCACCTGGCAAAATCAGTTTTCCATACATAGAAACAGCAGAAGCTTTGGCAGGGATCACTCAGATTCAGAAAGACGTCTTTGGCAGCCAAAGGGTTAAGTGAGTTTTACCGCGAACGCATCTGACCTGCAAACAGACCAAACTTCTGCTTTTATGGAGGTTTAATGTGCAAAACCTTCTTTTTACAGCTGAAACGGGGACTTTGTGGACAATATTACCGATAAACTCCATAACGAGCCACTTACTGGCCATGGGTGAGAAGAAGACCTCGGAGGTGGGGTCAGTTTTCCTCCACTTGTACAGGGGGACGGGTTTTCCGGTGCTGGACTGGCAGCTCAGAGTCACATTTCCTTTCAGCACTGGTTTCCCTGACATGGTGCACTTGGGAACAGCAGGAGGAACTGGAGACAAAAGAGGAAGAACTTTTACAACATAATGTTTGGATTCCTTTTGATGTGATCATTCCAGCTGTGATCATTCCAGCTGTTATACGAGTGTAAGTTGTGCTTTCCTCCTCACCCCTCACATTCAGTATGAGCTCATTGGTGAGACCGCTGTTGCCAGGGATGATGACCTGGCAGACGTAGCGGCCCGAGTCGGACTCCTTGGTGCTGTTGATGAACAGCGACACGGTGCTTGACGGCATGCTGGCAAAGAAGCCGACGCGACCCTTAAACTGGGAGCTGCTTACAATCATGGAGCCTTTGGTGTAGGAAAGGATCTGGGCAGGAGGGCAGAAAGAGTCTGAGAAACACATGGCTGCAAATAAGCACGTACAGTTTGAGAAACAAACATTTTCCATGTCTGTGTGATTGCTTGGCAGCAGAATCGGACGGATCTCTAATCCCCACATTTCTGGCACAGAAAATGGAACATCGCGGAGTTACATGAACTCAATTTGTTTCCTGTCACACAACCGTCCTCTGCAGTTTTACTCATGTCTGTAACTCTGGACTGATAAAAGCATGAAGTTGTTCTGTGTGAGGAGAATGAAGATGCTTCCATGTCAGAAACGGAGCAGAAATGCACCAACTGGTCCCCAAATGCAGGAGTTCCTCTGGAAAATTCTGATTTAACAAACGTAGCAGAGAATGTCCTGTAGAGGTCCGACTGCTGTCTCGCCTCCATCCTGCTGGTTTTACCACACCACAGGATGCACCACGCAGATGGAAAACAGTCAAATATGTATAATAATTGTCCAACATTGTGGTCTTGAAGATGATTCCTGACCTTCAAGTCTCCCAGTCAGACAAACTGGGGATATTTTTCATGCTTTGTTTTTATTTAGATAATTTTTCTGGTTTATAATAAAGTGATTTGATAAAGTTTTACTGGTTAAGAAGGAAAATGCAACATTTATCATACAAGCTCCAGACTTTTCACACATTTATATTATACATCTTATAATTATTATAACTGTAATTCCAGATTTTATCTCCACAAATTGCAAATAATTATTTCACTGCTATATGGACATGAAATTTATCTGAGGTACAAATCATTTCCTATTAATCTGATGTTCCAAACACAGCGGTTTGTAGCGTCTATCTGCTTCCTCACCAGCTGGGTGGTGTCAGAGACCAAGTTCCAGATAACGGTGTTGGCGCTGATGTCACTGTTTGCGTCTGTGTTGTACGAGGCCTTGAGCACCACCATCTCACCCTCGTTGGTGTTCACGTTGGTTTCCGGCATCTGGATCTCGGCCCATACGCCTGCATGGGAGAGAAAGAAACGCTGTTTGTATCCTGATCAAGCTGTCATGGTGTTTGTCACAGTAATCCGCTTCGAATTAAAGATCAGTAAAAAAGAAATGCATTTAAAAATGTTAAAAAAATAATGAACACACATACTCGGGTTAAAAAAAAGCCCATATCATCATCCTGCTTCTACCGTGCTTTGCAGTTACCATGAAACTTTTGGGGTTTTTGCAGTTTTTCTGCATTTCTTCCACATTCTGGCCTTTGTCTTCCTTTCTGCTCTGAAAGTTTCTCCCTTTCATTTAATTCATCACGCTTACTAAGATCTGGACAGTCTGAAATGAAGCTCTTACATGTTTTTTTGCATGGTTGGACTTTTGGGGAGAACTTGTAGGACTTCTATCCTGGTTGACCTGAATGGATTCTTTGTGCAAATATTGCATACATTTATTATTATTATTATCATTATTACTATTATTATCATTACTATTATCATTATTACTATTATTTAACAATAATAATAATTATAATAATAGTAAATGATGATGATAATGGGCTTCCCAGATGGATGGGCAGCAACATGTACAGGGGGTGCAGTTTTTCCTCCTTTGCACTTCATGAATAATCATATAAAAACATAAACGTGTTTATAAAGTTCAGTATAAACTGATTAGCAGATGACTGAAAACTTAAGCAGCGACTATTTAACCCATAAGAGCCCAGCGTGACTTATGATACATTTACTTTCTCAGACATCACTTTATGGTAAAAATTAAAATTCTCTGGAACACAGTCAGATTTTTTTTCTTTCTTCTGCTCCGTAATGAATACCAGAAAGCAGAAGATTACAAAGATTTACATATCACATTGTAATAAATGATGAATATCCTTAAATCTACTTTTTAAAAATATATTTTATATACTTTTCTTTCCCTTTTTCATGGGTTGGGTCATTTAAGGGTGTGATTTAAACATTTCAACGTAAAGTAAATGCATTTTGTAATGCTGCCTGTAATGTTTGCACATTTTTTGTATATTTTTATTTAAATAAATTGACATTATTAAAAAAGTGACATTTTGTTTCTAATCCAAAGCAGGAGAAAAAAGCCCATGTAGTCTGAAATTATTAGAAATGATTAGCACCTAATGCAGTATTTACTAACGGATTAATGCATGAATACTAACTTAAATACTTTTTTGTTTTTATTCTTTAATAATTGCATCAAACAATAATTTAATTTTATATAATATATAATATTGTATATAATTTTATTGGAACTAATTATCTTTGTATCCTGCAGCATGATGTTGTTCAACCTTTTAGTACAATCACAGTCATCCATTTCCGTGTCATTCATACAGAAAAACAAAAAAACGAGCATACTGGTTTCATCTCAGCAGGGTGAAGCAAAAGCACCTCCGCTCATCTGAACTCTATTTAGCAACTCAGTTCCCAGGTTGGACTGTGAGCTGGCACAATGTAAAGAGCAAAGCACATCCGTGAAGCCGTGATGGAGCTGAATGAAAGGTGACTGGCTGACATGCTGTGTGCGTTCAAAGCCAGCGAGGGGCAGTAAAAGCCAAACAACATCCACTCAGGACAATAAAGCTGGAAACGATCCCCATTCACAGACGTAGAGTAAAACTGGATGTGCATGCAAGAAGAAGTAACTCATTCTGATTTCTCTTTAATAAAAAGCAAAGGATAATAAATGCAGATATTTACTGTAACACAGGCTTTTATTTCTGTCTGATCCACAACCTCTTCTGTTAAGATGAGATGTGTAAGGTTAAAGATGTCTCTAGTCTTAAATATTCCCTTTTAACAAATCCAACCGATGAAAAGTCTTTTCCTGATTCAGTCTTTGATTTGTCACGAGTCTGCCATCTCCGCAGAGTTCGCTCATGCGTACACAAAGCATGCAGAAATGTGGCAGGTGTGCTCACATTTTAAAAAATTGATGGGATTCCGGTGTGTGTGTGGGACAAACATGTAAACACGCAATGCAAAAAGGTAGAAATCTGGCACATAAATACATTTAATCCGGGATTTATTCCCACATTCTGCATAGTTCATTAGCATGCTTCAATGCCAATTCCTTAGTAGTTTTTGCTAATTAGTATCATTGTACGAAAGCCACGGTTGTCACCCGGAAGAAAAAAACATCTTTTTGCATAGATAATGATGAAATCTAATGTAACGATGAAGATCAATTCCCCCAGTGAGCCGGAGCTGAACCTCTTCACCATGTCTGCTGTGGCTGAACACTACAAAGACCCCTACAAAACCCCTCTTGCTCTCTTAATGCCACATTATGACACGTGTGATGATGTCCTCAGACTCAAAGCCGTCGCCTCAGGCTGGCTGCGATTAACTTGGACCAAAACAAGCAAAAGCCAAAACCAGTGTGAACTTTCAGCCCTTTGCCAGTTTGTAGCTCACTAGGCTGAGAGAGGCGGATCAATACAGACTCTGATCTCTGATTTGTCCTCGTCGGAGGCTTTAAAGCCAAAGAAACGGGCACAGTTCTGACTCTTCTGGGCCTTGTTTGCTGACCTGGGATCAGCGGTTTATACTGATACAGAAATTTTTCCAGTGTGGGTTTAATACATCACACTTATTTAGCAGATGCTTTAATCCAAAGTAACTTGTAGAGGATTATGGAGAAGTTGTCAAATGGAACCAGTTTATATCAGGTTTCCGTTTTATTCCTGGTCAGTGAAGAAAAACCAGCACCTGTTACTCCAAACTCTGAAATACATGTTCATGTGTTTGTCATGCCAGTGTTCCCGCAGCTGCTACATGTCCTACATGTCCACACCTCCCAGTCTGCAGCAGTACATCACTGTACGGCATCAGTGGAAAAAGTTTCAGGCCTTTAATAAAAACAACACTTTCAGGACAAAAAACACCTGATGTTAGACCCACAGAGCCTGACGTGGACCCACAGAGCCTGACGTGGACCCACAGAGCCTGACGTGCCGGCGCACCGACAGCGACATATTATCATGTGGTAAGAGAGAACAAAAGGATCATTGAGATAAGTTTGACTTCAACCTTATTTAAAGCAAATGCATGGAGTCCAGAAGAGCATATTTAATCTATTTTTCTGGCAGCTGTCCTCTGCCTGGAGCCATTTGGTTTCTGTGAAATAGCTTCTGTACAACATCAATGTTTCTGTACATCCATTGTAAAAAGCAAACACAATGAATCTGGTCTGCTGCGGTGTTTTACTGGAGAACATTTTGGGATCGGGACAAGCATCATAATTTTACCTCATAATGAAGCTGCTTTATTACATTTCTAATTAATACATATGATATTATTTGAGCTGCAGCTAGGATGTTGTTGAAACTTTCATTCAAGCTTCCACCTGCAATTCTCATTAGTACGAGAAAAATCCCCCACATGAATGTGAAGAAACCTCTACAGAGGAGGAGTTGGTATCATTTCCTCTGTCACCATAGAGATGGATGGGGTATATGTGACAGCAATAACAGTGTGTGGGCAACTCTCCTTAGGGGAGACTGCTTCTAATAAGTCTAATTAATTAAAACATACACAGTAACCAAAGAAGGGGAATCTTTCTAGAAGAAAACTGAAGGATAAGAGGAGTAAACAAGAAGAAAAATTTGGCCAACTGTCCTTCAAACCTTGCAATTTGCTGAAGCAGTGGGGGTAAACCGGATTGTTCCATCAGTCAACGTATCTGAGGACACAGGATGACAGACTGATGCTGTTGTCTTAGTATGAAAGTGAAAGATGAATAAAAGAAAAAGAAAATGCACATTTCTCCAACAAAGAAGGATGAATGACAGGGAACACAATCCACCTGCACGTTTAAAGCTAAAAGAACAAGAAGCATTTATCATCAAAATGGTTGCAATTATAGGTCAATAAGTGAGCTGAACAAACACATTAACATGCCACGTTTTCCCTTCATGTCTTACATAAACTTCACACGGGAGCATCCAACCATGTCACTCATCCGTTTCCTACCATTTGTTTTGGATTGTGGTTGCAGCAAACAAGTTATTCCAGATGTTCCTCTGCCCAGTAACACACTCCAACCACACACACACATATATAATGATAGGAATAATCTCTCCAGCTTGTTCCTGAATGATCCCTGAGCCTCGTACAAGCTGGATGTGTGGTCCTACAGAGCCTGATGTGCCCTGATCAGAGCTCCAAACCGCCCAGCTGGACAGGAAGCTGTGACCCTTCTGCAAAAGAGCCACGGCTCTATTTTCTGAGGCTAAAACCTTCAACCTATATAGATTTGAGATCTCTGCTGCTTGCACTCAGTCTGTCACTCTTCCAGTCGCTATCCAAAGCTCATTACTTTGGATAAATGTGGGATTGACTCGTAAATCCAAAGTTTTGCCCCTTGACTTCTTCTCCACCACAAACACATGCATCACTTGTGAGGCAGCTACTTTAACCTCACTGAAAACAAACCTCACTACTCAGTGCAGCAGCTCCGAGTTGGAGGTGCTGACCATCATTTCTACAACTTCCAACTGGGCCATAAGCTGCCCCAGCGTTTGCTGATGCCAACTAGATCCCACCTCTGAGGAGAATATGCCAGCTCTTCCCTTTCCTCTCTGATTCATCTGGAAATCCTGCCCACCAAGACCATAAACAGAATAGCAGATGTTAGATAACCAACACCAACTTCCTGCTGCAGATGGAGCGAAAATATCCGACTACTCCTTCATGCGTTGTCGACACAGACGAGTTTTAATTATCCAGGTGTTCCTGCAGAGTCCCACTTTGGATGAGGTAGAAAATGCAGCAAACATAGTGTGCAAAGAAGACTTCCCAGCAGCAATCCAGACATCAACATTTCATTGGAAGAAAATGGGCCAAAGCCTCAGTCTCTCATTAGTGTGGATGGCTCTTCGTGATTTAGCCTGATCAGCTTGGAGTACTTTTTTCCATAAAAATCTTGCCAAGTGCTGCTTTAAGAAGATTTCCTGACAAAAATCCTCCCTGATTCCAATGAGAGTGCATCACACTGGAGGAAAATGGAATGGATATATGAAGGGCTGAAAACGGAGGGATAAATGGAGAAATGAACAGGGCCAGAGGAATCACATTCATAACATTCACTTTTCATTCTTAATTTGGCCAGTGAAGCTTAATCTTTCCCTCTGTGGCAGGTCTGAAGTCCACTCTGCGGGTTTCTCAGTGATTGGCTTTAAATATTCCAACAAGACTGATGGCACGGCCGATGGGAGCAAGTTCACTGAAGGGAGTAACGAGGTCCACAGGTCTCATATGAGAAAACGAGAATATTTCATGAGAAAGGTCCAACAAAGTGTCTCACTGAGACCTGGACAAGCTTTTATTCACCTTCTAGCATCTCGGTGAGCATGTACATTTACCTAGACTTTGGAAAATGTGTGTTTGAAGAAACAATAGTAAATAAAGAATAAGGGGAAAGTGGGGTTTCCTGCTGAGAGTAGCCCTGTCTGAGGTTTTTATCAAAAGGTTTTCTTCCCCCATTTTGCCAACACATGCATAAGTAGATGTTCTCCGATTACTTGCATTCATCATGTAATTTTGGGTGGCATGGTAGTAAGAAGGTTGCTGGTTCAAGCACTGGCTAGTAGGAGGTTTGAATAGTGGCCTTTCTGTGTGGAGTTTGCATGTTTTTCTGGGTACTCCGTTTTCCACTGACCGTCTAACGATGCGTGTTAATGGATCACTTCGGATATAATTTTGCTTTGATGCAAAATAGAATAAAGAACTTTTACAGGCTTGTGTACTCCGACCAACTAAGTAGCAGGGCTAATGCTAGGTTAAAGTGCAGATGTAAGTTCATGCAATTATTACCCCGAAATAATCATACCACACATTCTGTGTGCAGGACATGACAAACATGCATTTTTCTCTCCCTCCCAAGTACCTACATGTTAAACATCAGTGGAAAGATCATATTCTTTACATCTGCATGACATATAAACTCCTACAGTCGTGTCAGACCAGTTGCCAGAGCAATGACAACTACTAGTCACAAGTCTGGACACAAGTTCCCAATAGAGCTTTTAAGAAAATGTCCTTTTATATGAGCAAGGTTTCAGTAAAAGTTAGAAAGTCCACAGCAATTATTTCAGCAGTAAAACCAAAGCTTGAACGCTTTCCCAAGTCAGATGCGAAAATGTGTTTCTGATGGGATAGAAGTTAAAATTTTTTAAAAAATGCCAATATTTTTTAATATTAATACCCATCAATTCAGTTTCCTGATATATAAAACTGTCTGAATTTGATAAAATCGAGGAAAGATTTTTCACTTCTATGCATGTGGGCTGGGTTGGGGGGGTGGTGGCGGGGTTTGGGGGCTGTTGGGATAAAAAACCTTTTTGACAAATCCTGCCTTGTACCTGCATCTACAAGTGCGTGTTTTGGTGCATTCATTGCATTGTTGCCATGTGCATCTATCATGGGCTAGATCCAGGGTGTCTTCCTAGAGTCCTGAAGGACCTCAACCCTGCAGATTTGAGTTGCATCTCTGAACAAATACATCTGATTTAAATAAAAGTTTCCCCTCAACATCTTTAATTTGGTCCAATCATCGGCCATTATTCATGTGTGCTGCAGCACGAAACATCCAAAAGCTGCAGAACATGAGTCCTCCAAAAGACTTGGGACACACTTAGTGTCGATTCTGTGGAGTCTCATCTACATTGTCTTTATCATACAGATTGAGAGCGCATCCAGAAGAAAAATGCACATTTGCTCAACATAAAATCAGCTTAACCTGTGGTTTTTTTTCAGTTAATTTAATTCATCCAAACAACATAAAGAAAAGATCCAGTCCAAGGTACTTTACAAAAAAACATTAAAACATTACAGATGGTGTAAAAAACAACCAAATGCAAAAATCATAACATCATTAATAAAAATAAAAAGGTTAAAAGCAAGTTTAGTTAACAATGACTAATTTCATGAATAAACATGCAGTTAATAGAAACACTGCAAGTATGTTCCACCAGTCAGTTCTTCTGTTTACCCATTTCTCAAGAGTTCCAGGGAATCACAAATGTCCAATCCTTCCATGGAATACCTGCAGGATACTGGCTCTTCAGGGCCTAATCTGAAGATCCCTTTTTACTAGATTCTTCTCTTAAAAGGAAGATTTTTATCCTGATATAGGTGGTGGAAGTTCACCACATGATGCCAGTTTGAAAAAAAAGTCTGTGGTGGACCAGAGGCTGTTCCATGTTTCTACTCGGCACGCCACTTCTCCCAGTCGGGTTTGTACAATCTTTAGCTTGCTTTCCATTTGACTTAACAAGGAATCCTGAAGTAACCTTGATCACTTTTACATTTTAAACGACCAAAAACACATGAATCACATGAATATGACTATTAATGCTGCAACGTTTCATCCGTTTTCTACGCACGTTTAAACCAGTGCAAGGTCCCAGAGGAGCTGGAGCCTGACCCAGCTGCTACTGGGTATGAGGAGAGGAAACACTGGACTGGTTGCCAGTTGCGCTGATCCAACAACAATAAAATGCAATATAAGGACCTTAGTTTATTCATAGTATTATAGTTTATGAAAGCTGTAGAGAAAAATGTTGTCATACTAATAGTTTTACACATCTGGACGAGTAAAGCTACCAGTAATCCTACTGAACATATTTTAGATTTTAAGCCAAATCCAAGAAAATACAAGTACATCCTGACTCTTTTGATACTTTTTACTGAAAACAATAAAATTGAGCCAAACTTTCATAAAAGCACATAATGAGACCAATGTAAGATAGTATGTAGTTAACAGATCGGACACTACTCAGCACATCTAAATGGCAAATGGTAAAAGGCCTTGTACTTATATAGCGCTTTTCCAATCACGTTGACCGCTCAAAGCGCTTTACACTACATAGTACACATTCACCCATTCACACACACACTCACACCCCGATAGGCACATCGGGGGGGGGGGGGCAGCTTAGGGTTCAGTCTGCACTGAAATCAGCTGAAAAGGCCATCAGATTGCTCAGATCACTCTGTCAAAATGTTTCTTTAACTTCAATAAGATAGCTGTCAGTGTGTGTTTCCATTAGAGTTAATGACATAATTACAGGAAACACTTCAAACTGAGCCTGTTTGGCTCTACAGGTCTGTGTAGATAAAGCAGAGCCAACAGACTTTGATGAGGGTGACTTTACATCTTTTAAGCTACAAAGATGGGAGGGGTGGGTCTGCAGATTCCTCTGTTATCAGCAGCGTTTGAATAAACTGCTTCATTAAGTGATGTTGATGGAAAATGAGAAGATCCTGGGTGAAGTTTCCACCCAGACATGAACTTTCAATACCAGCACGATGTCAGATTTTTTCTCTTTATTAGTAAAAGCTTGGAAGGATGAAAAGAAAAAAAAAGAGAAGATTAAGAGAATGGCAGAGAGGAAAGAGGGATGATAAAATCTAGAAGATGAAGAGTGAGGGCCTGGGTGGAGATGCGATGCCATGCTCTCATACAGATAAATTGCCGCACTGACTCCTGGGACTGTTTATCCCAATTATTTCTTGATTAGACTTTGGCTTGGTGGTCTCACTGTCATTTCATGGAGCAAGAAATCCCACCTCAGACTTTAGATCCTGTAACTGCGCACCAAGTTGGTTTAGATGTATGTGAATGTCTTCCATGTTTATTTTAAAATGCTAACAGGCTGATCTGATGTGTTTCTGAAGCTCATTTCCACCCATATTGTGATTTCCACTCAATGTTCTGGTCCTACATCATGTTATACAGATACATAATTAGATACACTGATAATGAATCCACAGTGGCTGTATTGTGGTGTTTGTTGCATGTTTATATCTTAATTTCCTACAGTGATGAAAATTCCAAATGCTAGTATCCAGAATTTAGATGGAATTCGGATCTATCTTTATAAAACCTGTTGGGAACTTGTGTATTTTTTTTTTTTACCAAGAACCCTGATTGTTTGCTCTGGAGTTATATGCATATATATAGGCTAAAACATGGTTCCATCTGGCAAAGATAACAAATCCTGGATTGAGATGGTGATCCGGATCACTCCTAAAATTAAATGGAATCGAAGTTAGTCCAAGACCCATTCTCAGAGAAAAGTCATGAAAAGCTTTTGAGTAAAGTTGCAAACAAACACTGGCAAAAACATATATATACGGGTGTATATTGGATTATTTCTTAAAAGACAGATGGACAGTAAACTGAGCCAGGAGTTGGTTGAGACAGTTCAGTTTAACACATTTTACATGAAATGACAAAAACACATTGATCAGCACTATGGCCATCCCTGGTCCTTTGGCTTGAATAACTGAAAATGCCCATTATGGGAGTAAAATGTAAAATTTAGAGGCTATAAAGTGACTTATACTGTTCATATAGTCGCACTTATATATGATGTATGTTCAACAACAGGTAATAAGATAATCCAATGTGAGCATTTCGATGCATTTAGTCATGAAAACGTGTTAATGACACATCGATGTCCGGCTGAGCACCAAGATGAAGAACAAGGCCGATGTGATCAGAAGCGACGACTACGGGTGCATCCCCAAACGTCCCCAATCCTCCAATTCCCCAATTCCTAAATAAACACAATAAAATAATATAAAGACGCGCATGTTCAGTCACAAAGCTCCACCTGGGGTAGAAACTTTGAACCAGCCCTGTATGGTGTCAGGACAGGATGCATCCTGAGGTCATGACCTTTTATTTGCACTTGATTTGAGGTCAATGGGACAAATAGTTTCAGAGATATAGCCAAAAATCTTATTTTTTTAAGTACTTGGTGGGGAAAGCATAAATCCAATAATCATAAAATTCAATACAGGTTGTGACCTTTGGGACGTTAACAGGTATACTGAGTATCAAAATCCAATTGTCAAAATTGGTCGAGTTATCGTGCTCACACGAAGGATATCCGAATAGTATATCCCCAAACTCTGCATTTGGGGATGTAATAATGGGGGTCTACGTGAAATCAACGTGGCGTGATTGTTGGTCTGAGCATTGTATCTACTGGGATCTGCAGTTTCACACTTATTTACAGACAATTGTCCAAAAGAGGAAAAAAAAATCCAATAAACAGCTTTTTCTAGACTGAAATATCTTGATGTCAGGGGAGATTGGGTATAGTGGTTGGAGATGATTAAAAGGCAACAGGAACTCGGATAATGGGTGATCAAACCAGTAAATGCAGAACAATCATCTCTAATCTCACAACAAGAAAGCATGGATCCATCCTGCCTCAAGTTCACAGTCCAGACTGCAGCTAGAGTGTGCTTTTCTATTCCCTCTGTAGTCCTACAACATGGTTTAACCTCCAAAGCCTACCTGAGTATTACTGATCATGTTCATCCATTTATGAGCACAGTGTAGCATCTTCTGATGCACAACAAATTTATTTCAACACCTTAAGCAAAGACGTTTAGCGGAGTGGGAGAAATTGTGCAGTTTACGACATTTTTAAACCAGCAACTGCCTAGAAAACCCAATCATGAAATTATTTTCACTCTGTCCCCTAAGAGAATACGGGCACGATGGAAAGCCATCACGAACTGGTGTAAAACTAACTGTTGAAACTGTTGAAAAAGAATAGTTTTTGTTGTTTGTAATTCTTTTTTTAATAGAAGGGGAAGAAATCTATTTAAAATCTGAGATTTTACTTTTAGGCCATATCGCCCAGCCCTGGAGATTCTCATCATGGATGTGCAGCAACTGCGTGATGCTTCATGTCAATATGAAGCAAAATATCTGAGGAACTTTTCCGGCACCTTGATGATTCTATTCCATGAATAATTAAGGCCGCTATGAAGCCAAACGGAGACTCAACCTGGTTTTTGCAAGATGGACTTATTAAAGTTCCTTTAGGGAATTAGAACAAAAGTATTTTCATCTTATTTTATGTTTTGATGAGGATAGAAAACCAGAAAATTATATTATGCACCAGTGGCTCATTAAAAAAAACAAATTTCAGCATATAGAAAAAAAGATCCCCCCATAAACATCACAACAAATGCAGCAGCACACAAAGCTACCGGTTAAAACACTCAGCTCTGCAGCATGACTGCTGGTCTACATGTTCATTCAGCACTAAACTACCTCAGTCTGACTGATAAACCTCCTGCACAAGATGTAAAACATAACTAAACATGTTAATCTTACCAACTTCTGAAAACTGAAGTTAACCTGTGTTAATGAAGCTCCGTCCGAGTTAACAGCAAACATCAAGTTCAGGTTGTGTAAAAACTCATTATGTCTTCTCCCTTCATCTCTTCTACATCCATCGCTGAATTATTCAATCCCACAACTTCACAGCTTTTACACATGTAAAACTTTGCCTGGATGAATATTTCATAGCTCACATTTAGAACAAACTAACCAACAAGTACTTCCACTCACTGCAAATTACTACAAACAAAGAGTACATCAAGTAGATAGTTTTCACTGATGATTAAACTGCGTTCAATGCAGAAACACATTTTTCTGCCTTGTTCTGGACATGAACAAGATGTGAGTTCTGAAATCCAGGGTTTTTTTCATGTGCAACATTAGCAGCACATTTACACACAGAGCGAACACATGCATTATGAATAATAGATGAGAAAAGTGAGAAGAGAGAGAAGGGAAAAGGACACAAGAGCACAGAACAATAATCTAATTTAAAGTCTTTCAACGTACTTTAAGAAGCTCAGTTACAGAAGAAGAAAAATTAATTCATGTTAGTGGAAAAGTTCTATCAAATTAAAACGTCCAGCAATCAGGTATGTCTAACATCAACATCCCCAGCCTAAAAATGTTTACGCAAAGAAATAATCCAGAAAGCAACGCAATAAAGGACGAATAAGAAAAGTGCCAACTCCAGACATTTGTCTGAATCTTACTCTGAATACATCTGTGCCTCATAAATATAGCAGTAACACAAGCAGACACAGAGCTTCTCGTGCACACGGGGAGCTCAGGGCCAGGGACCGAGGCAGATCTCATCATCTGATAAGTGTGTGAGTGCAGTCCCTCGCAGGATAATTAAAGCAGAGACACAGCAGTGGGACTGCTGGAGAGAGGAATGTGTCATCTCTGTCCTCCAGCTGCAAAACTACCAGCCGCTCATCAGCTGGATACACCGAGGAAGGAGGATGAGAGGAGGAGGGAAACAGCTGCTTAATTGGGATAACGGAGATAGTGTGAGACCAGGAGGGTCAGTGGTGTGTGTGTGTGTGTTTCTGCAGCTGCATTAGTCTGTGCATGTGTTCTTATGTCTTTCAACCTACCTGGTATAAACATCTCCCAATTCGGACTCTTACAGTCTCCCTCGACAGCTGCAAATGCATCTTGGGACGCATCCTGAATACTTACTCGCAGTCCGTAGTCTGACTGCTAATTATAGTGTGAACTGTAGATATGCAGGCTTATCCTTACACAGTGTGACATTATCTCCACATTTCATCTTCACATTGTGATCCAGTAGGTGACCTTCAGGGCTGCTGGTGCATAAATGTTCGCACGCAACAATAACTTTCTTTAAACTTTAATTAAGACAAAATTAAATTTTCCAAAACGTGCATGTTTTCTGATGTCCTAATTAATCTTTTGTAATTAAAAAGCTCAAATGTGTGAATCCACCCAGCATGCAGTTTAATCAAGCGATGCTTGTAGCTATACCCTATATGGGCCCTCAGCAGCATTTTATGCATGGCTTTATTTGTCATTACCTTACATCAGACCACTACCACTATGGTTTTAAAGTAGCAGCACTTATCTATGATGTCCTCTACTGTTTGATTTAGTGCTTGTGTTGTTCTTATTCTCAGATGTAAGTTGCTTTGGAGAAAATCGTCTGCTAAATCACTGTAATGTAATTTAATACATAACTTTACAACTTCAAAATAAGCAGAAAACAGACCTTTAATGTAACAGTGATATTTATAATGTAACGACAAGAGTGCTTAGCTAAACAGCACAACTTCACCTGCAAGCAAATGCCTATTTGAACATGAACAAAAGATAAAGACGAGTTAACACTGCACTGACTTTTACTGGCTAGAGAGGGCTTAGTGAAGAGACAGGAAGCCTACAGTGAACTTGCATTTGAAAGTAACAGAAAACATTCTCAGATAAGAGACATTTGGAAGAAAAAAGTTATCAGCTAGTTTATCATAATAAAATAATTCCTTTTTTGCTTATTTTAAAGTCTTGTAATTGATTACTATGTGATGTATCAAAATAGCTGCAGTGCAATATGTATTCAACCAGCAGAGGACACATATCAGATTGTCTACAACAGGATTTTATCATAAGGTGATGAAATACAGCTCAGAATTGATCCAAAATGACACTTGTCGTGTTTGTGGAGTGTTTGCTGTGGAAGATCAGTGTGCTTGTAAGTATATCTGAATTCACTGCATTGTTGTTAAGCGTTCTTCGAAATACTTCTAAAACAGCATGACATGCTCTTATTGCCTGTGTTTAACTTCTCTCACCTCTGCTGTAACTGTTGACTACAGAATGAGTTTTATTTTGGCCAAATTAATTTGTTGATGATGAAATGCCTGCATAACACATAACATTCCTATGAGCCTAATCTCAACTGTGCTCATGAGGATTAGGAAAGGTTTGCATGTCAACTCACTAAAACAGTGAACAGAGTGACTATTGTTAGGATTAAAGAAAAGCTATGTTAGCAAAGACTTAGCAAGTGTGTTAGCTTCCAGAGGTTTGCATTAAGAGCTACTATTGGGTTCATCTTAGGTCTGCTAGCGTAGCTTCTTTGTGTTATGATATGACCTGCAAATGATTGAGTTTTTGCTTCATTATTATTTATTTGGGAAATTTCACGAGTATAATTGGTCAATTCCATATGCAATAAACCACTGAGTCATGTTTTATGGTTTGTATTTTACTGGCTAGGATTATTTGAGATTCAGGCACCAAAACTACTTTGATTAAAGTTTCAGAGAAAATCTGAGTTATGTGACTATCTGAGCCTGAACCAGACATTAACGAGAACTATTGTGCCTGATTGATACTGTATGTAACATCCTCTAGATTCTCAGAATTTGACCAGAATAAGTGTCATGTGAGGAATGAATCTTAGTCCAGTGATGTCCCTCCTTGGTGGACATCCATCCTCATGATTGCGAATTGCAATGAATGCTGTTTATAGATGTAAGAAAGGCTAAAAACAGGACGAAGACATTAAACGTGTGTGAACAGTTTTAAGTTTAACAAAGTGCAATTTTCTGAGCCGTTTCCAGTTTTTCAGCCATGTGTGATTTATAATCATAGACATTGAATCAACGATGGAGGAAGCCTCCGGGACATCACCCGTAAGTTTCTGATGCGGTAAGGTGAAGCTCAGTTGGCGGTTTCTACCGTCGCCATCTTGGCAGCGCCATGTCTGCTGTCACTTCCAGAAAGTATAAAATCAGGCAAATAGGTGGAACTCAGAGGAGGGCTGTAAGCGTGGGAGTGGATGATTTACAACTTTAAAACTCAGTTTCCTGTAACTAAAAGCTGTTAGACCGAGTTAACTCTGGTCTAATGAGAGCTAACCAGCTAATGGAAGTAGTTGGGCTAAAGCTAAGGTGAGCTGTTAGCTGGCTAATAACCATGTTTGTATTACAGCCTACCTACGATATTGATAACTGTCAATCAAAAGGCCATATTCATAATTATGAAGAGGGGGGGGGGGGGGGGGGGGGGGGGGGGGGGGGGGGGGGGGGGGGGGGGGGGGGGGGGGGGGGGGGGGGGG
>JBAMHX010000017.1:21022517-21035613 GCA_037177515.1 Pseudomugil tenellus | reverse complement strand
GGTGAGATGGCTAAGAAACGTGGTTGTGTGATGACCTACCTACGATAGTGAGAAATGGCGAGAAAAAGCCAACATTCATAATTATGAAGAACCCCCCCCCCCCCCACACACACACACACACACACACGACTTAAAAAAATTAAACCTAAAATGTTTTTTGTCAGGCTGTAAACATGTAACATGGGAGTCTGTGGAGATTTTCTGTTTTGTGGCCCCTAGTGGATGAGGGGAGAACTGCGAGAATTCACTTTTATCCAACTAGCGTTGTTGCTAGTGCATAATGAAGCAGTGGCATTCTCTCGCTACAGGGCACTGGAGAGAGTGTGGAAAAGTAATCATGATAAATAAACTTTGACATTTTTCCTCTTACAACACATCTAATACTGTAACTTTTCTTCACAAATGGAGTTCAAACTAAGGTTGTCAAAGTTCTTCGGTCAGTGTTTGATGCAATAATGCATCAAAATGTTACAATGCCAAGAAAACAAATCAATCATGCGAGCAGGACGGAAGAATCTGGAAAAGCTATTGCTCTTTTCAATCCCTAAAATCGCTGTTATTTGCAGACAGGGCATTAACAGAGTTTCCATTTCAACACTTCTGGCTTGAAGTACTGAATACTAAGCATGTTCATGTTCTTACATCCAAGATTCAAGCCTGTATTATACCTGAAGAATATGATTATTTTGAATTAACCCACATTCATAGCCCGAGTTCAAAACTGATTTTTAGAAGACAATCAGTCATGTATTTTGTTATGTAGCTTATAAATTATCTGGTAAATAAAGAAATGTGAAAATATTCAGGTAATTGTTATGCAACAATAAAAAAAATAAATATATTTATAATGTCAAACTATCCATCCTCAGTCATTTCCTGCTGATTGAATCTTCATAATGATGGAGGTTTTTTTTTTTCTCTAGTTTATATCTCAGAGGACGTTAGTCCCAGTAATTTCACTAATTAGCCAAACTGCATAAAACCTGCCACAGCTAGTTTTCCAGGCTAGAAACTCACGATTCCTGTTAAAATGTCACACACATCAGACAACGCAGCAGATGCAGCTCTGCTCTGTCCTCATTATAACCTACCACTGCTTTTAGCACCATGACCCCATCACCCCAACTCTTATGTGCCCCCTCATTAACCCAATATCTTAGCAGTGAAAAATAAAATTTATGTTTAGACATGAAAAAGTAAACTGAAGCCTTCTTATTGGACAGATATCTTTTGCTTTCCAAATGGATGATTACAGGATAATATTCCCAGCAACACAGACGTGACACAACATCTAACCTGCATGTTTTCTGCACTTGATTAAAAACGTGAGCGACGACACTACGACAGCTGAAAACAGACAATTCTTGAAGCATATTCATTTTCAGTTCTCTCTTTTATTACGGTCTTGTGTAGCAGCGACCATATGCCATTGTGATGCAGCTGAGCCGTAAGCAAAAGCAGAAATGTCTTAAGTTAATTGGAGCTGCTTTCCATCTGATGGAGAAATCATGGGAACTGCTGCAGAGGAGAATTGCTAATAAATCTGCCACTTGACTGAACTTAAATTAAGCAGAGACTGCAGATTAAGAAGCAAACTCATCAATGTGATTTCATCTGAAAAACGTGCAGCACATAAATGCATCCAAAAAGGGCACATCATGAAAAACAGCATTTATCAGGTGTCTGAAATCTCTACTAAATTAAAAATACTGTAACATACTTGCTTTAAAATGAAAATAAATAAATTAATAATTCTTTTTTTTCTTCAGAAACTTTATTTGGCATAATCAGTTTTTAACCAGCTGGAAGTTTGATTTCCCATTCCTTCAACACACCAGTGTAGCACCAGTATTGGCCGCTATGCTCCCCAGTGTGACATTTAATGACTCGGGCCAATTCAACATATGACCTGCGACCAGGCTGTGTCTAGAAAAGGGATTAGCAACCCACCCGCTGTCCGAGAACCAGCTGCAGAAAAGGGGAAGTGGAAGTATTGAAGAAAAGCACGTCGATCTGAGCTCTTTTACCTGTAATAACCCGAGAAAAGAGGGGGCCGAGGGTCGCTTTGTGTTCCTAAAACGATCTAGTTGATCAGGGGTGAAAATGAAACATAAGCAGCACAGTGTGTTTCATCATAGCTTGTCACAAAGAACGGGAGGGATGCTGTGTCTTACATCCCTGCAACGAGTTACCGGTAAAATATCCTGAAATGCTCTAAAAGGTGCAGCTCCTCTGCCCCTATAATGTCACCAGATATGTGATCTGCTCATCAATCTCCTGTTTCCGCATCTAGAACACTGCTTCTCAAATCTTTTGAGCCACGATTCATGAGATAACCCATTTTGGTGTTCGCACCCCGAGAATGCAGTGATTGTGATATCAAATGGACATGTTCGTAGTCATGGGATGGAAAATGGTCAGAATCTTCATATATAAGGACGATAATGTGTTTTTTGTGGATCGCTGTTGTAACAAGGCATCAACTTTCCCAAAGTCAGGTGTTTTTTTTTTGTTTGTTTTTTTTGTAGAAATTATGCAAAATTCAGATTTTTACTGTTGTTTATGCTTTAATGTCTGTATTTAAAGGTTTGATTTGTTACAGTTCTGGTAAAAATCTCAAATTTATTTGATAAATATAGGCTATTAATGTTTTTTACCCTTATGTAGTGACCCCTGAAATGATCTTCTTGACCCCCTTGTGTTTGCTGACCCTCAGTTTTACAACCACTGATCAGGAAAAGGGGAAAAAAAGATGATCGTGGTTTATCCGTAACAGGTTTCTCATCTCAGTCAAGGCCAAAGAAAAAACTCATTTCTTCTTTAAAGCTAGGTGTTAATCTTTGAACGAGATTACTCTTTTTTTTATTATTATGAATGTTTTATTGTTTATCCATTTGCTTCTGAGAATTGTTCAGCACTTTGGCGATTTTTAAATGTGCTATACAAATACATTTGGTATGATAAGGACCCCAGGAGCCTTGCGATGGACTGGCAACCTGTGCAGGCCTGTTAATTGCTGGGATAAACTCCACGTGGTATGAAAAATGGATGAATGGATGAGACCTCAGGAAACTGCATCAGGCTTTAGCTCATGTTTATAATTATGAATTTACTCTCAATGACTTATTTGTTTGTTAAAGTGATGCCTCCTTTTGAAATGAGATACATATTTGAGTTTGAGTGGTAAAGGTGTGTTTATAGAAATCTGATTCAACCATAAATCTGTGTGTGAGAGAGAAACAGGCCTTAAATCCAAGATGTAGAACAGAGCAGACCTGACCTTATTGATCCATTACATTACTGGGAATAATTACAAGCTATGAATGATTAATGAGCTCGCTGCTGTTGTGGCTTTGGATGCTTCAGGAGCTGCAAGATGTTTTGTTACTAGAACAGCAGCTTTTGATGATGATCATTTTGAGATGACTGAAATGTGAAAGGATTGAAAGACCTTTAACCTGATGCTTGACTGTAAACCTGGGAATGCTTCCATCATTAAGGAACATATCTCTGCATTAGCTGAATGTTTTTAAGAACAGATGAATAAATTAGTCACGTTTTTGGACGTGTGCTGCAGATTAATTACTTACTTTATAATTTTGTTTGAAGGGAAACTGTTTAGTGCTTCTTCTGGTTTCTCATCACGGTTTCTGAACATGTACAAAGCTCATGGGAATATATTATCATTGCATTTATCTTGTTTTTACATCAATTTATTTTCATTCCTTTAAAGGGTAATTTAATGCATTGCATTTATACTTGTGCTGCGTTCATTTAGCAAATTAATTTACTTTTGCTCTTTATGTATATTTTAATCCATAAAAAGTGTATCATTGCATTTATATCCACAATTGTTTTAATCCTGGGAGGATGATTGTTTTGAGGCCATATAATGACACAATCGCTCCTTTAATCATGCATTGCTTAAATACCAGTTTGGATGCATTTGATTGGCTGGTTTGAACGTATTCATTTGCATCTGCGTGCCTCAATTTTTCATCCACTCAAACTCACATGAGCTAGCATGTCCCACTTCCTCCATGTCCAATTTTACTTCATGCACACTAAAACACACATAACCAAACACACAAACACAGACTTCCTCTGCATTGTGTGAATGATGGCAGAAAGGAAAAAGCTGTGCGTCCTGATAGCGCTTCGTTCCAGGATTAGCCTGTTTGTCTTGGTAGGCAGCGTAACAGTGAAGTCCAGTAGTCGAGGTCAGACAGGAAGTGGCTCCTTCTGAGGCACCGTTGGCCTCTAACGCTGCTAAATACTCCCACATCTAAAAGATGAGTCACTGCCTTTTACAAAGCTATGAACCAATATTTCATAAAGGCTAAAAAGCTACGAACCTTAACAGTACAATAAACTTATTGTACTAAGGACAATTACTTGTTCGGTGCTATATTTAAATAAATGCTCTCAAAGTAATTTCTCAGTCTTTTGTTCCATTATGATCCACAGCAAGTGCTGAATGGATCATTTCCTCAGTTCTCTATGTGAAAAGCAAAGGTTAGGCACAATAAATATTAATCAGAAGATTGGTTTCATGCTAAAAGGGGGTGAGAGAATATTTGATGTTCTCTCTCTTTGCTAGTATTTACTTAAAAAAAGCCTCATTAGGAAGAAGGTTGGGACGTGGAGAACATTTTACCTCCAAGTATCACTGTTTTAGTGTATTCTCATCCACATTTTCCAAAGCTCTTTCACATTTACCTAAATAATTAAATTCTTTGCATCCAATTTTAGTTTTTTATGTAACTCTTATTATCTGTGGTACATTTACACATAATTTTGGAAAGCACTTGGCATGTAGTTTATTCAAACTTCTTAAAGAAACACTCGCACTTCACACTGTAAATTTTTAATGCATGGCACTGACATACAACAAACAAATTCACAAACTTTACTCTGCAGCCACTTTAGTAGGTCCAGCTGTTCAGTTGTTTAACACAAATAGCAAATCATCTATCTATCGCGTATCGGTGCATTTAATCATGTCGTCGCAGTTCAGACGACTTGCTCAGCATCGAAATGAGGAAGAAAGGCGATCAAAGTGATTTTAGATGTAGCACAGTTGCTCGTATGAGTGTTTCAGAAACTGCTGATCTACCTGGATTTTACACACAACTGTCTCTGTTTACAGAGAATGGTCTGAAAAAGAGGGAACATCCCGCGAGCAGCAGTTGTCTGGACCAAATGTCTTGTTGATATCAGAGAATGGGCAGACTGATTGGAGATGATTAACAACAGGAAGCTAAATAAGCACTGGCTCCAATCAAGGTATGCACGATACGAACACAAAAACTAAAGCATGGGTCTGTCCTGCCCTGTATCTGTGGTTGAGGCGGGTGTGGTGTAATGTAGGGTTCAGTCTTTTGCCCAAGGACACATGGGTACATTTCCTTGGCTACATGGTTCCAGAACATTCGACTGCTCTTCGTCCTGAGCTATGAGCTACCCATACCTATAGGACCAGTTGAGCCATTTAGTACCAGCATGGGAGGGTTTTACCACAGCTTACCTGAGGGCTCCTTCCGTTTTTAAGTGGCAACGTGTAATGAAAACACCTTGTTGGGATGTAGTGGGACATATAACTGGTTAATTTCCAGTTAAGATGGTGCAGTATGGAGCAAACAATAGAGAAATGTAGAGTTTTTCAGAGTTTTACAATGAACTGGAAAGGAAAGTGGGAGATAAGGGCTTCAAAAAGCCGTAGCAAATTAGAAAACTGCAATGGAAATGCAGTCTATGACAACAAGTTTAGAAAATCTGGTGGCAAAAGGAGATCCAGACTGGTACTAGTAAGATGTACCTAATACAGTATTCAGTGAATCTATTAGATTTATTCAAAGAATATAAAAGTTATTAAATTCAGACATTAGTGGCATTTAAAGAACTATTTTAGACCTTTACATGATTTTTTTATGGCAGATCTAATTGCATTAGAAGTTTTATTCCATTGTACATGAAAAGACCATCAGAGAAGCAGCTTCAGCAACCAGCCGCTGCTTCGACTGAATTCTTCACTTGTCTCACTACTTACAGGTGCAGGAAGTACATGAAAGTATAGATTCTTAGTAGAAAGTAAATGACATTTTCTCCTCTAACACCTCCGGGGAAGAGGAATATAATTACTTTCAGGACTGACAAGTCGTCCTTATTAACCCAAGACCGCCACAGAGAGATCTGATAAAAGTTTCACAATTCTGCAGCTTTATCTGGCACTGAGGCCCGACGCCAATTATCACAAGTAGACCACAGAAGTACATAGATGATTACTGATACACTGATGAGAACACGCTCACATCCAAACAAGAAAAAAACTTTTTTGAATGTTTTAAAGATGAGATAAAAGTCACTGTGTCCATCCGGAGATATAAATATCTTTTTTTTTACCTGGGAGTTTGGTGCCTTGCAGGGTTAATCGGTATCAATCCGAAGAAGGGAGAAGCGTGACAAATTATCTCCTGCATTTATATTTACATCTGAGTCGGCGGATTCAGGACACAAACATGAAGCAAAATATTTCTCACAGTTACCGTAAAGACATCAGATTAGTCCAGACGTGGCTGAGAAGATCAATCTGGACATTAGAAAGCTGACAGGTGACACAATCTGTGAGGACACAACTCGGTCAAGATGAATCAAACCCAGCATTGCTTTACACCATCAGTATCCTGCTGTTACAAGCTGACATCAATGTGTGTGTGAGACAGACAGCGAGAAATGTGGGTGATGACAAAGCCTTCAATCTAACAATCAGCCTTTTAATCTAAATGATGGTAAACATGACTCGGCAACGTGACCCTGAACAAGATGGAATAAGATGTGCTCAGTGCTCTCACTGTGGGTATTTATGTGGATGCCATTAGAGATGTGGCCTGGGTGGAGGCTGGCGGAGCAGATGGGGCTCGGCTGGAGATGAGTAGAATAGAAGCGACGATGTAGAGATGCCACAGAAATGGATGACTAGCAAGAAGGTGTGCGCACTTTGAGAATTCAGCCAATCTGGATGAGAGTTTTCTCATGTAGACTTTGTCGCGTATGTGAGTGTGTGTTTGTAGTTTGTTCTGTCATCACATTTGATCTGCTTGATCCTCTGCCAGCGGAGCTCTGCGCCAGCCAGCCGCCAAGCCAGCCAAGCTTAGCTAAGACAAACTGTCGCTTCGTTGATCATCAATGGAAGATACTGCTTTCATGACAAAACTCGTGACTTGTAGAAATTTCAGCCGAACTTTGGGGGGACAGTCCCTTCAGCAGACACACAAGTTTGTTTTTGGAAAGATGAAAAGCAGTTTTTCTGGCACTGCAGCAGCAGAAAAGGTCCATAATGACGCCATTTGGTCTTCCCATGGCGCAATGAGCACCGTGCTTTTCGGACCGCCTCCCCTCCGTCAGAACTAGCAGATGCTGATGTTTGGACTGTTAGTTTCCTCTCTGTGTGTGTGTGTGTGTGTGTGAAGACACATCCACCTGTATTTCAGAGACCCATCATTTAGGTGTGTGCACAGCAACAATTCCTCATTATGATCTTATACCTTTAACATTGATTGGGTACCTTCAGATTCTGACGGTCTCCTTTTATTAGGATTTATAGCTTCCATTACGCTTTAAGTACTTCATTAAATGCTACACTCTTTCTTTGGTGGTGAAAATGGGTTTCTCCATAATTAAGAGCCTAGTCTTGCACACCCTTGAAAGATGAGGAAGGAGACAGGAGGACGATCCTTGGGATCAAAGATAAGGACTGTGCATTGAGTTAGGGAAGGCATTCATCTTGTTTTGACACAAAGACAGATAATGTGGCGGGTCAAAGTGTGTACACGGAGAGAGGATGTGGTTGCCTGCTGACCAGAGAGCTAACTGAAGATGTCAAACAATATAACTGGCTTAACTGACCTCAAATGCCAGTGACAAAAGAAAGTATTGGGAACTTTGTGTCCTGTTTGGCTTTTCAGCCAGTAATCGAAGCAAAGACTTTTATATTTTCTTGATGACATCATCTCTGGTATACTAGGGTCTGACTACATATGGAAACAATAACAAGACATGATGACTGCTGTAAATGAGAAGCAGCGTGACACAGAGCCTGAGAAACGCTTACATGAGACGTGGGATTATATTACATTCTCAGAAAGTGGCTTTACCTAAACGTGTCAAAACACCAACGTGATCCCATTGCCACAGTCAGTATGTTTTCACAAATCGGTACAGTCAGAAGGTCTCTGCCTCTTCAGTGATATGAAGCTATGTGGACATCACATTATCATTCACAAGTCACAATCTGCTGCTTTTGTCAAGAGCTCTTTGTGTCAGTTTTCAATGCAAGAATGCCCCTTTAGCATCAGTTTCCGATGCACAGGGAGCCCTGAAGCTGCATATCGCCAGGTATTATTCTGTTATAAATTACTTTCCTGCACAAACTATTATTAAAAGGAAAGATGAATGTGAAGTCTTGGCTTATCCGCAAGTGGGGGATGTGAAGATTGCATCATGTGGAGCCATATTAAGCCAAACCTGAATTCAACAGTTGATTTACATTTAATCAGATCTTTATCTTGACTTCCATCGTTATGCTGCTCTTTTAACCGCAGCTGTTGTTTCACAATAAAATATTTGGGTTCGTATTAGAGATTAAAAAGTATTTGGTCAAGATGATTATCTTCAATTTATATCTCAAGGAAAATCTTTTTAAAACATCATTACATTAAGAGAAATGCAACCATGTGTTTAGAACTGGCTAATTTCTCCCTGGTTCAGCTTTACATTAACACACACAAAACAGAAAAAAACATACTGACAACAACATCAAATAAGATGATAAAAATGGTCAGGATTAATAAAAAAATTTAGTTATTTTACCTTAAGCATTAAAAATTATTTTGGCTAATATTAAGCAAAAAAGGGTTGGTTGGAAAAACTGGACATCTATCGCGTCACCATGACGCCTCCAGCATCCTCTGATAACATCCTGTCTGTCCCTGCAAGAGCAAACTGTGTATCCTAATTAGCAAACTCGAAATCCCAGAGAGAGTATGTGGGGGTGGGGCCTTACAAAATAAACAAAAGCTCTCAGAGAGGCGGGAAGAAGCAGACAAAGTTCAATGTCCCCAGAGGAAATGCTTATCTTGTTTGCTCTTTGATATCCAGCCTCAGCTCAACTGAAATGCATTTATCTGTTTTCTCCACTAAGCTGACACAGTACTGAAAAGAAAAAAAAACACCTGAAGATTGAGGTGATAAATGATTGTAGCAAGGATATTTACCAAGTACAGGCCCGAAGAGACAACCAGGAGGGGAGGACGCTGTCCCTCGTGTGCAGGATAAGCTATCAAAGAGCCACTACAGGATGGATTATTCAGATGGATGTGAGAATCTGGATCTCTGAACTGAAAGTAAATGTTTATGGGAAAATACCAGTTTGCCTGCTGTTTGCTTTCTGGTCAGAGATGACAGAAGAGGGAAAAATGCAGACAATCTATCTCAATAAAAAAAATGCTAAAACCCATCGGAAGCATCCCAGTTGTGACATCTTGAATGAAGGGTTTAGGACTGTTTGCGTCCTCTTGGATTCTTAAGGATTCTTGGTTTACTGCGAACACTGTTTGTCCTTTAGAGACTAAACTTCAGGAACGTGGCCTGGCTCGTGTGTCAAAAGTCCCAGACATAACCTGGGAATAACGCAGGGTAATAATAGGAATTGTGTCACATAATTATAGGGCTGCTCATAGCTGGTGATGCCTGCGGGGGTGAGGGTCAGCTCCACTATAAGTGGCATTTGTGAATACATTACCAAATGAACCCTTTTGACAAGAACCTATATTCCCAGTGTAATTACTGTTGTTGGGAATGATTGTAATCATCACGATTGAAGACACATATTGTAACAGATGCATTTAAAGCAATGACAGACTTTATTCTGTGAACTGATCTTCGGTGAATGGGGGGTTCCACATGTAGTAAAACTTATTTTTAGATACAGGTGCCAAAACGATGGCATTATTCTAACTTTTTACACTTAAGAGGTTATGAAAATAACACTCAGATGGATGCACATATTTATATCCCCGAACGCAGCGTGTTGGGGACATTATTGTTTCGCTGCATCCACAGCGTCCGCCGGATATCCTTTGTGCGCCATAACTAAAACAATTTTTACAATTGGATTTCGATACTGCACATACCTGTTTAGGGCCCAAGTGGACGACCTGGATCAAAATTCACGATATTTGGATTAATGGTTACCCCACCAGGTGGCGCTTTATGCACAAAAAATAATATTTTTGGCCATATCTCTGGAGCTATTTCTCTCATTGACATCAAATCACGTGCAAATGAAAAGTCATGACCTTAGAATGCATCCCGTCCTGACGTCATACTTGGCTTGTTCACAGTTTCAACACCAGGTGGAGTTTTGTGACTGAACATGTGCATCTTTATATTATTGTATTGTGTCTATTTGAGCATTGGGGAATAGGAGGATTGGGGCCGTTTGGGGATATACTCCTAGCCGTCGCTTTTGATGGCATACGCCTTGTTTATGTATGTGTGTATGTGGAAAGAGGTGCTTTCATGGTAACTCATCCTCACATCTCTTCTGCACTCAGTTGATTAGGTAAGGTGATGAAGCATGGGGGGGGGGGGCTCGCAAAGCCTCAACTCTACTAATCCCATCAATGTTCAAAGGCAGAGCCGAGGCTCCCAAAAGAAACGAGCACATCTGGTGCCGGGGTGGAGGCATGGTGGTGGCAGACGGACACATGCAGCAACGCTGAACTGCACTCTGACGTTCACCTGCAAACATGTTCCTGATCAAACTCTGCCAGCAGCTATAAATAACAGTGACTGACAGTAAACATGCCACACGTGTAAATCAAAGTCTCAGTGAGGAATGTAAGAAGCGTTTGTGTTGTCAAGCATGATCAATCACCAAGCAGGCTGCCAGCCTGTCATCAGGAGATGTGCTTTTAATGACATGGAATGAGATTAAATCAAGGAATGTTTTTTTTCTTCTGAAAATGGAAAATAGAAAAAAAGGGACATCAGAAGAAAAGCAGGAGTGCTGGTTCACACAGGGACAGTTAATTAGCGCTAATTAAAGAGTTTGGTTTAATGCACGTGTCTGAATCCAATCCATCTTAATTAGGATTCAGCATATTTGGACATTTACATTAGTGATGTGTCAAGTTTTTAAATGGGCAAATAGTTTCGGAATTGTCATCATATACAGGTTTGTCATCTTTTATAGTCTAAAAATCAACAGTCTTGTTAGCAGTGTTGAGGCTGAGTACTGCTATGTTTTACATCAGCAAAGGCTTAACAGTGTCACTGAAAATGCTAACTTACAATTATTTAGCATATACAATAATAACGTCTTGTGTAAGAAATGTCCTATTTTTGTTTTTTTTTGGTCATAAATTAAAGTATCAAACTAAATAGTTAGATTTTTTTACATGTCGACTGGCCTGGTGACCCATCTAACAGCTTCTAGAAACCAATGATGGGAATAATGGCACTACTTTTGTCACTAACATGTAATTTATACTACTTTCAATTGTTACATCACTGTTGCCATTACTGAACGGTTTTATTGTTTTCATCCTGATCTGGAGTTTAGCCACCACATACCCTTGTAGATTGTGACTGCCTGAGGAAGAGCAAAATGTCATGGCAGACTGTTAGGTTAGCCAAACACACACATATACAACCACACACAACCACACACACACATAATAGCTAAGAGAAGCACACAGCAACAGTGAGCCCAGAGAAATCACAGACATAAGATTTTTCTAACAAAGATTAAAGAGAAGACGATTCTGAGAAATGTTCATCATGACAAGAAATAAAGTGTTTCTTCATGGTGTCTGTGCACAGTTTAATGTAACTCTGCCTGAGAAGTTCTGATTGCACTCATTATCTAATATTCAGTTTTATTATGAATAAATGAACATGCAGATTCATTTTAAGTTCCATAAAATAACTTAAAATTGTGAGGATTAAAAGTAACACAATTATTACTTTCCTGAGTGATTAGCTCTGTTACTCAGTTACTTTATGAGAGAAGTAACTTTTAAGTTCAACTCCGCCAGTGAGCTCTTATAACATGAGAAGAGATGGAAGACTGTTTATTGCTCTCATCCAGCTACTGAGCATAAAACTAATTAAAGGCATCAAAGAAAACATGATTATATTACAAATTATGATGATTTGAAATAATCACTGTCTTTGTCGGACTTTTATTTTAGTGAAAATAAAAATCTGAACACAATGAAAATGCCATTGTTGAAGTCTGTGCTATAAAATCTGAGAACTCGAAGAGCAATTGGCAACCCATGTGGTTACCCATGAGAGCTGGTGTGATGTGATCTCTTCTGTCAGCATGAGCAGATGTTCTGTCTGCACATAGACAATGACAGTGGCGGCAGCATGGAGCTGTCTGGGGCAGAAATGTGAACATCTTCATCCTCGTCACTGGAAGAAAATGTGGAAAAAGCTTCTGGTGCTGATTCAGACTGAACGCTGTCATTACTTTGTGTCAGATCAGATGGAAAGTGAGTTTCCTGTGTTGGTTATCAGCCAAGGGTGCTATCGGCAATGCAGGTTAGAGTCCAGAGACGTTCTACGAGTTCAAGTCATAAATTATTAAAAAATCTAGTCGTTATTGTACCCTTTTCGGCTGAGATGGTCTCTTATGACAGTTAATTTGTCAGTGTGTGTCAAATTAGTGTGTTAAATGTAATCTCTGAAATATTGTAAGCCTCATTAGGAGAAAACAACAGAAGAGGGAGGCAATATGGCTAAAATCTAACAGGAGGATATTTTTATAGGTGGGAAGAAGCAAGCGATACGGATATTTACACCATGTTACCTCTGTTACAGGCCGTTACACAAACTGGGTTGCACAGGACAAAGTTTATTACAGACTTCCTTCTATAATCCAAAAAACAGGAAAAAACATGGAATCTATATAAAAAGCAAAAATCAGGATCAATCATGTTTTTTATTACCATTATTTATATTATATTATATTATATTATATTATATTATATTATATTATATTATATTATATTATATTATATTATATTAT
>JBAMHX010000017.1:20996859-21011177 GCA_037177515.1 Pseudomugil tenellus | reverse complement strand
CTATTTCATGGTCATATATTTATTTCAAAATGTTGTATTCATTTATTTAATTATGAATCATACGGGTCTCCATAGGAAATATGTAGCAATGGTAGGACGAAAACAGTTCTGTGGTGCAGATAATCTATGCACAATGTCTACACTGATCGTTTGAAAGGCAGGATGAGAGAGGTTGAGTTTGAGATCTTCCCACACATCTTTTTTCCCTTTTGTTCTTTTACTTTTCAGCTTATTACTTAGAAACAAGAAAAAACTTCTAGTCAATTTAGACTCCACAAAAACCTTCGTCTGCGACAGGGACAGGTTGCTGCAGCGAGCGAAGTCTGTGTCTCTACGCAAATTCATAGTTAACATAAAACAGTCCATGAAAGTGTGTCTTTAAATTCTACAAAGGCTCATCCATTCAACCTGCACCAGCAAAAATACGGAGGCAACTTTCCGCCATGCTTCCCACGTTGACCGCACCCATCCCAAAAGTTCAAGCAATCATACAATACTTCTTGGAGCTCTCACTAAAGGAAAGTTCCATCTGGTTGGTGAGTCGGGACAGGCCACAAGATGTCCATTATCATTAACATTAAGTTCAATCGGAGAAAAAACTGCAACTGAGAAATTAAACCAACTATGGTATTTGGCTAAAAGTTTATTATTCTATGTTTTACATTTGAGAAAATACATGTGTATGTATGTGGTAACCTGTACATTTGCACTGATGTGTGTGTTTAAATCCCACTACTTTTCTTTTTAATCAGAGGCAAAACTGTCTTGTTAGAGATCATTATCCTTCTTTACTATTTTCACTTTTTCTTTAATTTCTTAACATAAATAGTTTTTTATTCTTTTTTTCTTGCTAATTATCAAGACATTATGTAATTTATTTTTATTAAACTTTTTCCTACATTGTTTAGAATTCTTTGTATTTCATAAAGCTCAATAGAAAATCTACATAAATAAACACAAATTATTAAGGATCACACATTTTATTACCCATCAGGTCTCATGGATGAATAAGAATATGATATAATAAAAAATATATATAATATAAAATATATGTGGCCATTTTAAACATGAAATTTAACACTGATATGAAGATCAAAAATAGTTATTGCATGTTTTCAGATTAAACTTTCAGCTGCATTTAGGGCTCCACGTGAAGCTGTTGCGAAGTCCAAAAGCTAGAAATGTTCTCCAACCCAGAGATTCTACTTTATTCTGTTCTATTCGACTCTTTTTGGGTTGTGTGCACGTTTTTATTAAAACACACTCAGGTGAAGGTTTGCCGTGTGTGTGTGTGTGGGAGGAATGTCATTGCTGATTACATGCTTATGGAGGACTCACTGGGCTGTTTCTGCCTTCATGGGTGCCTGACCTACCAGCTCTGATCAGGTTTCATCAGGGCTGGACGCCTCACAGGGCTGCAACCACTCACTTCGGTTCAGGTCTTAACTGGGTGCTAATTCCTGCCGTCCCACCACATTCACGGATCAGCAATAAAAACTACAGAAAGCTTTTCTTTATAGTTGGATCATGTTTACTTTTTAAAAAATAAAATAATGCAAGTAACCATTATTTAATGTATTTTTAATGTTAAACATACAATAATGTGATTTTAGGTTTATTTTCTGTGATATTTTATTCCTGAGAAATTGAAGTGGAAGAATAAAGAGACTAGGTGACTAAATGTCTGACTTTCTGGCCTTGGAGTTTAAAAACATCTTCTGAAAAAAAGCAGTGGATTAATTTATGTAAGCCCATCAGTTCATGGATCAAAGTGGAAAATGAAGGTTAAATGTTACTGGAAAAAAACAACAACATTAACTGTAAACCACAAACTGTAAGAGGTGTTATTGCAGTGTTGCTTTCTTTAATAGATCAATCAGTGTGTCTGTATGTTTTCGCCACAAACATAGTGACCTCATTACTTACATATCACACACACTCTTACACACACACATTACTGGATGGTCAAGTACTCTGGCTTTGTCCGCCTCTCAGATTAAAGCTACCGGGCTAATTTGCTGCTATGTCGCAATTCCTACATAATCCTGCTCTAATCCTCACCGACTCGATTAAACAGCCAAATCTCCAGCTCAGTATCAGGCCCTATCTGTCACACTCACCATTTACGCTTTCTCCCCTTCCTCCCTTCTCTCTCATTCTACGCCCTCCCCTCCTCCTCGTCTCCTAACAAAGCGCTCTATTATCTTTCTCTGCCTTGTCTTTTTCTCTCCCACCGGCTGAGACTGTACTTTTTCCTAAGTTTACAGTCACTTCGTCCTTTGGGCCGTAATGTGATGTGCACTCTGTTTTGGCCTAAACAGCTGCTTTAAAACTGGCAGATATAAATTCTTTTTAGGGGGTCAAAAAGTAGTGTTGCACTTTTATAACTTGAACTTTTGATGTGAAAAGGTCTTGAGACATTTATTTATATATATTTCACTACAAAATGGAAAACATTAAGAAATAAACGCATTGAGATATGTCCAAACATATACACAAAAAAGGAGTCAGAAACAACTTTTAACAAGGCCTGTGCTGTTGGAACAGACGTCTAGGGGTATATCCCCGAGCGCCCCCAATCCTCCAATTCCCTAATCCTCGAATAGAAGCAATACAATGTGGAAACATTGAACCAGCCCGGTATGACGTCAGGACATGATGCATCCTGAGTTCATGACCTTTTATTTGCACTTGATTTGAGGTCAATGAAACAAATGGTTCCAGAGATATATCCAAAAATTGGACTTTTGGTAAATAAAGCGCCACCTGTTGGGAAAACCATGTATCTGATGATCGTGAAATTCGAGATCGTCCTCGTGGTGACCTAAATGCATATACTGAGTATAAAAATCCAATTGTAAATAGTTCCAGAGATTAGGCAAAAATGTGATTTTTCACGCATAAAGCGCCCCTCAGAGTCAGGAAACCATAAATCCCAAAATGCTGAAATTTGATGCAGGTCGTCCCCTTGGGGACCTAAACAGGTAAGCCAAGTATGAAATCCCAACAGTGAAAACTGTTTCGAGTTATCACGCTCAAAGGAAGGATATCCAGCAGTGGCGGCAGCAGTGGTTGTGATGAAACCATTACATCCCTGACAATTTGTGCTCTGGGATATAAATATAGTTCAAGGTCAATACCGTTAGGAAAAGTAAGGGTAGCTGAGCCCTTAAGAGTTGTGAAAGGTGTTGGATCTTTAGGAGTTGTGGTTAAAAGGGGAATGAGGAATAGAACCAGGAAGGCAGCGAAGGTTTGAACTGAATCTCTCGCACTGGATAGTTGAACCTGAAACCCAAAGGAACAGATTGGGCCACGTAATCTGAAAAAATCAAAGGAACAGGTACTTAAAGGAGAGCAAACCTTGGTTGTTAAGCAGGACATCATCCGATGAGGAGAGGTGAGTCAAATGAGACATTAGCCACATCCATAAAAGCCAGGAGCAAAGGTTAGACCAAAAAGATAGAAAACAATGAACAGGCGATAGACAGAGTACACCCTGAACAGGTTACCTATCTGTTGCGGGAGCCAGCACAGAGAGACAACCAATCACACTCAGATACAGAATCACACACAGAATTTAGTGACCATTTAATCTAACATACATGAGGAAGGAAGATGGAATACCTGATCCGATCCCTCACAAAATAGGGAAGAATATGCAAAGTATGCACAGAGAGGCCTCCAATCAAACTTCTCCAAACCTTCCAGATGGTCCCACACAGTGTTGAGAGCTCTAGAGAGGATCAATTCCTCCAACAGACCTGTTGCTGGTTACCAGGTGTATAATCCTGCATGTGCAACCGTTGCTGAGTGTGGAGGAGTGTCCCTTATGGGTTACTGGCCCTCCACAGATCAGAGGCCGCAGTTTCGAGCAGCGACAGTTAAGCCGGCTGTCGAAAGTATTCGTCTGGCTTCCCTTGCCAAGGTCTACCTCACATTTATATGACACTTTAACTCTAATAAGCAACTCCTGTGACTAGGGCTTAGTTACTCTGCCAGCCACACTAGTTACCTGCAGCTAACTTGCCATGATTAGTGCACTTGGCATTAACAGATAATTAAGTGTGAGCTCAGATACAACTCTAAGCTTATGTCCATTTAAATGATGCTGTACAACACTTAACTGTTACTTGTCCTTCTCCAACAATTACAACTTAACTTTAATGCAGGACTTTTCTTGTTGAAACAATTTAGCATTAAAAAGAAAAAGGTAGCAACAGCTCAACACATAAACCATTTAAGATTCACTCAATAATCAAAATAAATTCTGTAATTTTTGTTTATAAAATAATTGATCATAAATCCCTAAGTTTATATATCTGAAATTACAAAACCCTTCCAGATTAACTCACTCTCTACTTCTGCTCCTTAAGTCGTCTGATGAGGCTGCATAAAATGTGCCCCTTGCAGGGAGGCAGTTCTATTTCAGTCCTTCTATCAGCTCCTGTAACACAGGGCTGAGAGAGCAAAACTCTCGGAAACAGTCCAAAAACTGCTTCTCCTTTTCTGGAAAGAGGATCTGAGAAAGAGCTTGGCCAGAAGTGTCCAAAAATCCCTTATGATGGTGTCGATTAGAGTCCAAGTCCTTTATGGTGTGTGGATAGAGTTAATCCATTCATAAGATTCTTTTGGATGCACAAGTCCTTGTACTTGTCCTCAACATGAGACAGCCAGATGACTCAGAGGTCCAAACTGTAAGTCAGTAGCTGTTTGGAAAGTGGTAAATCCTAAGACGGCCCTGCAAATATGTTACAAGTTTCCAGCTCTTTGTTCTCCAGTTGTCCAGTATCTGCACATCATGTGGAGATATGCTACGTTCAGATAATCCCTCATTAGGAATTAACTTGTTGCAAAAATATGATTTTTATTTTGTCCAACGGCTATCCAACAGCATTTTTTATGGATGCAAAGATGGGAACAAATGGGTCCAATTCAAAAGTGGTTGTTTGACGAGTATCCTTTTATGTTTCAACGCATTGGTTCATTCCCTGAGTTAGGAGCTTCAATGCTTGAGTTATTGTTCAATCACTTTTGAGTGGCTGTGTAACATGGTCAGGAAGATGAAATGATGATTTTATGGAAATAATGAGCAGATCAGGACTTCCTGAGTTTAAATGGATCACTTTAATCTCTGAAGAGTAGCCAAAGTTCAAAGTCTCTGAACTTTGGCAGATTTAGTCACAGAAACATCCTGATCAATGAGAAATGGTATCCCATCTCTACTCTGAGCTCTCTCCAGTAAGTAAAAGTCAGTTAAGTGTTGACTCGCCTTATCTCCTGCTCTTTTTCTCTTTCTTTTCCTCACTTCATCCGACAAAATGCTCTCGTGTTTGCTGAATCAGCTACAGTGCAAGTTCCAAACAGCCAGTGTGTTGATCCAGCTGCGGGTATGTGACACCGTGCCATACAGCAAAATGCAGCGGTTACATGATCCTCCAAGCTGGACACGTCTTGTAAAGTGTTCTTTCTAAGCCTTGGAATGCTGCAGGGCAACAGTAGCCCAGGACTTTACATAGCACATATCACAGTACCATCCAAATGAGTCAGAGTTTTTAGGTCAGAAAGGTTTGTAGTGCTTCAGTGTTTCAGTGTAACCGGAAGTAATTTATGTATAATCATACGCAGTTGTAGGGTAGAAACGGATTCTGGTGTTTTTGTTTTACAAGGTGTTTTCAGATCACAGGAATCCTTCTAATGTTTGCAGGGGAATCCCTTCTGTGTCAATATCCACATGGCAGGAACAGCAGACAATCACACTTTATAAAAACTCCAGCTGAGTCTTCTTTAGCTTTTAGTTCTGTGAAGGCATCCTCCCAGTATGAGGTGACCCTTTATTTCTGTTGTTCAAAACCTGCTGCTGGCTTTATCGAGAACAATATTCATTCATTGTAGATATATTTCCCTCGATTTCTTTTGGCATTAATCAAAGTCACATGTTTGAATATTCCAGTCATTAAAGAAACTGATGGAAAGATGGGAGAACCACCCACTGAAGATAACAATCGCACTGCGTTACGTGTAGCCGTTCACTAGTAGCCTGATCATTACATTACAGACATTTAGCAGACGCTTTTCTCCAAAGCGACTTACATCTGAGAACAGATGTAAACAGCCCTCAACAGCCTGATCAACAGCCCTCATGCCTGTCACCACTAACTGGTTGCATAACTGCTTTTCTAGACTTTGCTGCTGAAACAAACACAACTTTGATGTCCTATCAAAGTTGTGTCCTATCTGTCCTCATCAAAGCAGAGGGCGTTCCTTCCTTGGTTTGATTTGCAGCTTTGTGTTCCTGTGAATCTCCAACATTTGATTTAATATCAGACAGAACGCAAACTGGATCCGAGCTGAATAAATATATAAAAACACCAAACAATTCCAGGTGCAGTTAGGAAAAAAATGTTTGATATGAATTGAAAAGCTTGTTTTTGCAGCTGCCCTCACAAGCAGGCGCATCAGCTTTGACTGACATGGGGGAAAATGGAAAAGCAGTTTATATTGACGAGCCGTGCCTGGCTCTCTCATGTGCCCTGTAATGATCAAGAAAATTGCTGTAGCCTGTGAATTATGAAAAGCTGAACAAAAGGTGAGTAATAGAGAAGGGGGGTGTGGGGAGGACGAGTGGAGAAAATTGTGTTTGCCACTTGACAGCTTGGGTCTATTTTTACCACAGTGAGGAGGTAAGAGACGGATGAGCGACAAGTTTCTGCGGTTAAGGGGAGTTGTGATGGCTTCTCCTGCGCCTCGCCGTGTGATGTCTTCCTCGCTGACAGGTGGTGTCAGGAGAGGAGAGATGAGACAGAAAGTAGTATTCCTGTGTGGATTCTGCGTGCGTGCCGACACTGTTATTAAACGGAACCTGTAAAGTTATCCTGACGGTGGTTGTGATAGCGGAGGAGGCGCATGACTCCTGAGAGCGATTACGGATCAGACGAGGCTCGCCTTTCGTCCTCCTGGAGGATGTGTGTTAAAATAAGTGAAGGAGGGGGTGTGTGTGCGGAGGAGGTGGAGATGTATGGATCTGCCAGCACGATTAAAGTGTTCCCATCCAGGAAAGTGACGGGAGAACCGAGGAAACCATGTGGGGGTGTATGGAGATATTAAGGGAAAAACAGAGCGCACATCGGGGTCAAAAAGATGTTGCATCTAAATGAGGATTTTCATTTTACATGACAGTCTGATGAAGAAGCTTAATAAGGTCTTTTTGTGTGCGTGTTGCATACGGTGTGTGCATGGGAGTGTGGCCTACACCATGTGACAGGATGGCGCTTGGAGGGATCCTAACATATGTTTCATCCACTTTTCCTTTAATACACTCTTTCCTCATGAAGTTGGCTCTTCATCACTGCATGGGGGGGATTTGAAACTCTTACATGGGTGTATCTGTATTATTTTATACAAGTCCTGCCCTACGTGATTGGCTCTGATGAAATTGGCTGTTCTTGCTCTTTATATCACCCGGGCCAGGTAATTAATTTGATTTTTTTATTAAGTTTTACACAAACTTTAAATGAAGTCGTGACATATAAAACTGAAGTATTTGTCTGGCTTTCAAAACCTACACTACATGTTTAAAAGTACATTTTTGTTTGGTATCGGTGCCATATAGGAACCAATAATGTAATAAAGCTAATAACATAATTACTTGCTAATTATGTAATTATATGTGTTATTAATAATTCTGCAAAATTTGCAAAAAAATCTTGTATTTCTAATAAATTGATTCTTTTTTTTCATATAGCATTATTATTATTACATTTGATATTTTTTCATGCTAGACCAATAACCAACCAACTGCACAATAATTTATTATGCTTATTAAAGTTACTATATTATCTGCAAGTTATTACGTTATTGGTTTTGTTACAGTTAAATAAACTAAGTTACTACTTCATTGGTTGCAACACCCCTGCAAAAACTGGGCCATAACATTTTGACTGGAATAAAAATGTAAAAATAAACATTTACTTCAATAATACCAATTATTTTTAATTAAGATGAGTCCAGATACTAACATATTAATGTTACAAATATTGTGATATAAGGATGGTGATGATGATGATGCACTGTCTACAAAATTATCAAGATAATTCTGTATAGACAAAAAAGCTTTGTCTGTCCCTTTTGGCTTTAAGATATGTTATCCTCTCTAAATGACATCATATTGTAAGTAAAAGAGTCATTTTTTTCTCTTCCAATGTCAAAATTCAACTGATGCTCTTTCCTTCTTGCATATAAGCAGAAATGGAGCAGCAAGGGGTCAATTGCCCGCCTAATGTAAATTACAAATCGTCTTCAGTACGTTGTACACACATCCCCATAAACAACCCTTGGTGTAAAAATATCAGCACAGAAAGTGAGCACTTTGCCTAATTACTCCAAATGTTTGTAGTTAATGGGCTCTCGTGGATGGTTGGCCTCGGGGAAATCGGTGAACATAATGACCAGTCACTAATGAACTCTCCAAATATCAATGATGCTACTAGCTGAAAGGCTTTCTGTCTGTTACTAAAAAGAAAGAAAGAAAAAGGCCCATCAGCCTGTGACTTTAGAGGAATCTGTCACTTTGTGCCTCACATGGCAAGCTTTTTCAAATTCCCAGTTGTGAAACACAGTCAGCAATAAGCTAGACTGCCTCAAACTTCAGCTTAATCCTGATAGATCCTGTTTAGCATTCGGTGGAAAGATTTCCACCTCTTCAAACACATGAGCAGAGATTATATGGGCTCTCTGTGCCTCTTGCTCTACTGTACTTCACAGCCCTCTGTACTGTAGTGCTGCTGCAGACGTACACATGAAAAGAACGATGATATACAGAGGAGCAGAGTATTTTTTTTCTCTGGCAGTAGAGGACACGGGAAAGGCAACAGTGACATTTAGAAGGAGCATTCGACGCAACACAGTCACAGTATCTCGTATACACTCTTCTGTCCCTTTGTCAAACATCACTTTAGATACTCGGAGAGACACCGGATCAGGAAACTGATCTAGCCTTTCAACGACCCAAAGATCATCAGTAGTTCTCATGATTAACAACTGTTGCATGTGCAGACAGCTGGTCCTGAGCGCCAGATACTGCTGGCTTGTGAGTGGGATTTATTACAAGTAAAGGACAAAAGCCCTAAGAAGGACTTGTGTGCCAAATCAAACACCTCCCCCGCGAGTCAATTCAGCAATAACCACAAAACACGTGTCAACAAAATCCTCGACTTTAGCAATTACAGATGTTGACCTCTGACAAGTGGAGTTCTCTGTGGGGTGTTTTCTGAAAGCTGCTTTCTATAAGCTTAAGATATAAACAGCTGTTAAGTGGTTGGTAATGATGGAGTGAGACGTCAAAAGAGCTAAAACATCAAGTGGTAACATGTATGACTGAATTGGCAAAACACTGGACTGCTGATACTTCAGAGCAAACCCTAATCCTTAATACCACTTCTTCAAACCTTAAGGCAACGTTCCATAAGTTTCCGATCTTAAAACTTAAAACTAGTTTACATGGCTCTGACATCTAATATGTACATTCCTAGATTCATTGCCCTGCAGCATCCTGAGGTTAATGAGTTTATATTCCAGCCCAGGGATCACTGTGTTTTGTTTCACGTCACACGCCAGCAACACATTGCCCATTTCAGACAAGCACCTAGGCTGATTCGGAAAAGAAACCCAAGAGGACTTTGTTGGAGGACATGAGGGAAAGTGACAGGACAGTAAATAAAGTAGTCAACAATGCACTGGCTTTAAATGGATGGAGATTGCTCAGAAGATGGAATTACCCTTTGGTAAGGGTGCACATGTGTAAAATTGTACCAGCGCTGCTTTAAAGTTGTACTTAATTTAACAGCAAATTTAAGAAAAACTAAACCACAACCTGACCCACTTCTGAGGGTAGAAGGCTGCATTGGGATTGGGATGGCTGCACTGCAGTGGTTAGCACTGTTGCCTTACAGCAAAAAGGCTCCTGGTTTGAGTCTGGTTCCTTTTGATTAGTTGATTTGTGATCTTAAAATTAACCCAATGAGTGGGCAAGCATCTCTAATGTACTGGCCACCTTCTCAGGGTTAAAATGTCCCTGAAAGCGTCACGAGAGGAAAAGGATACAGGCTGAACACGATGGTGCAGCTTCTCTGTTTAGTTTTAAAGTAGTCTGTTCAAGCGAAGGTTGCGTGAAGTACTCATGAGTAGTCAGGGTCTCGCCAGCACTAGGCAGTGGGGAGGGTGCCTCCAATTTCAGGGAAGATTGTTGATGAGAGAGCAAAGCTTGTCAGAATTCCTCTCTGATTTATATAACCTGAGAGTGTTCTGCCTGCCAGCTGTGACACTTAGAACAGAACTCACACAACCTTAGTTGGAGAAGACAAAAACATTCCTTTAACCATGGTGCTAACATATCCCAAAAACACATTTCAATAAATAAAGACAAATGATACGTTGCTGCTGATGAACCGTTTCAGGTCAGAAAACACGACTGTCAGGAAAAGACATAAACAAAACAACGTCTCTTTATTGGATTTAGTCCTTTTCAGTCCTTTGTTTTTGTAATTGAGTTTATTATGAGGACTTTAACTTGATGACGGCAAACATGTTCTCTCTGAGGGCTCCTGTCACTTCGACTGAGAATGAAGCAACAGAAATCCAATTATAACTATTGGGCAACATACCTCTGCATGTTGATTTAAGAAAAACAGCATATTAATACTACGGCTTACTTTAAGGCACATGGTGGGGGAGGGCAACGATGCAGGAGATATTTTTAATAAATAGCAATTATATGCTGGAGAGCGGTGAGGATAACAGGAGGGTTGTGGGAGAAGCAGCACCTCTGAGCCATTATTGGAGATAATGACATCATCTGAGCTCTCCGGAGTTGTGTGTGACAGAAAAATAGATAAGAGCTTTTAATTACATATATACCATCCTGGGAAGGGAGGAGCAGTGAAGAAGAGAAGGGGAAAATGAGGAGAAATATGAGTGAGGAGGTAAAGGAGGAATTACAGAAACATAACACACACACACACAAAAGCGGGTAAAACAAAGCCTCTTTGCCGTGTTTCGACCCTCCCTGCTGACCCGAGATGCTGATGCTGATGAGATGTTGGAGCTCGGAGCCCTCAGGATATTTGGAAGACGAAGGAGAAGAGGGGGATTGGACGACAAGATGAAAAGGAAAAGGGCAAGGAGGAGGAAGAGGCAGGGGAGGCACGATGAAGATGTCTCTTAAGGGATTAAAAAAAGTATGAAATATGAGGGAAAGAAAACATCAGTTCAAAACAGAAAATTGTTTTTTATTTGTCAGGTTAAAAAAAAGAAGGGAATAGTTGAGCTGGCAGAAGGTCCTGCAGTCTGCAACATGAAAGTGACCCTTTCCCACAAAATGTTCCACCTTCATTTTTATCTCAAATCACAGCTCGGGGGACTATTTGTGGACTGCAAAGGACTTTCTACAAACTATCCTAAAATGATCATTTTTAGTAGCCCGGATCAACAGTCTGTAAAGTGATGTGAGAAGATAGGAGGAGATGTAAAGCTGAACATCAGTGGCGACATCGCTGCAACCTTCACAACTTCTCCCATGACTGATGCATCGATGTCAGTGAGAAAAAGTCAGCAGATAAGAACTGATTACGATAAGTCAGGGAAAGAAAAGAAAAAAAGCAAAGTTTCTATCACAGGAGAGCGCACTGAACATCCCACTGTGGAAGAATGATACTTAGTCATTCAGCAGAAGTAAGGAGGGATTTTATTTCCCCGAGCGATGTCAGGAGGCATAAACCTGACTTGTCTCCTGCTGTCTTTCAAGCAACATCTCTTCACTCGTTCTGGCTCGCTGAGGACACCAATCCAAGCGCCGATGCCCTGAAGGCCTCAGCTTAATGTGCTACTGTAATGACTTTTTCCACATAGCTGCCTGCTGCCAGCATCACCTCTCACTCCATTACTCCATCAGACTTCCACTGGGCTGCTGTAATTATACTTCAGATAATGTCAAACAAAATTACGAAAAAAAAGCAACATAAAAGCTCTGTTGTGTGTTAATAATCAGGGTTTCAGTGATATTAAGATGTGACAATGTGCGGAAATCTATCAGCAGATGCGTCTCTGTGTAAGAGAAGAGACTCATTTTGTAACAACACAACAATCAACACATAAGTCAAGTATGTGTGCTTTGTAAGTGTTAATCTGGAAAGTGCTGCAGGGTTGTGTGCTTTACAACACACTCTGAGTAACTGGGCTGGGTTTCGGTAGATAGCCATTATAGAGGCTGATTCTACTGACGTTTATGGGCAGAGGCTTCTAGAAAATGAAAAGTTTTGCCTGATTTCTACAGAAACCTCTTTTAGAAAGTTTGCTTTCCAGGTGTACCAAACATTTCTATAAAAAAGGATAATTTTACAAACCACATGAAGGATGTTATTACAAAGATTTTGAGTGAATTCTTGCTTGAATCTTTTCATTAAATCTTGAATGTAGACATGGGACGACCAAAGAGATGAGGAGCTGTGTTCACTGTTGGTAATGGCTCATTTATACTCCCTTTACATGCGCCCATGTTGTGAGATAGGGCAGTGTTTAGAGATCTACGTTCCCCTCCATCTTCTGACGCTTAGGCGACAGCAAACATGGCGACGATGATGTGCATTCTGCGACAGACATAAATAGGATAGCGCAGTAGAAGGCATGAAGTCTGTGTTGTCATTTAAAGCATCAGTTTCTTCTTCGTTGTTAATTTCACTGGTCATACGTTGGTTATATCGCGCAACACAGCCCTCACAGTTATGTTCAGCTACGCCTGGGCTGAAATGTACTCTGATGGACCAAAACAGAAGCATAAGAAGAAACAGGGTAAGTAAGTTGAGCTGGTTTTTGGGCCTCAATGTCATGTTGCTAACTTCTTATGTACACATGCTGTTACCATTTATTCCACATTGGCTGCGGATTTTATGATGGGACTGTAAACTCAGGCTCAATCACTTCCAATAAACTTGCAAAACTGACGTGAAGCATTCCCTTCGTAATCATCTTTGGGATATCAGCTATTGTCTAACATCAAATTTCATCCAGTGGCATAGCTATGGACTTTTGGTTTGGAAAAACCTTCTGTTGTATGCTTTCAGATACTTACGCTAGCAGTACCTGGCAGAAATTTGGCTGGACTAAAGTTTCGTTTCACATCTTTGAGAGTTTTAACTCATAACTTTGTAGCAATAATGACGCGTTCTTATGTTTTGCTTTCTTTCCTTCTTCACGGCAAACAGCTTCGCGCCACCTTCTTACATCATTACTACCAGATGCTGGTTAAATTTAGACAGGAACATAATGAGAATATGTTCCTGGCCCACTCAAGCAAACCATCATTGCAAACTGTGTGTTTGGATGTCTTCCTCAATCCCAACTCTGGAGTATGGCATTACATTTTAAATGTGTTTACAATTTATACAATAAATGATCACTAAAGATGTTGGATATGATTTATTTCCCAACTTTTCTGGAAATGTAGTTGCTACAACGAAACTCTCCCATTATAAATAACCGTAAAATACGGTAGATTTGTCCCATTAAAGGTAACAGATTACTTAAGAACACAAACGCATAGAGTGAATAAGGTTGGGAGAGAGTACTTATAAGCTTCCTAAACACTTGGAGAAGAAAGCCAGGATTATGTCAGCATTTCTAAAGTCGCATGTGCTTGCAGCTCAAACCTCACCACCCCCCTCTTATTTCTCTCAAATAAGAATAATTTATCACAGCCTCTTGTCTAAGTCATCTTTTCTAAACCCGTGCCCTTAATTCCCATCTGTCCACAGCTTTATTAACCTCTCCTATTTGTTTGGTTTTTGAAGGGGAGGTCAAAAGGATATGTGGTTGCTGACTTCTGGTACAACATCTGTCAGTGGTAACAGAGGCGAGCTGCATTTGCTCACAGCAGGCGAAACCTCTGGCCAATCAGCTCTGATAACTCAGCTTATGTGACCGTGGTCCCGTGTGGGATGAGAAAATTTGATAAACCTTGGCCTCAGGAAATACTTTCATGAACCCTTATGAACAGTTGTGGAAAGAAGTTGAAGATACAGTTTTTTCCCTTATAAGAGATCATATTCTACCTTTTCCTGCTTTCCTAAAGTTACAGAAGCTTAGAAATCCAACAGCTTAGGAAATATAGTATTATCCAGCATATTTTTTTTGTACATTTCATGTTATTAATAGTCTAAAACTATATACTATATATAAAATCATATATAAAAAATTATATTATATATTATATTATATTATATTATATTATATTATATTATATTATATTATATTATATTATATTATATTAT
>JBAMHX010000017.1:20976861-20996759 GCA_037177515.1 Pseudomugil tenellus | reverse complement strand
TTATATTATATTATATTATATTATATTATATTATATTATATTATATTATATTATATTATATTATATTATATTATACTTATTTTTGTTTGATATACATTTATTTTTGTTTTCTGACATAAGAAGAATCGCAATCCACAATAACCAAATATAAAAAAACATTTTGTGAATTGAAGATTTTGGATTTTTTTATACTCTAAACCTTCTATAGTTACCTATTAGTGCAGAAAAACAGAAAAATACACTTCTTTTTGGTTAATAAATGAAAAAAAAAACTCTAAGCTGCTCTCTGGTATCTGGGTAATAATACAGCAAAGAAAGGAATAAAAGTTTTGGAGGTCTGAGGTCCAAAATGTAGAAATAATTTCATTAAAAGTGGCTAATCCATAAAAAAACTTAAAATGCACCTCAGCGTTGCTGCAAACTGCCTCATTAGGTTTTTGTCATTTTGCTGCATTTTATCATTTTCTATCTTCCTCTTCATATTACATGTTAAGCTGCAGGTCTTACCAAACTGCAGTTCACCCCTCATCCATTAGGGGCTCTAAAACAGAGCAAATACTCATTTTAGCCTCCTAACAGCCCACTTTAGCTTTAGCTTTAGCCCCACTACATGAAGCTGGTTAGCTGCTATTAAATCTGAGTTAGCTCAGTTAACTCTTTGTTACTGGCAGCATTGAGTTTAATTGACGTCAATCATTCACAGCCTCTCCTCTGAGCGCCAACTATTGGCATTTTTTTTTTTTTTTTTTTTTTGGCATTTTCTGGGAGCGCCGGCACACCTGGTGCTGCCAAGATGGCGACAGTTGGAAAACAGCTGACGTCATTGAGGCTACATCCTTTTTACGCACAGTTCATGCTAAACTCTCATCATTCGGTTGATGAACATGAAACTGGTGGAGATACAAGATACCACCGACAAAAGAGCAAATTCTATCTTATTCCATGTTTGATAAATGATTCTAGTTTATTCCACGGTCAGTGCCAAGGAGCGTGCATTATTTCCGTGCTCCATATCACGCCAGAACGGACAGAAATATCTGAGGAATGTTTCCAATGACTTATTGAATGAAAGGCAGCTCTGAAGACTAAAGGAGGTACCAGCAAGCTGTACCTAATAAAGTGGAAGTCAGTAGATCATTTTTAAACTACCATTCAGAAGATTATGGAAGAGGAGGCTTTTCCCATCAGCGGTATTTTAACAAAACCCTGACTGGTTTTAAGAAGCACCTGATAAACCTCCTTTGGCTGTCATTGCTGTAAACAGTCATTAGCCACTGTGCTGCCAAAACGTGGCTACAACCCTCAATTAAATGAGGGGGGGAGGGGGGGGGGGGCCGTTATGAGTCTAAAACGGCAGTCTGCATTGTGTGCAGTTTCTCATTATAACCATTTCAGATGGCTGTTACAAAAATCAGGATAGGATCTCTAAAAATAAACCATACTGCTTGTATTTATTTATATACATAATGACTTTGTGAGGTTGAATGTTTGTGATTTGCTAAAAGCAAACATCAGCTGGTAATAACTCTGTTTATGAAGCCCAGATGCAAAACAATACTCAAAACTGTTTTACTGCCCACAAGAGATTTCTATCAGAACTCGCAGGCATGTGTTTGGCAATCAATCACTCAACTGTGGAACATATCAACACCCAGAAACAGCCTTTCTGTTTCTGCATGTATAGGCTTCCAGTTGTCATGACGAGGATTCACTGATTCATGAAGAGCAGAGACATGAACAATATGGCAAAAATAAGATGAAGGGGAGAAGTTTGGGTGTCTGTGCCTTTAAGAAACCACAGGCCAGAGCCGTGTGTTGGGAAAGTCGCCCAGTGCTTTTCTCATGACCCCTGAGAGGAGGCCTTCTTCGTTCTGGGTCCAAGGATGGAGATGAGACGACACAAGCCAGGAGAGGGACGAAGCGGACAGTCATCGCATGTCACCGCTGCCAAGCTGACGGTCTGTGGTCACTTGCTCACAATGCTGTTTTTCCCTTTATCACCACGAGAACAAAACTCCCTCGACGGCGCGAACGTCGGAAACACGTCCATAAATGTCCGAGCAGCGTGTCACGTGTCATACGAAACATTCCCACAGCTGATTCCATGTTGAGACTTAAAATATGAATGTTTCTATGTGCTTAAAAATAGGAGTCAGTGAATGTGGGGCAGCGAATCAAAGCTCTGACGGTTGAGCTGGACATGGTTTTTAGAGGTCAAAGCAGCTGTTTGAAAAGAAAATTTAATGGTGCTCCACATTCTTTAAATCCCAGTACTAATGTGACTTTAATTAAGCCAGTAATATTAAATTAAGATGTAACTACAGAATCAATCAAAATGAGATTGAAGGCAAATATTTTTTGTTCTTCCAGCATCATAAAGACATGCATAATTATTCTAAAGGAATAACAGAGAAGAAAAACTAACCCAGAGTAACAACACTGGTGTGAAACAACCAACAGCAGGTTTTTCCACCTATACCACACATCACTTCATATTTTACACACTAAACAGAATATAGCAACAGTTTACTGAAATATGTTTAAATATGAATGAAGAGACAAGCTTTCTTGTAGTTTTATAGATTTATCTTCAGGAATATGTGTCCAGACTCTCTGAAGCTCTGTTGTGGATGTTTTCTGCCTTTTATCTGATTTTCAGACCAAATGAAAACTACTTAGACAATGTTGAGGTCTGGTCTCTGGCGAGGACTCATCTCTCCATCAGACCTGTTGCCACTGATTTTCAGCCTGGTATTTGTGTCATTTGACATGTTGTAACTCAACCTTTTCTACTTTTTTCACTTCGTTAGTGGCTTTGTGAGGCTTCGACCAGCAGTAGATGGATCAGATAAACGCTCAAATGCATCTCTGACGTCCTGGTTCAGGTCTTTGCTGGGTTTGCTTTTATTTCTTCAGAACATCATCTTCAGGTCTTCATCTGTTGTTTAGTCCAGACACTTTTTCATCTGTCCCCTACTTGTGCAGTTTCCTCAAATCAGTTAAGGACACACTTGCTGAGATATGCCATGTTTTCAGCTATGAGCTCTTTCGGTTTCACATTGCTGATACAAAAAAAAGAAAGCAAAACACTATTTTCTGTCTTTGAAACTTTGTTTTTGGTTCCATGTTTCATTCGTCACTGAAACGATGCTTAAAAAAAGCCGGTTGCTAGGAGCAAAATGTCTAAAGTTCCCATTTCAGCTCAGATTTTTTCTTTTCTGGTTCATCCCTTGAGTTTGGTGCCGTTTTAGCTTAATGATTCAACCCAGTAATAAGCAGCTAAACAATAAAGAAGTATATTTCTCTATAAGTGGTACAAGGGCTGGACTTTAATTGTGAAGCTGCCAGTGTCCACAGAAAACACATGACCTTCAGAAAGCCTGAAGAACTTCAGAAGATTCTAATGAATGAATAAAAAATATAAATGAAGCAGATATCCTGATAAATTCAAGGATTTTACAATAACATGCATGATCACTGGAATCCGAAACCTCTACTAATCTTTAATCTGGTTCTTGTTCTCCTGGACCTTGTACAAAGTTCTGTTGGGTTTTAATGCGCAGGATTACAAGGAGCATTGGCACACTTGAACAGACTGGCGATTGGACAGCAAATGTCGTGTCTGAAGAAGAGGAAAAGTCCATGGTTGTATGTTTCTGGCACTACGTACTGATAAATCCCTCCATCTCCCCCCTCAAATCAGAACTGCACTATTTGCCGTGGACACATACATGAGGAGCACCGGCTTCAAACTGCTGTAATCCCAGCTCAAAGTGGAAAAGGGGCTTTACTGCACATCCATTTAGTATTATTTTATGGAAAAGGCAATTAAAGATAAGGGCCATCTTTGTTAGTTGGATGAACTGCCTCCCCTAACTCTCATTTTTGTCTCCTCCTGGGACTTTAAATATATGTTTAATTTGGGATGAAGTGTTTTTACTGTAACAAAGAGCGAGGTAGGGGGCAGGACACAAACCGATGCTGAAATATAGCCGTGCATAAAGTATGCCGACATGCTAAGCTTCCTTACAATGTTATCTTACAATGGGAGAAGGAGCAGTGCCCGCAGCGACCCGTGGTAAAATAAAACCCGACTAAAAATAATTCTTGCTACACTCCCGCTCACTATAATGAAGCTCTGACAGTCACCACAGAAAAATCAGCCCCCCACCTCCCAATGGATCCTTTTGAAGCTTGTCTGGATTGACCTTGCTGAATAAGTAAAGCCCATTCTGGGAGCCACCTGGAAAACAAATGAAGTTGCTTGTTTTCCGGATGGTGTGTCCGGAATACGAAAGTAATTGTAAAGGGGTCCGATAAGGCATGGCTATTACATCCCTGCCATGAACAACTGCCCTCTGATAAGGGACGTCCAGCTCCCCGATCACTCCGTCTGCTCATGTAATTGCACCATTAAGACAAAGTGCTGAAACCCGGGTCAGCTGATAAAGAAGCTCACGCTAGTGCATACCATTTATCTGTCTGGAGCTGGGAGTATGTATAGTAATAATACATATACTCCCACTTTTAAGGACTAAGTGGCAATTTAATCCCTATTATCCAGGCACACAACCAGCTACAAATGCAGGAACATGGGACTAAACTAAGAGCGAGCAGAGTGGAAGCCAGCTGGCGTGGAAGTCGATCTACCATATTTGTGATTAATGGAATAACTACTGAAGCCGGAGTGCACCCATATTACAACATTTACAGCACAAAGACAGCAGACACGATGGCTCGGTGACTTCTTTCTGATTTTTCCCCAATTTTACAATGATAATCTTTGCAGAACAAAAACTAAAAGTTTAGTCAACTAAACCCAAAGAAACAGCATGTATATGTGTGATATAAGATGTGTTATAAAAGATGAAGAGCTTCCAGATTACAGTATGTTCATGTTAACACATCACAAAGACAAAGTGCCAAAACCAGAGGCAGCTAATAAAGAAGCTCCCATCCAGTGCATACCATTCGTCTTACTGGAACCAAGAGGATACAAAAATAGTATAAATCCTCCCAGTTTCCACCTGTTGTGACCAGTAACCCATTTCATCTCCATGATCATTCCACTATTTTCCTGGCAAACAACCACCACCACCAAGAATGGTGCAGTAACAGAGACTAAATTAACACTACAGAAGGAGGCAGAGATGTAACTATGTGGAAGGCAGATAGCATTAGCATGACAATGCTAGCAAATCCACAGAATGGGACTTTTATCACACCAACAACCACTGAAATCTGTTTTTGTGCTACTGGCCAAATTCTACATGTCAAGATGACTCTGATTCACCATCCTTAGATAACTAGAAATATCTGGTCTTTCTGGCAAAGTCAGAGTGACTTCTAAAATGCAGGGCTTTAGTTTCTTCATGGACTCAACAGACTTCCCTCCTTTCTGTTAAAAATGATTTAGCCCATAATTAAATGAGTATCTCTCTGCAACCATAAAGTAAGTTTGTGTTGCTGGTGAAGAATAAAACCGTCAGGATGGATATCTATCCCTTTGGAATGATTGGCTATAGCTCTAAACATGAATCATATTCTCCCTGCAAAGGGCGACTCGAACAGAGGGAAGAAAAATAAAAGTAGAAAAGAACTCTGAGAGCGCAGACCTCTGCCAGCAGCTCATTCCCACCCATATTGTGATTTCCAACATTTATTCATCTATATGTAACACTATTAGATTTCTGAATACACTAATAATGAATGCACAGTGTCTTGGCTTTATTATGGTGTTTGTTACATGTTTATATCTTAATGTGTTCACTTGCAGTGATGGGGATTCAACTGATTCTTTATATTTTCCCCTATTCTGGATGGTTGTATGTCTTTTAAAACATATTGGGAACTTGTGTATTTATTGTTGACTGTGGAATTACATCCATATATATTACGAATGACCGTATATCACCATGACTAATTATATCCCAGAACGTGGAGTGTCGAATATTATGGTTTCACCCCAACTGGTGGATATCCTTTGTGTGAGCACGATAACTCAAAATTTTAACAATTGCATTTTGATACTCAGTATACATGTTTAGGCTCCCAAAGGGACGACGTGTGCCGAATTTCAGAATTATTGGATTTATCATTTCCCCACCAGGTGGTGCTTTATACGCAAAAAAAAAAAATCAGATTTTTGGTTATATCTCTGCAACTATTTCTTTCATTGACCTCAAATCTAGTGCAAATGAAAGGTCATGACCTCAGGATGTCCTGACGTCATACCAGGCTGGTTCAAAGTTTCAACACCAGATTGGGCTTTGTGATTGAACATGTGCGTCTTTATATTATTATATTGTGTCTATTCAAGGATTGGGGGCGTTCATGGATATACCCATAGCCGGCGCTTCTGATGGCATAGGCCCTTTTCTTTATAAAACATCCTCCAGACAGTGTTCCAGATCACTCCTAAAGCTTAATAGTATCCAAGTTAAACCATGACCCATTCTCAAAAAAAGGATTATAAAAGTCTGGTTGTTTCTACATAAAGTTGCAAACAAAGAGATAAACAGACAGATAAACGCGGATAAAAACATGACCCCACCACATCCTTGCTGGAAGTGATAAAAGATTTTCATACTGGTGGTTAAGGTCAGGTCTCCAAAATTTACATTTTTGTATTTTGACACCATTAAATTCCACACATTAGATGATATCACTGTAGAGTTAAAGGCCTTTTTTGTGGAGGATTTCCAAAGCTAGGGATTCTCCACTTGTAATCAAACTTAGCTACTAAGCTACTACTTCCGTACAAAATACAGAAGAACTACAAGAATACAAATTAAATTAATTACAATGAGTTTAAAATGACTTGATTCTTGGCTCCATGAAAGACCTGAAATAAGGTTGTGTGTCATGCTAATCTGCAGCTAAGCCAGTAGCTGAAGCTGCAGGTACACACTCGGCGTCAATCACGTTACGTACATTTTCTAAACCTTTACATATCTGCTTCCACTCAGACATTTACTATAAATCATCATATTTGTTGCAACAATAAGAACTCTAACAATAGTTTATAACATAAACTTCTGTCTGAATCACAAACTAAGAAAAGTGAAACTCAAGAAAAGACAAAGACCTTGATGTAACTAAGACCTAATTAATAATAGAAAAGCAGATTAAAGTCTCTGTTAATGAGATTAATGTGTTAATTTGCTTTAGAACAAATGACAGGAGGGCAAACTCATTTAAGCAGTCCGAATAAGTTGCATAATGAGGCACGGTGCTTGTTGAACCTGAGCTTACGTAATGAAATTAGCTGACCCACACATGCCTGCATAGGGGTAATCTTAATGAGTACATGAGATGGAGAAACACTGTGAAGAGGACTGGAAAAGCTGGAGATAAGGGTTCAGAGATGAGTTTAATTAAAAAAAACATTACAGAATTGAACAAAAGAAAGAATTTAATAATAGTGGAAAAGTGGAGGGATGCAGTGAATTGATGTAGTTTTGTTTAACATGCTGAGCTCATTTCAGGTGGTTTTCATGTTGTGACTAATAAATATTAAGTGTTCTTTTCTAATAAACTATGAAAAAAGTATTAAAAATACTTTTTAAAACTGCTTAATTTCCTATATTGTGTAAACTGAAAAAAACAAGAGACTTGCTAGGAAAATGCTAAGTTTAGCATCAGATTCAGAGCTTCCAATTGGTCGATTCCATTGTCGTTTGGGGGGGGGGGGGGCTTGACTACACCTGACCAGTTCATTAAAAACTACATGCTTAGTATTTCAAACCTAAACAAGGCCTATGCCATCGGAAGTGCCAGCTAGGGGTATAGCCCTGAACAACCCCAATCCTCAAATGGACATAAAACAATATTATAAAGACGCACATGTTCAGGCCCAAAGCTCCACCTGGTGCGGAAACTTTGAACCAGCCCGGTATGACATCAGGACAGGATGCATCCTGAGGTCATCAAAGTCAATTAGACAAAAATGTGATTATACTTGCATAAAGCACCACCTAGTTAGGAAACCATTAATCCCAAAATGCTGATATTCGATGCAGGTCGTCGCCTTGGGGACCTAAACAGGTACACTAAGTATCAAATTCCAATTGTGAAAACTGTTCGAGTTATCGCATTAACATGAAGGTGGTGGCGGTCGTGATGAAACTATAATTATCACAAAGGGAATAATTATATCTCAAAGGACAAAGATTAAGCAACACACAGTGTCTGAACGGTGAAAATGTTATTATATTTGTGAAATGTAAATGAATGTTCCTTTATGGGAATTTTGGGCTTCTGGGTGACTTTAGTGCAGGTCAGTCTGGAAGGAATCATTCTACAGTGAATGTAGATTCCTTAATGAATCTATACTCTTTATGTATGTCTGTCACCAGACAGCAGTCCAATTGATCTAATGTTTGGAGCAAATTAAAACCTGGATCAGTGTACATTTTCTCCAATTAAATGCAGATAAAACAGATTATTCTCTTTGGTAGCAAAGAGAAGATGGCCAGCATCTATAAACATCTGGAGACTTGCGCTCTTAAAACCACAAGTCAAGTCTGTAACCTTGTACTGTGGATAGACTCAGATCTGACTTTCAGCAGAAACATCAAAGCTTCACTAAGAAGCTTTTTGTGTTGTAGCTTTTTAGCATGACCTGGTCTAAAGTGGTCTAACCCATTTTAACAATTAGAATAAAGGTTTCAGAAGTCAGAAACTGTTTAATTATTCTGCATCTTCTGTACAATTATTCTATTTAAAATCTAACAGGTCTTTTTTAAATTGGACCTGATTCATGGTTTGGATTCCACAGAATACCATCAAATTACCTTAGTTGCATTTTTATAAATCCTCTGGATAATCAAAGCAGTCCACATGGAAAAAAAGTTTTTTTACATGACCCTGTCTATAGTGGTCTTGCTTCCAAAAAAGCAATCTATACAAACACCTTTTTGCATTTTAAGAATTAGAATCAGAGTTTTACCTATCAGAAACTGTGTTAATGTGTTACGCACTGTGTAATAATTCAGTTCAGTTTTGAGGAGTAAGTATTGTAGTTTTTAAACCTGGCATAATGTGGTCAAGAAATTTTAAAAAAGCAGTGGAAAAGTTCTCTTTGGGAATGAAACCATGAATCAGAAGCAAACTTCACTGTATTTTTTTCCACTTTGACCTTTTTTGTGAAATAAATAAATAGTTAAAATAACTTAAAATAGTGTAGTATATTCAGCAAGACAACAAGCCAGAAAACAGCTGATATGACGCCAGTCATATCCACACATCACCTGCATTCACATTCTGCAACAATCATGTTTTAACGGGAAAAAGTTTGGTCACTTTTTTTTCTCCTTTTAAATGACTAACTGTTCACAGAATTGCTTTGTGTGCTATTAAACTTGCATAACATAAATATCAGCATCTTCTGATAAAATTCTCCTCCATATTCTGACTGAAGTTTATCTTTTTTCATGTTTGTGGGAGGATGTTTGCTCACTTCCTGCTCAGCCTCATCTGGGACTCAAGGAGCGCGGCCTTCCTGTTGCCGCAGGCTTCCATTCATGAACATTTCCTCTCTCTATCTTGACCGCTCTGTATTTTCAGGACACACCTGCAAGGCCCCTTTTGATGGAGAGTCAAACACCGAGGTCAAGGACAGCTACTGTGTTCTTCTTGTCCGCTGACACTGAATCACAGCCTGCTGTTAAAACCGGAGATTGCTCAGGAGGAGATATCGCTTGCAATCATCCCTTCAAATGCGTTAAAACTGCAATGTCACGAGGGATCAGGGTAGTAAAAATGGAACTATTTCTGAGGTAGTACTCCTCCCTCTGGGCGTAACAAGCAAGCCAAAGGTTGGCTGTGTCAGCTCATGAGATTGTTTTGGCAACAGCGCTGAGAAAGACACAGCAGCTTATGAGCAGCCCAGAGCTAACTCAGGCTCCTGCTCGCTTTCATGCCTCACAGGGTACGTGAAAGTCACCAGCCTGTCTCTTGGAACTAATAGGCACTCACCTGAAGCAGACAGAGCTCCATAACTTAAATGGATATCTCCTGTTATTTTTTTTTGGGGGGGGGGGGGGGGGGTTGTATGAGAAAGGGGGTGAGGGTGGGGGGTTGCCTTGTAAGAATAGACAGTTGAAGCTGAATCTTAAAAGATTCACGACTGCCACTGAATGAAATGTCACATTTGAGAAAAAAAGGAATATGTAATTACTTCTAAGCAGAAATCCTAAAGAAGAAAGATTTTCTATATATAAAAAAGAATAAGGAATAAGTCCTTTATACGAGCTCGCGGGACAAAAAATCCTCAAAATCTTCTCCAGAGATATTTTTTTAAAGAAAAGAAGAAAACACCTGAATTCACCCGTGCAGCTGTGGCCCAATTTCTGAAACCAAAGAGTAAAAAAAGTAGGATGCATTTACTGTACAGCTATCTGAAAGTAGGAGTTTAATACATTGCTAGAGAGAGGGACGGCTGAGCCAGTGTTGCATGGGCTATAAAGAGATTATTCCTCCCTGGGAGACATAATCATGTGTAACACACTTGTTTCAAATCCTGTGAAAAACAAACAGGTGTTTCAGCCTTAAATCCAGCCCTCTTCTGGCACACTTCAGGACAGACACACCAAAATCAGACCTGTCATTTGCTTGGTAGTTATTTGGATTTGGATTATGACTCATGTCAGTACACTTCTTGCAAGAACTACGTCTTGTAGATTAAAGCGAGGGAGGGGATATCTGCTACAAATGGGCAACAAATGCACTTTATGCTTCATAAAATAAATACTCAGACTTCTGCCGTGCACTGGATTTGCTAATCCCATGGATGAAAATGTGGTGTTAGTGTCAAAATCCATCCAAGTGCTCAATGAATGTCACCTTGAAACACATCAGAACTATTCCACAAGCAAAATCTGCAATACTTTGGATGTGTGTAGTTATGGGGATTTTCCTGGAATGAGGGGAAAATAACCTTGAAACACGAATTCGTCTTAATAAATGTGGGGAAAATAAGCTTTAGACTCACCTGAGAGCCCCCACAGGAAGGTAAAAGAGAGCAAAGTTAGTTTCCTCGAAGTAGAGTAGATCTTCATTGTTGCAGAAGCCACTTCTCACTGTTCTCTTCCTTCACCCGGCTTTTATATGCCAGCGCTGTATTCGCCTCAGGCAAAGCTCCTCAAGTCTGTCAAGTGGTCCTCTTTCGGACTCCCAGCAGACCAGGGGAAGTAAGGGACACTTCAGGTGAGGACGCGAGGAAGCTGTCTTTATCCTTCCACCGCAGGAATCCTCCTGGAGGGATGGCAGTGTTAAAGTGAAGTGTAAATTGGATCACCACGTCCGACACTGACGGTCCTCCGCGACTCTTCTCCTATCTGCGTCCTCTTCTTTGCGCTTCCTTTCGAACCACAACGACAGCGAGCACAACTCTGCAAGTTCTCATTTCGTGTCCCCTTCCTGGCAGGAAGGGAGGGGGGGAGAAACATCGGGCGAAGAAACAGAGCGTTACTACCTCTGTCAGTCCAGTTAGCTTAAATGTCATAAAGAAGTTTCGCTTATAGGTTTCAAAATAAGAGAAATGTTACAATAAACACATTCAATGTAATGGTTACCGGAAATTATGCTTTTATTTTGAAAGCAAAATGACTCTGTTCCGGTTATGTTGGTTAACTTGCCGTACGTACACCTGTTCTGTGGTCCAGCGCCAGAAGCAGGTGTAAATAATATGTTCAAAGCAGTCTGGAGTCAAATTTATTAAAGGAGCTCAGCCAAATTGTAGCTTTGTACGATTTACAGTTCAACTGTTAATATAGTTTTTAAGCTGTTTCCAAAACAATAAATGATTTTCTTATCAATTTTCCTCGTTTTGTTTATCTAATTATTTACAGCTTATTGACAGGACTTAGTTTCAGTTGTGGTTGTTTTTAAAGGGCTTTTTAAGTTAATTCGAGTTTAATTTCAAGCACATTAGCCAAACTATAAATTAATTATATGTGTAAAAGCTAGATTTTGCATTGGCAAAATATTCATAATTGAAAAAATGCAATTCACAGGAACACTTAGCTTAAACATGAGCTAATCTTATAGCAAAATACTTTGATTTTGAAAAACATACATTATTTGAGCATTATCATATAACTTAAAAATAAATAACCAGTGTGAAAGAATGACTGGTGCTTAAGCTCGGCTAAGTGGGTGTTTTGCACCTACCTGTTACATTGGAATCACTTTTCCTTTCTTTCGTAACTAAAATGGTGCAATTGTCTGAGGTTTGCAGTAAAACATTTTAAATGTTTTCAAAAGACTGTATACTTTTACTAACTTTTTTTTAAATGGGGGGGGGTCAACTTTAGCTGAAGTAGGTATATTATCTGCAGTTTAGCATGAGTGTGACTATTGTTTGACTATTTATATTAAGCTAACTATGTGAAAACATTTCTTTTTAATGTTTATTATAATAAAAAAACTGTTCTTTTTATATTTAATGATCAAAACAAATGAATGCATTAACATGTATGTACTGCATTACATGTCAAAGTATTATTTAAATGTATTATCCCTTCAAGTTTTGTCCCACAGAGTTGCACAGTAGTTGTATATGATTTCATGCCTGGCAACAATGTATATATTTTATCTATTCTTACCCTCCCAAAAAATATGATTAATGGCAGCAATGAGACTTTAAAACATTTATGTGTATGTTATAGCTGAGGATTTGATGGAACAGTAACACAACATCTCAAATATTTCATTTCAGTACCATTAAGTCACATCATATTTGAAATAGCTCACTTGTTGGTTTATTGTGGTCTTAAACCATAACGGGAAAGGAAAAGGACATTTCACAAATTCTAAAGAGGCCTGTAGCCCTCCTTGGCAGTTTCAACGACCATGGCCAAGCCTTTTCAACTTGATACGCCTCACAACCATAACCTCATCCCTTCCCTTTAGTCGTCTCTAGAAAATCTTCAGCTTCTGCTCCATCATGTGTGAAGAGTTGCAGGTCTGAAAGCAGAGAAACAGACTGGACACAGCTTGACGTGAATTCCCAAGGTGAGCTCACGGCTCTGATATGAAAATATGGACTGACCTGTGCTCGCTGAAATGGTCAGTCTTCTTTATTTCATTTTTATAAGGTTGCTCCGTTTCCTCAGCAACAAGGCTGAGGCTAATGCAGGTGGACTGCTCAATTATGAGAGGTGAACAAAGGTTATTCTGTGATTAAATCCAAGGAAGCACGGTCCAGCCTGTGTGCAGATTCTGTTGTGTTGTTGGAAACTGTTTTTAGACCTGCTGCAGTATTTGGGCTAACGCTGTCAATATATGTTTAGTCATTTACGTATTTTAATAATCTTTTGTAGGTGCAAAAATAGTTTCTGCAGGACTGATAAGCTAAAATAGACACAAACTAAAAGAAAAGCCCATTTAGACACAGTACAGGTCAAACTTGTGGACAAACCTGACACCTGGAGGCTAAATATATCCCTCTTATACAATTACAAACTGATAAAAGTTTATTTCTTATACCAATAATATAGTTTTACATTTTTTTATGTTAACCTACATCTGGCTTTACCCCATTCACATGTTTAAATCTAAAATAGTGTTATTGTCATTCCTGTTCCTACAAATCCAAATATCTGCACTGGAGTACAAAATCTAATCAAGACACGTGTAACTATTCTAATAATTATAATTTGGTAGGTAAACTCACTTTCTATGGTTTGTTACGGTGCTGTGAGTCCATACATTTATTGCTCCAAAATTTCCATTATTTTTTGGGTACAGGCTTAAAACGTTGCAGGTGGCAGGTATTTCTAAGTTTCTAAAAGAGTCGAGTCTTATTGGGAACCAATACGTGGCATTTAATTGAAATAGAAGGGACTTCATTCATGTGATTGATTTGCAGTGGAAGATGTCAGTGCATGAAATAACTAAAACGCAGTTCTCAGAGTCTGTTGTTGCTTTTCTTACTGACCCTGCATTACCAACACTCCTACAGGCTGTAGAGTTTGACAAAAAATAAAGACTTCTCATTCATTACGGATTTACTCTATTTTCCACCAACAATCAGTGCAGCCAAACAAGAGAGCGTATTATGCACAAATAAGCACTGAGTGTTGAGGATACACATCATGCTTCACTACTATGCCAGTGGACTTTAGGCTGTTGCTTGATTTGAAAGAATTGGGAGATGTTTTTTTTATTTATTTGATTCTGTTAAATTCATACAGTAATTATAAAGAAATGCAGACAAACCTGTTGAATAGAAACCAATGGAGAAGTCTGAAAGATTGTAAAGATGGGGATTAGCTAGCTCGCTAAGTTTTCGCAGCACAGTGATGAGTAAGGCATTTTTAGAATCAGCATTCTGCTTTCACACAACTTTGTTTTGTGGTTTGCTTGAATTGGTGAAATGGCATTGATGCAAATATTCTGATTTGTATTTTGTTTGGGTGATATAGCTTGGTAAAGCCTATTCGCTGGGTTTCTTTTTGTAATTTGCATGTTACATGTTAGGATTGGTGCTTGCCACCCAGCTGCATGCATTCCCCTGTACAGAAGGTAATTTTTTATCATTATTATTAATAAAAAAGAGACACATATATATAGCTAAATCATCAAGTACTATTATAAAAATGTTGCTTTCTAGGTTAAAAAAGACTGTTAGGTTATGTTAAGACCAAGGTTTTTTAGCTTGATTTTACTATATAAAAATGTCTCATCGATAAAGACTAAACCAAATGTCTGCAACTCTAGAACATGACAGAAGTTTGAGATCTAGTGTTAAAAAGGTGAAAAAAAGGTGTAGGACAGCAGTTAGTTAGCAGCTTCATGTCATCATGTTGCTTCATTGGATTTCTGATCCTATATGTTTGATGAATTATTTAAAAACAGCACATTTTATTCACTTAGGGTTTTCCTCCTCCCGAGATCTACTTATTTAATCGTATTTTTAATGACTTGTTAAAAATATTCTGCAAGGACACAGATGTGCTTTTCTTCTTCTGAGATAAACTTGTGCAACTTAAATATCTTACTGGTATATAACATACATTTTCCCCGTTTCATGGCCATCATACACATCATGTAGAAACTAGAAAACATCCTTTTGATAGATCTGCACTGCAATGGACGCTATGGGTTAAAGGGTTATCTTTATCTGACTGGTTACCGGTTTCCCACATAAATTATCCAGAACTCATTCTAGATCTGCTGACCCAGCACAAACCTGGCAGATCTTTCTGACAGCAAGGTTCTGGTCCTATGAAGACCACTTTCCAATCTAGTTTGTTCTATTTTTTGTTTTTGTGCGTCTCTCTTTTTATTTAAGATTTTGCTTTGTGTATATTTCTTTTGGCTTCTTGTTTTTCTTTTCTCTCATTTGTTTTTACCTGTTTTTTTGGTGTCATGTATGTTTACTGCGCTACTCTGTAAAGCTCTAAACACTGTTTAGAGCTGGTTGAACATTATTTTTTATTCCAACTCGTCGGCACTCATTTCTTTTTCTCCTATTAAAGTTTTAGCAGTGGGTACTTGTCGCCATCTTCTGGTCGCAAGTGGAAATTACATCATTAACCTGCGCTATCAACGCCTCACTGCAATGACGTCACTAATATTTTAAGTTTACAGTGGTTTTATATTCACAAACAAACTATAAAAACAGTGTAAGAATGTCTTTGTTTGTAAAAGCAAAGTAATGAAAATGCCGTACTTGAGAGCTTAACATGTACAGAATTTTAGCTTTACAGAGTATTTAAGCAATATTATTCTAATATTATGCTGCAGGTATCAGGCCATTAAAGGGAAAGCTCATAGAAAATAAATATTTAAACCAAATTCTATGGCAATCCATTTAATAGTTTTTAAGATATTTGTCTTAAAATTTTATTTTCATGAGAGCAGATGTAAAAAATGAATGTTTTTCTGTATTTTTTTTGTAAAAAAATGAATAAAAGAAATAAACAGTAGCCAACAAGGTTCAAGATGGAAAAGATGAAGATGGAAAAAAGCTATAAATACTTTTTTAAGGAATTTTGTGGATCTCGCAAGTTTTTATTTACCAGCATATTGAGGAAATAAGTTGCAGTAAATGTGTCCAGGATTCAAACATGGTCTGTACATCACTGGATGATGGAAATGCGTTGCGTAAAATAACAAACGAGCACAACTGGTCTGCTGGTGAAGAGGAAATGGTTGTATGGGATTGTGTTTCCACTCTGACTCATTTATAAACATATATGACGTGAAATCTTTGCTGTATTGGAGAGAAACTGTATTACTTTACTTGCCGATTGTTCAGATTAACAGAACTTTTCTGTTTCAGCTCAGTGTCTTTGCAATATGTTGCACATGCTGATATCACCAACTTTCATTGTCAAAATATTGTGGAGCCATAGTTTCTCATAACATTTGGTTACCTGCCATGTTTCTCATTAAGGAAGTAAAGCGTGCAACAGCTCAATGTTTTTGGTTTCCCAGACAGCTGGTTGTATTTTAATTACTCCATACGATACATCAAATTATTGCAGAATTTGCCTCTTTTTGTTTCACACATCAGAGTTGTATTTATTTATTACTGTATAATATTTCACCTGATAAAATTCTAAATGTAAGCGTCCAACAAGGACAAAAGAAAGTCCAGTTTCAGTAAAACCCCAGCGGGTGCCCCATTTATTGTTTTTCAAACATGTAAACATACACAACGGTGACTCTGAAACAATCACAAGACATGGCCTCAACCAATGAGATAGAAAATATCATATTTATCTTAATATACTGTATACCCAAACAAACAAAATGCTGCAAATTTCCAAAAGCTGGAATGCTCAAGAACACCAATAATCTTAAATATATGTTATAGATATTTATATATATATATATATATGTGTGAGTGTGTGATGCATTTCATACACATAGCTTCATTTTTATGTATCCATAGTTTCCTTTCTTTGCAATCCTTTCCTGGCACATCGCACAGAACCAGTGGAATGGTGTCCATTAAGGATTCGGTTTGATTTGGCCAAAAATGGGCAACCCTCTGTGGTGTCGCGTCTACACCTGACTGGGAAATATTTCAGTCTGTGCATGTGGAATACCTGTATGTGGGCGGTAACTTGTCCGTGCAGTCTAGTTATACCCACCATGGTTGCAGCAAGAGATGCTCCACCAATAAATACTGCTGTATAACATATCCATACTGAAGAAGGCAAAACACAGTGTTGTGTAGAAAACAGCGATCAACACCGTCACCATGGTAACCCCAGTGCTAACAGACATGGAAATACAGGATAAAATGGATCTGTGTCCATGTGCAGTGACATTCTGAGCCATAGTTCTCGTTCTGTTCCTGGTTGTACGATACAAAGCTCTGCAGACATTATGACCCTTATGCATCCAAACCTTTTCACTGCAACCTGAGCTGATGTTTCCAGATCTATGAACGGAAATCAGACCACCTGATTAACAAAAAACAAGCTCACATGGCTGAAGTTGAAGTCTGCGTTCTGCTGTAAAGCAGCAGTGTGTCATAAGGATAGAACAGTCAGACTAAGGTGCATGCATGACTACGTAATGAGACTAATATTGGCCACTAAGTCCACTTAGCTTAATCGAGTTATTGTCATCGACGCTACTAGCATGAAGGCAATCAAACACGTCGTTTAAATGGTAGATCGTGACTCAGTTTGGTGTTAATTTGACAGGGTTTTTTTTAAGAAATGCGTGGTAAGTGCTACTAAATTCCTGGTATTGACAAATCTTTAATGACATGGGTAGGATTTCATATTGAGACTTAATTGCCAATAGGAATCAATAATACCAGTCGCCTGCTCACCACAGAAAAAGCTTTCATTTTCCATCATTATTTCCTGAAAGGAAGGCATTTCAGTTCCACTGGATGAGCTGACAGCTTACAAGCAGATGCCCTTTGGTTACAGATCTACCTGAATAGATCTGACCATCAACATAAATAGCTAATGATCCATGTGAAACTGGTTTTTGAAAATGGAAAAAACAACTTGTTGAGCTGTAATGTTTACTATGAAAAGAGGAACTAAATAAAGTCCAAATCTGAATTCGTTACATTTACGATTCAGATAACGTTGACTCAGCTGGATGAACAACTGCTAAACACTGTATGTATTGTATGGAAGCACCTCTTGCTGCCGGCCAGCTACACGTGTAAAACATAAGGCATTAGAATCTTCCCGTATGCTTCCAGACGCTCCACGACTTCAGCTATGGACCCAAACAGTCAAACGTTAAAAAGGCAGTTTGAAAGAATAAATAATCACTCTGGTCCCCTGGCTGCTTGGTTTGCTACATCCTACTGAGGTAGACAGATGCATACTGCTGTAGTCACCTTGCCAAACCCCCCAAACATTCCCTGATGAGGCAATATTCATCTACGCTAAACAAGCAGCATAACCTTTTGTAGTGCACATTAGTCTGAAATCAAGTACTTGTTGTGTAAGTGATGCAGCTCCGTAGTTCGCTTCAGTTCTCCCATTTCAAAGTCAAACTTTTCCCACCTAAATGTTAAAAAACAAGAACGTTTGTGGCATTAAAGCTTGTGAAAGCAGATTAAATATATTTAAAAGGTGTAATTTGAGCTGTATGGGAAGATGGTTGCCAAATTAATCAACACTAACTGTAACAGTCAGCTGCTACGGAAAATAAACGCATACCATCCTGCGTCCACGTCGCTCCCAGACAGCGACCCCTTTCATTTAGCTGCTAGTTTTACTTGGTATAAACCTAAAACACTGAGCTTTATTACAACGTTTCCTTGTTGTTGTATTTCAAAGAATAGCCGACGGCGGTTTCGAGGCACTCCACCAGGGAGCCTGCCGACAGGAAGTCCAACTCCACCTCGATGAATTTGATGTAAATAGCAAAACGTTGCGTGGAGTCGAGGCCGCCATCGCTGTCCTCGCTCGTCACGCCGCTGCGACAGTTCTCCTGCAGGAAAAGCGTCACGCTGGAAGGCTCCCTGTGGACGTGGTGTTTCCCAGAACCCTGAAAGTGCTGGAAGAGACACTGTTGTATGGTCCTGTCCTCAGCTATGCCCAGGTAGCAGTAGGTGATTTTTGCCCCAGTCCTGTGCCCCCGCCCAAACCCTTCCCCATCGGCCTGAATCTGAGCTCCGTTTTCGGATTCGTTCTGAGGTAAGCTGTGGTTCTCGCTGTCGGCCAGAGGAGAGGTCTGAGCAGTGTCGCTACAGGTCAGCAGGACCTCATAGCCAATAGCGTATAGTCCGTATGTCTTGGGGATGTCCCCAGGGAGGAGGTAGTGCGATGTGACTTTGCTGCTGCTTGTCGCCCGGGACTGCGACACAGGGACCCAGTCCACCTCCATGTGGAGCTCCAGGCAGCGCGCTTCGCTGATGGTAATGTCCAGGAACTTGTAGTAAACACTCTTCCAGTTCATCTTCTGAACTTTGGTCATGATGACCCGGCCTTCCGGCTTTTCGGGGTTGAAGTACTCGCGAAGCCTCTTTCCCAGAGGCACCTGCGAGCTGATTTCGGCGTAGTGGTAGCGTACGTCCTCGCGCCAGCGCGTGTTGTAGCCCACGCCAAAGATGGCCAGCTTGTTGGAGAGGTGCAGCCGCGAGAACTCGGTCCAGGTCTGGAAGTGCTCCCACTTCAGCTCTACTGACTCCAGGATACGGATCACAGTCTGCATCGTGTCCCTTTTTCTGCAGAGTTACAGACAAAGCGATGCATCACGAGGTTAGAAAGTGCCACATAGCAACGATCTGTCAGACAGGAATAAACAGATCCTTACAAGGCTGGATTAGAGTTACCATGACAACATGTGACTGACAGGAATAAACAGACCCTTACAAGGCTGGACTATAGTTACCATGACAACATGTGACTGACAGGAATAAACAGATCCTTACAAGGCTGGATTAGAGTTACCATGACAAC
>JBAMHX010000017.1:20944581-20971529 GCA_037177515.1 Pseudomugil tenellus | reverse complement strand
TATATATATATATATATATATATATAAAATAAGGTGTAATAGGTCTCATTGTTGGGCTGGTTTATGTGTAATTAAATATCACTGTTGGAATTCTTGTTCCTGTTTTGTTTATTCATCACACGATTTCCTTTTTTTATGTTTATTATCTTCTGGTCTGCCTTTCTGTTTTTTTGTTAGATTATCTTGACAACAGATTCTAGTCTTCTATCCTTCTCAGTGAAAGATTTCATGTTTCGGATCAATTTACGCTCGTTATGCCTGGTTTTCTGTTTACTTTTTGTCATTGATCCTTTGATATATAATTTAATTGTTTCTTTTGTTCTGACAGGTGATTTTTTTCTTGTTGCTTTTGTTCAGTCATTACCAGAATCAGCCAGTCATACGTTTTTTGCCTGTTTTATTGAGTTACATCACCTGACCCTGCTAAGTAACCAGTATAACCAGTATAGGATACTAAGGTTGAACTAAACCATTCTTTGTCAAATTTGTATCTGTGTTAAATTTGTTAGCTTGTCTTTAGCTAGCTTGCTAACTAGTTCGGTAGATCAAAGATGTTGACATTTCACGTAAGGATTTAGGAGTGACTGGCAACCTGTCCAGAGTGTACACTGCCTCTCGCCCAATGTCAGCTGGGATGGCAGTGACCCCATTCAGGGAACAACCAGACAGTTTCACTCACTTTAAGACACTTTCAGACAGACAATGTTCTGGTTCTGGTTCTAGTTAAGGTTTTCTGGTCTGGTTCTTTTTCAGGCGCAGGTTCAGACTCTAGTTCTGGTTCTGGTATGGCTTTAGTTCTGGCTCTGGTTTAAGCTCCGGTTCAGGTTTTTGTTCTGGTCTGGCTCTGGCTAGGTCTGGTTCAGGTTCTGTTTCTGGCTCTGGTTCTGAAGTTTCAGAACCTCAGTTGTTTCTGGCAAACGAGCCCACATTTACAAGCTTTTTCCACGTCCTAAACCCTCCACTGTAGCCTGATAGTGAAGCTTGAACGATCCAGTACCAGTAAGGGTAACAATCGTGTCCACCGGGTCATGACCTGGATGAAAGCAGGTAAGCTGTGAGGACATGTTTGATTTAATGGATGATGACGTGTGAACAGAAGGAGCTGAGTTATGAGCTGCTCTCTGAAAGTGTCAGGTTTAAACATTCAGTTCAAAGATCTCCTGCATGAACAAAGCCTCACACACTTCTAATTCATCATTCTATTTAGAAGTGCATCAGCTGAACATTAGCTGATGCATTTAAGGACACACAGCAAGAGAAGAGACCCTTTCTGAAGGAGCAACCTCATGAACGAGACATGTTCTCATCAACCACATATCTCACCACACAATGTATGAATGTACACTCGCCGGCCACTTCATTAGGTATACCTGCTTAGGTACTTGTTAACACATAAATCACATTGTGTGTGGAGGATTTACTGAAGGTCAAACTGAGCATCAGAATGAGAAAGGGGCTATTTTAACCCTTTAAAGCCTGACCTAAGAAATTATGGTCATAATTCTATCTACAGTCTGATGTCTTTATTTAACAAAATGAAGAACAAACCAAAATAATTTGCACATGTGTGGTTTATTAATGTGTAGTTTGTCAGATTGATTGTAGTACAAAAGGTGTCCATCAGGGAGCAGAAGACGAATATCAGAATCTAACAAGGTTTTTACAGTACAATAACCAGTATCAGGTCTGAAGCTTTATATATCAGGTATGATAAGGACAGTGTTAAATGATTAAATCCTGGCTCTGATTGTTTTAATATTTGCATATTTAAGTGCTTGGTTTTCCTAAAATTGGATGTGTTGAGCTTTGAGCCGACATTCTGCTAGAAACATGTAGCAGATAGAGTTATTGCACAGCACTCATTCTGCTTGATAGCAACCCAGCAGAATGGGTTGGGTTGAGGGAAACAGTGCTTTAAGTGATTGTTGCAGTACATTTTCATCCCTTTATGACAACAGTGTAGCATCATCTGATGGATACTTTCTACAGAATAAAGCACCGTGTCACAAAGCTCACATCAATGGCTTCAATGTCCTCCAACATATCTCCATCCAGCAGCTTTATCATGTGGTAGAACGGGAGATTCTCATCATAGATGTGCTGCCAACAAATCTGCAGCGACTCTGTGATGCTGTCGCATCGGTACAGAACAAAATCTAAGGAATGTTTTCAGCATGTTGCTGAAAGAAACTTTCTGTAGGTCTAAGATATTTTATATGGTGTCATAAAATAATTGCAAAAACACAGCACGCCCCTCAATAATCAGCAACATCCTGCATTACTTCATAAATTAATCTGAAGATTAATGTAGCTAAAACAACCAAAATCCCAATGTGCCAAATGCATTGTGAATAGGTGAAGACATTAAAAATCTACTGGTGTTTAGATTGCAGACTGTTCTGGAGTTACTTAATACTTGCTAGGATCTCAGTGAAAAAACTCTGCAGATGAGTGTCTTACACAAATTTACCACAGAAGCAAGAAGGTCAAATCCTTTGTGGCCTCATTTGTGTTTTAATACTCCTAAAAGCACATCTGAAAGTAGAGAGGATCTGTGTTAATCTATACACCATCAAGTGGAGACTGTTTTAGACTGGGGACATGTACAGACATACCTTTTAAAGCTAATGAGAAGGGACTTTATTTGTTGAGGACACTGTTTAGCTTTTAGTGTAATTTAGCTCTCATTCTATGTTGGAAAGTTCTAGGATAGCTTTTATTCTTAGAAAAACAAAGAGTTGGCTTTACAAGAGGGAGAATTTGCTTTTAAACTGTAATCAAGTGACCAGATGTTACGTTTTACTGAGATGGTGTTGAATTTCTGCAGTAGCATATTTTAAACTGTTAATTTTCCCTCATCAAAGCAATGTCACCGACCTGAGAGAAAGATGAGAGATCCGTTCAGACGAAACAAAAAGAAGAGGTCTAAAAGACAAAAGTCAACCTTTGTCTTATTGGAAGCTACCAGACAAATCATCCTTGTCATCCAGGTGATAGATCTATCTTTGTTTCCATACCCATCGTTGATTGAGCCACATCTGCTACCCACAAGCCTCAGTATTAATGACAGTGCCAGGAATGGCCTCGAGTGCTTTCAGTTTAGCGTATCTGAGTGCCGTCTTTGCTCCAAACTCATTACTTGCCATGTGTGAAGTGACATGATGATTATGAAGTTAAAGTGCTGCCTGTCAGCTTTAATTTGATCCTGTTTTCACCCATCAGACTGTCAGGTAAGCTCTGGCCTGAAGGTTTCACGCTGCGTCTTAAAGCGAGAGCTGGAACCGATGCTGCGCGCAAGCTGACTGCAGCTGCAAAATGGAAACGTTTAGCCTCCAAGCCAACCAGAGGAGTCTAGCAGTAATTACAGATAAAAACTGAGACACTACAAGTTTATTTGCAGCAGACAGAAAGGAAGCAACATACCAACAACCCAATTCAGAACATGGTCTTCAGCAGGAACAGGCTCATGCAAACACCGAATGACATCATGGATGCTGCCATGGAGATTGTGCACCATACAAGACTGTTGGAGTGCACGTGACCAACAACCTGACCTGGACTCTGTATCCTTCCTCTATTGCCAAAAGAAACTCATCAGCTCATGCGCTTCCTTAGCTCGACCCATCTGTCCTGCACACTCGCTACTGAAGCACTTTAGAGAGAGTGCTAACAGGCAGCATCTTTCTGAGGTATGAGAGCATCAGGGAGACACTGGGGAGCGTGGTGAGAGCAGAGGACCTGGCTCGACTACCTCCTGTCTCTGGCAAGAAGACCTGAAGAGCAGAGCTGGCTCCATTAGTCGTGGTCAGACTCTTAATCACAAACTGAAACTGACTTAACTTTCTATTTACATAAATATTTTCTTACTTTCTTCAGTGCAATGTTTCAATTAGTCAAATCAATAATTAGACAAAATGAGTCTCATCATCTTTCCTAAACTCCTTTCTTCACCTCATTTTGAAGCATCATGAAAATCTGATTGGATTCATCTCCTATGATGGCAAATTCAGACATCAGTCTTTCATCTTTGCTCTGAGAACATCATTTATGGATTCTTAAACGCTCGTATTGTTACTTTCTATCTTCTCCTATTCCTGTAATATCCTCTTGCATTTCCTTGCTGAATAACATAGTGAACTTTTAAAATGATCAGTGTGTTGATATCCAGTTGCTAGCATGTAACGCGGTGCGTTAAAACGAAATGTTGCTGTAAAGCGATATGGTTTCTGGAGAAAAATGCAGATAAGGAATGACGACTCCATGGATTTGCATAAGAAATCTGGGTGTGCAATCTTGCTGAAAGTGAGTTAAAAATATTTTAAAGGTTAGAAAGTTATGTGACTGAACTGTGATGCAGCGCTGAAACCGCAGATTTCAACACATATTCTACAGGAATGGCTTTGGATGCTTCCAATTTTATTTTTGTTTAAGGTTTGTGGTTAATGGAAAAAAGAAAGTCATGCAAGTGAAACGTGGGCCTTCCTGAACTCTAGCAAAGGAAGATCTATCATTGTTCTAAAAAAAAAAAAATCAACAAAATTCGTTCATTCATCATTAAAGATTTTTAGAAATATCTTGAGGAAAAATTGTTAAAATATTTCCAGCAGGGTAACTTTGCTTGCATGGTAAACACATTCTAATCACATTTAACTCCACATTAATTTTTTCATCCTACATCTTTCTAAGGAATCCATCATTCAGGTTGTTCCATTACATTAACCCTTTATATCCCAAACTATCAAAGAATGCGGAGAAAAGTTATTAAAAACTAAATTTAAAAACTTTCTTTTGTATTTTTACAGTATTTTATCATGTGATACATGGAAATGATTTTAGAGCAGTACTGTATTACAGTATTTACCAGATGGGCAGAATAGTATCAGGTTGTGAAGTTTTTACTATAAAGTGATGCAAAAGGTCTCAAAAACTGTATAAATAATGATGCATTTAGCATCATAGGGTTAGGATGTGAAATAAGTTTGAATAAATATTTAATAAGTATTCAGTTAAAAGTTAGCTTCTGTTTTCCCAGCATTAAACCATGAAGTCAGGAACAGATAATTCCCATCATAATCAGTAGTCTTAAATGCAAATCTGCCTTAATTGTTAAACGTATAGAATTATTAAAGTTGGACAAATTTGCAATTTTATTTACTGATTAAATTATTAGATGAGATAAAAAGTAATTCCAACATTGTCTGATAACTCTTTCTATCATCGTTGAACCCTGATGTGCGTTTGTTCCGCTGCATTAAGAATGAATCCAACCGAAATGGAAATAATAGAAGCCTAAATAATCCGGATTCAGCCTCTTTCACTGTTTTCACATCTGTTAATACAAGTTCAGGCTTTTCACATCCTTTTCTATCAATGTCACCTAATTCACATTATCCCATTGATGTGGCTGGATCTCTACCAGATAGGTGTGAAATAACCAGTGAGTGGACCGCTTCACTAACACTGATTCCAGGTGGACATGTCATATTAACCCCATCAGGCTTGAAAAGGAGCAGCCGTGGTGAAAATCACACTGAAAGGGAGGACAGTAACACGGCAAACCAGAGAGGAGGAGAAAGCTTTGGTGGGTTTTTCCCAGAACATATTTTTCTGATGCTGATGGTTTGTTGATTTGGTCCGTAAAAGTAGGCTTTAATTATGGCACTGGCTACGTAAAGTGTTAATAAGCCATTTTCCCCTCAAGGTGAAGATCTGTAAAAAATCCACACAAAGGCAGGAATTGATTTAATTTCTTGTGGCAAAAACAAAGTGAATTCATTGCTGCAACACATCTGAAAGTAAAAGACTTGTGTAGAACTTAACTGGCTATTGGAGATGAATTATATTTAATCTGGTGTGTTTCAGTAGGGAAACATGCAATCCCTGCAGGACGCCTGCCTTCGAGGTCCACAGTTGATGTCCCTCACTTCCAGCTGTTCCTGTTCCTTCCAGCTGTTCCTCTCCTGTTCTTTCTTTCGTCTTATGTCTGTTTCCTTCACTCTCTTACACTTTATACAAGTGAATGAGAACATTCCGAATTTGCTTTCAGCATTACATGAATGACTGTTTGACACGTCTCTCCTTTTCACTCCTTTGTGGTTTTTATTGTGGTGTGATCTCTCATATGCACATACAGGGTGTGAAGAATTATTAAGCAAATAGGTATTTTGACCACATCATCCTCTTTATGCATGTTGTCCTACTTCAAGTGGTACAGACTTAAAAGCCAACTACCAATTTAGCATATCATGTGATGTGTATCTCTGTAATGATAAGGGGTGTGGTCTAATGTTATCATTACTCTGTATCAGGTGTGCATATTTATTAAGTCATTTCTTTGGCCAAATGGGTCAAATGGACTCTGAAAAGTCAAAAATAGTGAGATGTCTTGCACAAGGATGCAGCATTCTTAAAATGGCCAGACTTTTGACGCGTGATCATCGAACAATCAAGTGTTTCGTTCAAAATAGGGTCGCAAGAAGCGTGTTGAAAAAAAACATGGTACAACATAACTGCCCATGAACTGAGGAAAATCAAGCATGAAGCTGCCAAGATGCCATTTGCCACCAGTTTTTTTTTAAAAAACGTGACATTACTTAAAGCTAATGGTTGTCCAATAAGTTTGGAGTTCTTTGGCAGAATATTATAGTTATACTACGAAAGTTGCTTTATTTGTTTACTTTTGAAGATATTAAAGTGTAAATTGTGTTATTTTATTTCTGTTCTTGTTTTTGTATTTTTTTTTTTTTACTGTAGCTTCATATCAGAGACACCCTTCCAGCCCCCCCGCTGACTCTCCTGATGCTGAAATTCAAAAGCGTGTTTCATCCAAGCCCTGCCAATCACTTTATAGCTCCTTAACTTCCTCCAGCTGGGCCCAGCTTTCTATCCCGCTCTCCCAGTGGACTCCCCCACCCAAGGCTATTCCCCCCCGACGAGCTACAAGGGGGCCCAGGTGCCATCAGTGAACGAGATGTCGAGATAATTTGGCTCGACGTGCTTTAACACACACAGATCAGGGGCGGGGAGGGAATGTGGACATTAAACACTGTCTCATTAGGTTTGTTTGGATGAGACAGGAGACATAATGAGAGGTGCTGTATAACCAAGAAACATCTGATCTCCACCCGCATCAAACAAACCATCCAGGTAGGACCTCGGGTCAGGGCCAAAGTCATGTCACGTCTCCCTGGCTGAGGGGTGGAGGTGGAGTGAGGGAATCCACGTTCAAACACTCCTCAGGAAGAATGTGACAAAGCAGCGTGCTTCAGTGAACAGCTGTTTGTTTTCAGGATGCTTCAGAGCTGATTCATTAGCCTGGTCTCGTGAGGATCGACTTTAAATGAAAGATTTGGATGTTTTTTTTAAAAAAAAAAAACTACACCAACATTTTTGAGTTTTAAGTTTCAAACGAAGAGTTCAGCCCAAAGTTTCAGCAGCTGGGAGATCTCACCCAATAAAATGTAAATATCACAGCCTGCTTTCTGAATTAAAGACATTTCTCACGTCATTAACATCTCATGAATGTGAAATCAAGATGCAAATAATTCGTTGGTGATGATATAATTTGCAATGTCATCACAAAGGATATCCATAAATCACAATCTAAAGCTGATTTCCATTATTTTCTGCAGACTTTACAAGGCGCATAGCTGGACTTAATGTAGATTTGTTGGTAATGCATCCTCACAAATGAGATGCACCCTCCGACTTAATCTCCAGTTGTGTTGATTTGCTGTTTTCAGACTGCGAAACATGGAGGGAGGACAAAAGAAAACAGGACTTCTCACCCACCTACACACAGGGGCTTTTGTTTGCTTGGGGTATCTTCAAGAGACTGGAGAAGTGGGTTAGTGATGGATCACTGGACCTCCTCACAGTGAAGAGGACTGTTTAGATCCTCCTCATTGCTGCAGTACCTCAGGTGCAGAGCAGCTGAACCACCCAGGATTCTTGACCCACCGACTGCCCACAGCTCAATACACCATTAGCCTCTGCAGCTGACCTGCACTGTGGACATCTCTCTGTTCACTCCGGATGATAACTAGAGATAGTGGGACATGACGTGATGCAGACAGTGAGGCATCAATAGCACATTTTTCCCTGTGTTTTTGAGAACCTGTTTTCCAGAAATCTCTACAGAACACACACAAACACACGTCAACAGAAGCCAATTTAATCCATCAAACAATATTTTTCCATTCATGTATTTATGTGTGCAGGGAGCCAGCAGAAAGTCAGGTGGCTGGGACAGCAGGAATCTGAGCTGAAATGGTCCAAAGCATTTAACATCCTGGTACCTTTAAAGTATTAAACATGCACAGCTGAGCAGTTCTGCTATCTTGGATCCAGGTCTCCGTGACGACCTTCCTCTGATTAAAAGTTTTGCAGATTATTCCTGTGCCCTTACCTCCACTAAGGAGGCCATGTTTTTGCTGGCTTTTATAAGTTTTTTTATCTGTTTTTTTAGCAACTGTCTGCAAAAATAATTTCTTCTTATCGCCTTGTTTCGCCTTGTTATAATGAGCTAATAGGTACAATGCTATGCTAACGCTAACAATTATACCACTGTTATGTGCTTGGAATAATTTGTTTTGACTTTGTAAATCCATATTCTCTGTAGATTTGGATATATTTTTACCTTTAAGCCATACTTACAGTCTTGTCTGAATGAAGTTTACTTTCCTTCCAGATGAAATGTTTGCTGCAAAAATAAGCGTTGTACGTTTCCGCTCCTGTTTTTAGCCGAGGATTGTTGATGTATCTCTGTTTTATTAATTCATCACTGTTAAATAATTCTGCTTTAAAAATGATTCATGATGTTTCACTAAATGGTTTTCTTATTAAATTATTAAAAATTTCTGACATTTATACATGTTTACCCAAAAATCTTTAAATCTTTCTTTTCTTAATGTCCATCAATTCATTTTGAGTAGTTTAATAATTTGATGGTAGGATGTTTATTTTATTTCTTTTCCTGCAGCTATCCTGTAATGTAGCAAATACTTAGATAAAAGATCTGAGTTTTATATTAGTGGGTTTAAACCGCGCTGAGCTTAACTCTGAACCATCTAGTGCATTTCTACTTAAAGTACAACGAGGTACAAGAACTGAATGCTGCTGATATCTTTATTATACTTACAATCTTATTTTTAAGAAAACACACAAAAAGAAAAAATAGGAACCCATAAATTTTTCCTTTGTTGAACTAAATCCCAAAAGTTTATCATCACAACCTTCATATAGTTATAGATATGATCCAACAGAACCCAGAGTTTGCACAGACCTTAAAAAATAAAGTTAGAGGAGGTGACAAAACTTGTTTTAGTAGGAGAAGAAGGAGAAACCTGCCAAAAGAGTTTTTTGTTATCTCAGCCATTTCCCACTGATTTCTATTGTCTCTTATACAATTTTATAGTGTCCTCATCATTTTGGGGTGAGTGTGTATAAAGTTGACCCATAGTGTCATGACATGTTTGTACAAGGTTAAAGGTCACTGACCGACTGTCAGCAAACACTCCAGACAGATGGGGAGCTGCAGTACGGTGTGTCTCTGAGATCGAATCAATAATCAGAAAGATTTGTGTTCGAAACTGTGTGACAAACGTTTATGACTTAATACTTCTCAGCTTATGCAAAATGTAATAAAGATATAATACATTTATTTAAAACAAATGATGCAAAAATAGGTTCAATAAATGAATAATTTTTAGAGACATCTGCGAAGTTACTCTCAGACAGGCAGCAATGAGTTGGTGATTTGAGCCAACTTTTATGTGTGAAAAGATTAAATAAATCACCAATTGCTGTTTTCTTCCCTAAACCATCATTACAAACTGAGAAAAGAACAAAAACCAAAATAAATATTCAAATAAATGTAATTTATTTGAATATTTAATAGATAATAATATTAATATTAGCAACATCAAAGTTTCCCAAATGGGGAATTAGTATATGTAATGATATTGTCACGGATTAAAAAATTAATTGGACAGATTACACACACAGCATGCACACACACACACACACACACACACACACACACACACAAATGTTACATTTACAAGTTAATGTTAATGTAAAAGAAAGCAGCACATTCTTGTAATAATACCAATATTAGTAGTTACAGCCCAACAGTTTGATCTACAGTGGTTGCTTTATCAGGTCTACCTTGCTAGTATTGGGTGGGATCTTCTTTTGGCTTCAGAACTGTCTCAGTTCTTCATGGTATGGATGCAGGTGATGGAAGCACTCTTCAGTGATTTTGCTCCATATTCACATGATAGCATCACACAGTTGTTGCAGATTTGTCAGCTGCTGAGAATTTCCTGTTACACCACATTCCAAAGGTTGGATATGAGGAAGCAGTTTTGTTGCATGATGCATCATCCTGCTGGAAGTCTTCATCAGAAGATGCTACACTGTGCTCATAAAGGGATAGTCATGATCAGCAACAACGTTCTGGTGGGCAGTATCATGCAATGATGGTACTAAGGGACTGAAAATAGGACATTGTTAAGGTGCACCAGCAGCCTGCAGCACTGGTACAAGGCATGATGGAGCCATGCTATCTTGTTTCCACTAGTTATGACCCTACCATCTGAGCATGGAGCTGAAATGGAGACTGTAGGAGACTTTAGACTTTCACACAGAGGTTAGATCAGGAAACACAAGTTATTCTGGCCTTTGATGAATTACGATTATGCATACACACACAAGCCTGAGTGAGAAACATGGAGCTACTTCCTGATATGGGATCAGGCTGGAATGAACACATTCTTTAGAGTAGAAGTCATAAAGAGTGTTGTACCGCAAAGAAGAGGCTTAACTTCCCATTATGGGGTGTAGAGATCTGGAAATGTGTGTATCTGGGAGAGTTACATTTGTTTGGATGTAAATTACATGAATTGGATGTGAGAGGGACTGAGGGACGGTTTATATCTGACATGAGGAGACCAGAGGGGAGAAGTATGCTCTCTCCCTGCTAGCTAACTTTATATTTCTGATTACATACAGACTATTTGTTAAATAAGTGGTAAATAGAGCTCTGTCTGATCTTTTCCTGGCTAAGGTGAACCAGGCTCTTCTTTGAGGGAACATTTCCAGTAAACTGAACCATATCAACAACACACCTTTTGCTCGATATATGTTGAACTTCCATCCTCATCCAACCAGGCAATGTTTTCATCGTCCCGTTTTGATGAGTCTGTGGGAATTTTAGACTCGCTTTCTGTCTTCTGCCTCCATTGGTGTCAAGATTGGACGTGTTATGCGTTCAAAGACGCTATGCTGGATAGTTTGGTGAAACCAGTTAGATTGAGTTTCCTGCTGCCTTTTATCATCTCCAACCAGTCTGTCCATTCTGCTCTGACATCAAAAAAACATTCTGGTCCAGACAAATGCTGCTCGCTGGATATTTTCTCTTCTTCAGAACACTCTGTAAAGCCTAGAGATGGTTGTGTGTGAAAATCCCAGCAGATCAGCAGTTTCTGAAACAAAACCAATGAAATTAAATGCTCTTTCATGTCTTTCCATGTCTACATGACTAAATGCACTGAGTTGCTGACGAGTGATTGGCTGATAACATATTTGTGTTAAACAGTTGGACATGTGTACCTGAAAGTGCTTGATTAGTGTACATTCAGATCTTTTGGCACTGGAAGTTAGATACAGAGATTTTCCGTCTTAGAAAACCTGTGACATACCAGGATTACCTGGAGAGACAAGGGTCTTAGAACATCTGAACACTCTAAGCCTCTTTGCTACTCTTGCAACTGCTGGGATAAACTGGAATCCAAACCCCAAATTTAGCAGAAAATGGGGATGACATATACATTCACTAATAATGATGCAGGAGAAGGTATGGTACTGTCAGCTTATGTGAGTATGCTCATGCATCTTTGTGTGAATGATGAGCCGTATGTGTGTGTGTGCTGGTGTAGTGTCCCTGCTGTGAGCCTAATTAAAAGGCACTGGGTACACGGGGGCCGGCTTTAGCGCCCAACCGAGTCCCTTTATATCCCTGCCTTCCTCCCTCTCCATCCAGTGCCTTTGATGACCACAGAGCAACTAATGCCCCTCAAAGTCAGCAGCACATGTGGCCCCTCTGCAGCTTAGGAAGAGAAGAAAGTGAAGAGAACACCTTTCTGCTTTGGTTTATTGAGTCAGCTTACAACCAGAAATTCTTGTTTCACTCCAACATTTGTCAAGATGAAATAAAATGACTCCAAGTAAAAAAAAAAAAAAGCCAAAGCCTACTTAGCAGTGGTGGGATTCATCTGGAAGGAGGATTTTGCATGATTTTAGCCCTTCATTGCCATGTCTGCTTCCTGCCGTATCCACACACACATAGTTTATTTTATTTTATTGCTTTTCCCCCCCCCCCATCACATCCACACAAAGCTTCACCCAGGTAGAAAAGCAAAAACTCAACCAGAACTTCACAAATTCACTTACACTTACAGAGAATGATCAGCAGGTCTAAATTTATTGTCCAAACTAAAGATGTTGGTCCAAACCAAGTCGATCTTTCAAGTCAGGCCAACAAAGTTAGCTATTCATATCATCATCATTAAACAATCGCTGTCTTCTGGATGAACACGCTTTTGTTTTTAAGTGGGATCTTATGGGATTTATTGTACAGTAGATAGACAGGAAAGAGGCTCAGTGAAGGGACGCCATGCAGCTCAGACTCGCTTTCTGTCTTTACTTCGGAAATTCAATATGTCTCAACATTTAACATGCTAGTTTTATTCCACATGATTACGGTATTGTCCGTTGTCCAGTTGAGAGAAAAGAGTGTCACGCTTCCCTTTGCTGCAAACGTCTGCTCCAGTCTGCTGCTTAGCCAACTAGGAGAAAACTTGAAGCCAGAAATTTGGGAGTAGTCTCTGACTCACACCTGAATTTTAAGTTACATTTGTGAAGTCGCTTTTTACCAGATGAACATATGGAGGGTTAAATGACTGATGACTCAGCAGGATTTAAAAAAATGTGTCCATCCATTAATCTTTATTATTACTGTAACCATCTCCTTTCAGGTCTTCCTAAAAGTTTGTCAGACAGCTGCAGTTAATCCAGAATGCTACTGCTAGAGTCCCCACTAAGACCAGTAAAGTGGATCATATAAGTCCAGTCCTCAGATCTTCACACTCACTTCCTGTCTGTTGGAGAACAGACTTCCAAAACCCGCTTTTAGTTTAAAGCACGGGATGAGAACAATACATTCAAGGTCTTTGGTTAATTATGAACCTGCCAGATCCCTCAGGTCACGAGGGCCAGGTTGACTTTCTGGTCCCAGCCAGAACTAAACATAGAGGCAATATTCAGTTTTTATCCTCCTCACAACTGAAGCGAACCAGAAACCGTCAGGTTCTGCTGAGACTCTGAAGGTTTAGAAGTTTCTATTTGCTATCTTTCATCAAAAGAAAAGCTGATTAATCATTCTCTCACCTTATTTCTAGCATTTGATCATATTCAAGCTTTTTCAATCTTTATGTAATTTCTTTTTTTTTTAAAGTTTGTTTTTAGTGCACTTATATTGTTTCCTCTACAGCCTGTTGTAATTCTCTAAATGTTTCCTGTAAATCCTTTTGAATTGTCTTGTTCATGTTTAGTTACATAAACAGACTGGCTTTGCCTGAAAGCTCCTGCAAACTCTGACAGAACCAGGCCTGAAAGACAAGACTGGTCCGCATCAGTGAAAAGTCCAAGGTGTCTCTATGCTCCTGGCCTGCCTCTGTCTGCAGCAGGTCATTAACGTTCAGGCATAGCAGGCGGCTCCACCGTTATTCTGCAGCAGCAACAAGCATTTTTTTTCTCTCAAAGTTGTTGCACAACTAGGCCTGTCTGATGGTGGATTGTGCTGCTCCTGAGCAGTGAAAGTAGGAACACATTATGGTTCGTCTGCTCTTTAGTGTCGCCATAGAACATCTATGCATTTATTTCCCATCGGTAAGACTATACTGGTGTTGTGGTTTACCAGTAAAGGACAAAACTGGTACATATGCTAACAGCAAACAAGAAAAAAGTCTCCAGGTTACTTTTTTCTTGTCTCATGCTGTCTGGTGTGTATTTGTTCACACGTCCCCTTGGAAATCATTTGAACAACAACTATGACAAACTGTAGAAACTGTCACTTGATACACTTTTCTTTATGTGAAGGTTTTTCAGCAATGTCGGGCTTAAAGGAAGAGACCAATATGTTCAGGAAGGACCAGCTGCCAGCCACAATCCCTCCCATTCCTCTATCCACAAAAAACACGCACTTAAACACTCTGCGGCCCATTTGAGCTTGAATAAGGGACATAATCCCCTGCTGTAATTGCATTCGGGAGGATTTTGATACTTTCCTTACACCACTGGATCCACTTCAACTGTGAAAGTTGCATTTCAGGTCCTTCCAAGGTCGATGCTTAACAACATGTGTCTTATCATTTCTTAATCTCTCCTCCACATAGCAAGATGAGTAGGATGCAAACTGCATGGGTGGTAATTACCCACACCCTGTGATGTGACTTTTTCATTTCAAATGAGCTGCTGGGTCAGGAAACAACTGAATCTGATGATGAAGGAAGTAAATGTGTTTCTTTTTTCACTCTGAATTTTAATCAAAATAGCTTTCAAAGAGATGTAAGGGTGAGACTGGAAGAGATCCATCCTGTCCTTGGCAGGAATTAATGTCTGTGCTTTGATGGATTCTCCTTTCTGTAACTTTAAAAGGTGACTTTGAAAAGAATGAGTTAACTGTTGTAAGAAACCATTTTGGAAAGTGTTTTCAGTGAACATCAAGATGACCAGCAGACATTAAGGGACAAAACAGAGACTCTGATATTAGAGAGCATCTTCTTGTAACCCACATGACTGACAGGATGTCTTTCAGATCAGCTCTTTGTCTCATTTTCACTTCTTTTTCTTTTAAACTGCTGTTTGGACACATCCTGTTTATTAAGACCTATGGATGTGAGGGGCTCCAGATGATCCCATGCCCAGATCGTCCATCACCTCTGTCACATGTCCACCACGCTGACGCCTCTATACCCCACAGCCTGCATGAATATTCACCAGAGCTGGTGTCCCATCTGAGAAAACCAAATTGCCCCACCCTGTGTATCTCTCCCTTAGTCAATATTAAAATGGGATAATAAAGAGGGGCAAGATTCCCCTGCGGTAATGACACCCCAGGGGCCCCTGACTAATTAAAGGGTTGCCCCTTCCAATGAACAGTAATCACTCACAGCTTTGAATAGAATAACACGAGCAAACAGCGGATGCTGGCTTGTTTTGTAAAGATTTAAACAAGTTAATGTCTTTAACATGAACTGCACTGATTCTTTAAGTCCAACTTGGAAACATGCATTTAATTCAATGATTCAAAGTATGATAATCACAGAAAATGACTGTATTACTGAAATTAACTACATTACTGCAGCAAACCCCCCACAGAATGTCAGATATACAGATAAACAAAGAAAAAACGTCATAAAAATGTTAAGAGTGAAAGCTGCAGTTTGAATAAAAGGGAAAAATAACAACATGCCAGAGTTGATCAATCATCTAATATAAGATTCACACAATCTTAATGAATTGCTTTGTGACAAAATTAAATAAAATGCTGTTTTGCCTTGCAGAGTTAAACCTGAGAGCATCTCTGTGTGTGGCTGCATTGGAGATGGGAGGGATGATGGGGAGGGGGACATAGGAACACGCTTTCCAAATGTTTTGTTTCATTTCCTTATTTTAACACATGCAGAAAAAGTCATAACATGCAGCTTGTTGATCATTTTTAATTCTGTGATAATTTATTTCGGTCAGAATAAACAGTCTAAGACAGAAAATCAAATACTGCTGAACTGTGAAAAAGAAAACGTAGAGTTGTTCACTGGTTTAGATGGAACGTGAACATCTTGGCTCAATCTTAGCAAACAGGAAAACCATGAATGTATTCTCACAAAATATCAATCAATGCTGGTTCCACAGCACATTACTGTCTAGCAGGAAATGCTTCTGTAAATTTCTTTTGTCTGTTGCATGGTTGTGGACTTTTGTTTTAGTTTCATTCATATATGTTTTCTTGTAAATGTCTTTCTGGACTTTTACTAGCATGCTAAAATGTGGTATATAGATTTGTTATTGCTACGGAGAATAATTCCTTAACAGTAAATAAGTTGAACATCAACTTATTTTCTTTTCTGTTCCTTTTGATTTGTCTTTAAACTCTTACAAACTTGCATGTTCATGCATTAAACTGTTGATCAAACTTTCATACATTGCTACTGTACTGTATGTATACCATATGTACTGTATATAAATGTCTCAGGACTCGTGCAGTAATTATGTACTTGAATTCTGCATATTTATTTTTTACACTTACAATCAGGACTAAACCCCTTACTTCTGTGTATAATGTAAATACTTTTTAAATATCCGTCATATATCTACATACCTTTTATGCTGCTCTTCGTCCCGCTGTAATTTGGCCACAGCTTTAAATCTATTAACACATGTGCACAGTGACACTGAAGGCGTTCTATTCTATCATGTCTGTCTTGAGACTTCTGAGCAACTGTTGAGTGTAAAACGTACCAGCATTTTGCTGAGAGTAGAGAGACCAAACCTCCTGCTAGACGTATTGCTGTAAAACAGACTGTGAGCCATGGCACGTAGCATCTACTATTTGTCCTGTTTATTGTTGCCAGACAACTTCCTTTAAGTCTGGTGGCTCCAATAACACTTTTTCCCGCTTTTCTGCTGCTTCCGCTGTGGCTGGAGTGCTCTGAACTGCGCTCGTTGAACAAGTGACCAGCTAGAGTAGGAAATGACTCCACTGATGCTTTTACGACATACTCCACTCCTTTTCTGATCAGGTTTTGTTGTCCACTCTCTGACATTCAACTATTTAACTTTCCATTTGATGGCGAGCTAAACCAACTTACACAGCGCACTGTGGAAGGAAGTAGTTTTTGCCTCCATCTTCTCCCTTATCCCAACTTAAATTGAATTGCATGGACGATAATTTCAGTCTGACATATACAGACCTCATCATTCTAAGTGGATAATGAACTCAAACCTTGATCCTGAAACTTAATGTTGTGTGTCCTGTTATTTTTGTTTGTATTTTTATTTACATAATATACGGTCTTAAAATATGATGTACATATACAACTCATATATTTTATAACTCCTCAAACCGTATCTTCAATATATAGTCTACTAAAAAAACTACTTCTACACTCACCTTCTGTTAGAACTAGTGTTCATTTACCTACTTACAAAACTGTGTCCAGCCCTATGAGTGGCCAAAACCTGCAGGTCCTGCAGCTTTTCAGTGATACCCTGCATACCTGACTCAAATGAAATGGGGTCAACAACCTATTAATCTCTGCAAAATGACTCAACCTTTTTGAATCAGTTGTACTTGAGCAGGAACACAATGGAATTTTGCTAGACACTGTACAGCCATTTTTAGATTGCAGGTTGCCCAAGTCTGGGCCTTAACATCCACCTTTCTACACCTTTTTAGATGCATCTCTTCTCCAGCACACTAGAATCTCTCATCCGCCTGTCGTTGGCTCTGCTGGTAACAAGATATTCAAGTGAGTTGTAGAAGAGATGCATCTAAAAGTCGCAGGATGGTAAAACTGAAGGACCAGATTTGGGTAGTCCTGCTTTAGAGTGCAGGCGAGTGACGTGTCTTAGTGAAAGTATGTTCGGCCAGTATGTAACCTGCCTGATGGCGGTAAGTGGAAGGAGTGCTGAAGTGTGTAGGAATGGTGCAGGTGGATTTCCAGTCAAGACAGGGGAGTGTGAGCTGAGGCAGGATTTGTTTTGTGCTTAGATGTGAGCGTGATGTACCAGGTTACATTTCTGAAAGTAACAACATATGTGATGAGTGATTTGTGTTAAAATGACTTTGTTGTGTTAAAAAGGGACTCTGGCATCCATCTCTTCTCCCAGGTATTAAACAGAGTCATGCTCTTCAAACCAACCCTGCGTTGAGGAGTTGCTTACATAGCAACGTATAACTCTGAGTTAATCTTTGCTAAATGTTTTGTCTCATATTTTACTCTCTTGCACTGATAATGTCCTCTTGCATTTCTTTGTGCCCTGTGTCTGATTCAGCAGTCAAAACGGCCAACATTTTGATATGTAGTTGGTGATTTGTTCTGTGGTCCCGTAAAGCTAAATGCAGCTGTGACATGATTCTCTGGACTGGAAAAAGTTTTTGCTGTTTCTGCTGCAGGACAACAACAGTGTCAGGAATGTCCATCATGAGCATTTGTGTGCAAAATGAGGCAAAAGCTTTAAGGTTAAAAAGTTACATAGTGTTGATTTACAACAACAACAAAAAAGATCAATAAGTTGGTTAATTGTGTAAATGAATGTTTATATTTTATTTATTTGGATCATTTATTGTGATGGACTGGGAACACGCCTCTGCTCAGTAGCAGCTGGGATGAGCTTTCCATATCAAAAACCCAATCATGCACGTGAAGATGAGATGAATGGATGGGTTTACGTACTGGGACGTGTGAAGCACTTCATTCCATGTTTTTTTTTTTTTATCTTATCAAATAAAGTCTTTTGCCTGAGCTTGCTGACGTTAAATGTTTGCATCAGTTTAAAAACATGTAGTGTAGATGTTGCCATCACAAATGTTACATTCCCCACAAAAAAAAAGCCAATGAAAACTCCTCCTGCTGCAGGTCATGTCTCCATCAGAACGAATTGGGTCATTCAAGCCACTTAAGTCAAGATCAAAGTACTTCTCAAGTTCAGCATCCAATGACAGCATCGGAAGCTTTGCCAGTTAAAACCAGTGTCTGCTCATTCCACCTCCAGTCATTGTAAAGCAACCGTCTCTGCTCTCTGAAAGACGGCGTCACCATTAGACTCTGTCATTTCCTGAGAGGCCAACTATTAGTCCTTGCCAGCGGGCCGCCTGTGCTAATGGCTTCGGTGTGAAAGATGTGAGGGTGTTGGTGCTTGTGATAGAAGAAGGCCAGTGGGTGCCTGGAAAAGAGCCACTCTCCACCCTAATTGCCAAGAATACTCATCTAGTTTGGTTTATGGAGTGGCAGGAGGGATTGGTACCCTCTGAGAGGGTTTTGTTAAGCTGGCCCTGGCTTTTCCTGCTTTCAACCACCCTTGAGGGCCAGAGGAGGTGGGCTGCAAATGGACACCAGATGGAGGTAGCAAAACATTGCAGGTGGAGGAGGAGGCAGCACGCCATTGAGCATGGTGAGTGCCTGCCTCTGCAATCTTAGTTTTTATTATGTTATGGCAAATTTTAAAGTACAAATGTTGTTTGAAGTTAGAAACATTACTGATTTTATGTCTCATGCTTTTTCTGTTATTGTTCTAAAGTGAAGCAGGCAAGGCCGAGGCCTTTGCATGCACGCAGCAAATGGATGGGGCTTAAATTGAGAGGGAAAAGTTAACAATGGGTCTGCCTTGTTGTGCTGCTTGTTAATCATTTTCCAAGCCCCTCTGGCCTCAATAAAGCAGAATAAAAGAGTATAAAAGAACAATTTGGACTGCGCCAGCTGTGAATAACCAACCCATCACGCCACACAATAGACCAGTCATGCCTGCTATAATTCAGCTTGTGATCTCAGACACGCCCCTCTCACTCGCCACATCTTTGTTAAAGTCATCCGTCAGGCATATCATTTTCCTCTCCTCACCCCTCCTGCATGGCCAGATGGTCAAAATCCATAATTCACTGCCAAAAAAGAGAGAAAGATCAGCAGACTCCCTCCCAATTCCCGCATCCCTCTGTGCAGTGACATTACTCCCACCACTGCTCATTATTGGACACCTCCTTGGCTAATTAAGCTCAGCTTTGCTGGGCTGCAGTGCAATAGCTTACCAAACCGGGAGTAGATCCCTGCACCTGGGGAGCCTACCTGTTACACAGTCTGGCTTATCAGTCTTACCAAGCGGGAGGAGCGATGCAGGGATAGATGGACCCCAGCTGGTTGGCTTTCACTGGCACTTAAAAAAGAGGCGGGGTGTAGCTATTGGTGCGTGTTGTGCTTATTTGAGCAGCTTGGGGGTATTTTAAGCAGGATACACCTCAATAGGTTCAAAATGCATCAATTTTCTATTGATAGTGTGCACATGTTTAAGTTCCTTAAGTGTATTTTGGCCCTAATAGGTAGAAGAGATTGAAACCATTTACTTAACTGTCACTCACTGGTGTATATCCAGCTTTAGGTTCTTTCTGATTGGTCAGTTTGACAAGGACTTACAGACATGCAAACTCCATACTGACATAAACATGCTATAATTGCTTGACTTGGTTTTAGTTAGACTTTGTGTGCATATGTCAGCAATAGGGACTCGAGGACTTTGACTCAAGTTTGACCTCAGTGGCATAAATAGCGACTTGAGACTCAACTCAAACTGTTTGAGACTTGTGAACCATCTTTATATTTTTGTTTTTGTCTTGTCAGGAATAACTCGCTACATTACACAAACACAGAACAACGCTTTTGCACATACAGTGAAAACAGTGCACACCTGTTGCCACCTCAGAAAAATTCATACAAATTTTATACACAGGCTAATACCAGAGCAGTAACATAAAATACAGACATACAACATAAGAATACAGAACATATTCAGCATGACCAACATCATCCATCCATTTTCTACCCCTTATTCCCGAACAGGGTCACGAGGGGGCTGGAGCCAATCCCAGCAGCCAACGGGAGAGAGGCAGGGTACACCCTGGACAGGTCGCCAGTCTATCACAGGGCCACACATATAGACAAACAACCACACACACACTCAAACCTAAGGTCACTTTAGAGTCTCCAATCAGCCTATCCCCAAGGTGCATGTCTTTGGATTGTGGGAGGAAGCCGGAGAATCCGGTGAGAACCCACGCTAACATGGGGAGAACATGCAAACTCCACATAGATGGGCCCGAGCCGGGGATCGAAACGGCAACCAGCTTGCTGTGAGGCTACAGTGCTAACCACCTCACCACCTGAATCATAGAAGCTTAATGTGAGAATCTATGTTAGCAATGAAATTAGCGCCACAGCAGCATGTTAGCTTGTTACTGCTTCTCTATAAAAGATAATGTAACTCAGCTACGCCAGCTTCACTGAATGTGTTAAAAAAAACGAGACATGTACTGGACACTGTTAGTTTACATAATAACCAGTAAAAGCCAGATGCTAATAAACCAGCAGCCCGAATGTTAACCATGTGGCTTTACTGGGTCTGTTTTGTTTTTTTCTATTTTAGATAGGATATACATTTACAAATTAAGATATTGTGTAATATCTCAGATTTTTTTTTATTTAAATGAAAAAAACACTTGAATGAGTTTCATGTCCTCTTACAACTCTGTGGGTCCAGATGGATTTTGACACAGAGTGAAAACTAAAGGTATTTTATATGTAAGGAGAATATTTATTTATCTGAATACATATTTAAGTTTATTACAAGTTTCCAAATTTCTTTAAAACAAAGGAATGATCCAGAAGAGACAAAAAAAACCCCAAAAAAACAAAAAACAAATGAATGATCCAGAAGATAGAGACGGGTCATTTTTCAGAGCAATTTAATGATCCGCGCCGTTACAAAATGTGGAATTTAAATTCATTGTACATCACAGTGTAGTGCTTTAAACACACTGGGCTGAGTGATTTAATTATGTTGTTTAGTCATTATTACTAAAAGTGACCTCAGACTTGATTTGAATTAACAAAACAGTAAGAAAACTTCTGAACATCTTCTGCAGAGTCAGTAATGCAAACCAGGCATTTCAACTGGACTTGGTGCCTTCAGAAACCTTATTTGTGCACATTATCCAGGTGAGTCCTGCATGAAGTGCTTATTATGTTGAGGCTGGTGCCTGTCATTGATTTTTTTTTTTTCCCCTGGAATACACGGCCTCTTCGAAGTTGGCTTTCTGCTTTGCACAGCACTGTGGGAAAGCAATCAAGCTCAAAAGTTTTCTCCCTGTTTAAATTCTACAGCTGACAAATAACTCATCTTCATTTTTTTCCCCCCCAATCAATAAGATACAGACCTCTTCACTCTCACGCCTCACAATCCCTCTCTCCAGCTCTGATTGGAGTGAACTCTGGTGTTTTGAAGGTCCCTTTGCTGATTGTGAGAACTTGAATCAATCTCATTGAGCGCCGTGGTCTCTCACCAGGCGGGTCTTGTCGAGGTCTTGCTGCAGCGTTTTGTGAGAGACAAGTCTCCGGGACACACTTGGAAAAAGCAGCGGCTGGAGAAGGCTTGCCCGGGGGAGGGGGGGGGGGGCAGACATGGTCTGGGGCTTAGCAGAATTACCAACTTCTATTTAAGGAGGTGGGGCTGCTTATTATACTAATGCATATTTAAATAAGTACTTTGCATGTATCTGCATTAATCTGAAATAGGTGTAGAATAAAAGATTTGTATAAAGGTGTAGATGGGAATTCATGAGATGCAAATACAGGATAAATGACAGGTCCTTATTTCCTCTTTAATATCCGTGGGGTTGTGGCTAATTGGGCTTTTGTTGTGCAATTATCCAGAGTTTGTTTAGGGTTTAGCTGTTCTGGGTTCGAGGTGCAGCGAGTGCTTTGTTTAACTTCCTCCCACCATGGCCCTGCCAGTAACTTATGCCTCTGGAGATCAGATAATCCCCAGACTGAAGCATATTGCTTCTGTCACTCTCAGTTATGCAGGCTGCTTTCTTGACTGCTGATGAGCAGACCCAGATATAGACGGAGACAAAAAGTAGATTCCTGGTTTTTAAAGAGGTTTGGCTTCCTGGGTTTAAGATATTGTAGCTGATACCTTTCAGGCAGTCCGAGCGCTTTGAAGCTGCCTTTGAAGTTATGAGGCAATTGGAGGAAATAAGGAAATCAGCGGCGGGGTTTCCTGGAGAGCCTGTTTGTGAGGGGGGTGATTGGACACAGCAGCCATTTCACTCAGAGGGCCTCTCCTTATGGCCTGCCAGCTACATGTATAGGACAGAGACACCAATTATGGCACTTTGGCATATGGGCAGCAATAAGTACCCAACTCTAATGACGGATGCTGCCAACTGCTCGCCAATCCAGGTCAGTCGGATGAAATTTACTGCCAAATAAATAAATAAATAAAAAAAATAACACTGCAATTACTGCCACAGCCTTTTCTGATGTAAGTGGGAACTATCATACACCTGCAGCTCGGTCGGGATGCTTGATCTGGCCCTCTGCCCACCTTTAGCTCTCCGTTATCCAGCTGGGAGAGAGCATCCAGCTGTCTTTGCCCAAGCTCAGGGTCTCCCATGGGGGCAAACTGCAGCAGAAGACCTCACAAGGACACAGCGCCAGACCCAGGCACAGATGTTCAACCCGATACTGTGTGGCGTTTTTGATGCCTGTTTGACTGCAGGTGCTGGCAGCAACTGCGTCTCGCTGCTCAGGACACGTCAGGCGTTAACCACACTTCATTTCGGCTGACACCCAGCCAGGAAACAGGACTTGCATCTAGTCATTACGCTGACAGGCAAAGCGGAAGATATGACAATGAGCTCTAATAATGAGGACAGAGTTTGTTTTGGATGACACATGTAAAATAAAGACGCTCCACCTCGTGTTGCTTCATGTAAAGCAAACAAAGAGCAGAAGACCAAATGTCTGTTTTTACATTTAGATGAAAGCAAAGGCAGAAAAACAGAATATAAGTATAACTATGGTTTGTTTTAGCACATTTTATGTTTAAATGTGTCTGACAGGTCAGCATATGTGACCTTTAAAAGTAATAAATAGTAATTTTATAAACTGAGTCTGCCTCTGACACATAATGCTTTACTCAAGATGTAAAATTGTTTTGTGACTTCTACAAACATAAAAGAGCAACAATAGTCTAATTTGTCAGAGTTTCAGTCTGAAAGGTTGTCAATAGAAGTGAGCAGGACTTCTTATTTATTAGGAAGCAACTAATCTTTAAAAGCACCGTGGTTAAGAAAGTGATTCTCTTAATATAGTTTCTCACCTTTTAAATACATTTTTCTTTATTCCTCTATTTGTATGGTATGTTTTGTTTCTCAGGAATATAACATAGTATTATGTATCAAATCACATATCATATCATACAGTTTAATGTTGCAGGTTATCATGTATCATGTTTCCTTTAATATTGTATTTTATTACACAGTTAAATGTATATTGTATAATCTCATAAAGAATAATATGTCATATATCTTATTAATATTATGCAGTATAATATATCATAGTTTAACATCATATGTATCATCATTATATATATGGTCATGTCCATAATATGTCATATTCTAGTGTTTCATATGTCAGATAATACATAAATGATTATGTAATTTAATCTCAGAGTATGTCATCTATCATGCAACCTATAATCTCATTTCATGCATTTGAGAATGTACATGAAATATTCTCATATATTCTCATATCATGTATCTCATTTAATCACGATGTGATCACTATATCACATCTGATCACATCTTGTAACATATAACATTCCATATCATCACATAAGTCCTCATATCTCATCACATATCTCAACACATCTCATAAGATATTGGAAGACAAATCCCATCAAACATTATCTTATAGCATCTCATATCATTACATGTAATCATGCATGACATAACCTTTAGGGATAAATATCATGTCTCATCTCATCCCATTACATTTAATCACATCTCATGTCATATCATTTCATCACATCTTTTAACACATCTCATCATCACATATCACATTACATCAGAGCACTTATTTATGTTAGAGTTTGTACACAATTTTTACAGCAGATTTTCAGTTTCTCCAATCTGAGCTTAAATAGTAAACATCAAATATTTTCACACATGGGCAGTGTGTGAAACTACTGCACAATATACGTGCAATCAAGTTCTCAATCAAGTTTGTGAAATGGTGACATGACTTTTTTCAGGGGTCTGTTTTGTAATATTTCATAAAATTTCTTAAACTGTGACTATAAAACATGTCATGTTCATCATTGTTGGTGCTGTGGAGTGGTCTACTTGGGTCCTTTGTCTTTCAGCTCTGATGGGCGTATTCAGTCTATATGAGGTCTGTAGGAAGTGTCCTGGTTTCCGCACTACAGCTTTGTTAGGTTTCTTTTGCCTTTTGAGTTGGGAGCCTCCTTTAATCATGCTTCGGTTTTTGTTGTTTTGGTTTTGACTTTTGGTTTGGGGAGCAGCTTGTTTAGTTATATTCAGCTTAATTATTGAACCGTTGCTACTTTGGTGGTGGTCTTTCATGTTGTGGTGTCTCTTGTCTTGTGTTCTTCTTTAGGGACCATAACAGAGTGAAAATATATGCTTTTCTAACTCTAACCATGTATTTTGGCAACAGTAATCTGTACCTGTTGATGGTGTGTGTTAGGGTGCAGGTAGGTGGTGGACCCAAAAGCAGGTGAGGAGGACAAGCAGGAGGCAGCCAGGATGGAGATTAACAGGGTTTATTACAGGAAACCAGCACTGACACTCGTGACATCCAAGGTACTAAATAACTACAACAAACTAACAAATGTAATGATCCCACAACTAAACAGACAAACCAAGGGACTTAAATACATGGGAAACAAACGAGGGACAGGTGAACATAAATAAGACAGGTGAAACCAATGAGCAGAACATAAAGTTGAACCGAAACACAAAGCAAACAGTAAACGAGGAAGTCTACAAAACAAAACCGGAAACCAAACTAACAAAACCCATAAACCTTGACAGTGTGAGCCAATAGCAAAGCAGGGCAACTGAAAATGGTATTTTTTTCAAGCCAAGTGAATCAATGTATAGGACTTCCTGGTGACATGTGCATGAAAAGCACTTTAGAAAAGATCAATCTGAAAATGTCCTCATGTTTGTCAGAACTTTTCTGAATCATTAATGTCGTATCCCCACTTCTTCCTTAATTCACAGCAACAGCAATTACAGTGTTGCATTCATGCTTTAAAAGTTACTGAGCATGATTTAGGCCTTATTCTCTGGTTGATTTTTTGGGGTTTTTTTTTTGGTTGATTTCTGTGATATTATTGCAGTGTGATTTAGAGGCCTGGCATATCAGATTAAATGTGACGTGTGCTGTTACATCCCATTTAAAACCTGATAGAAGCAGCAACTTCTCAACAATTCATAATATTTTATTTACAACTAAGCTGCCTCTTGTCTAAATTTACATATTACCCAATGGGTAAAATGTAAATATCCTCCACTATATTATAATAAAAGTAAAGAAGGTGGCACATTTTCCTTATTTGTCATTGTGTAAGTGCGCTCTGTCCTTGTCTACTTTGTTTTCTTGGTGGTGCTTATGTAGTTATACTTAAAGTGAAAAAGGAGACATGGAGCTGAAAGGCGGGCAATGAGCGTCGGGGTGGATTATTGACGTCTGTCAAGCTCCATGTTGCCTGTAGCTTAGAGCTAACGGGCGCTAACTGGCTATTTGGCTAACAGAGATAGGTGGGCTAAACCTAACTTGTGCTGTCATCTGGCTAAAAATCCCATTTGTGCTACACTCTGCCGCAGATATTAGATACTTGTAAATTAAAGGGACTCGTCCCGTAATTATGCTGAATTTCAAGATTAAATAACTAAAAGGATAAGGCAACGCACTAAAACTTTGGCTGAGGTAATCAAATTATGTTTAATTATGGAGTTAGATTTGTCTTTGTATATTTTCTTGCATTCAATAAAATCTGAGAGGGGAAAATAGTTTTAGAAGGAAAAAATATATATTTGATAGTAATTCTTTTAAAGCTGAGCTACACGGTTTTAACAGGTTAATGGAATGAGGAAAGCGGAACCATCATCGCCATCAACCTGTCACTCTGGCTCAGAATGACCAATGGCAACATTAACCCACCCCTGCACAGTCTTCATTTTGATAGCAAAAAACTTGAGACTTGAGGATTTGAGAGCAAGATCAAAGAATTTTGATATATATATA
>JBAMHX010000017.1:20919151-20935988 GCA_037177515.1 Pseudomugil tenellus | reverse complement strand
TAAATCTGGCAGTAAATCCAAATCTCTGTAAATCCATGTGTTTCTGTCTGTGTGTGTGTGTATGTGTTTGTTTGTGCATTCACTTTCTCGCCAACGTTTTAATGTGTAAATGTCAGAAATAAAAATTTTCTTGCAACATTCACTTTAATTTGTAAAGGAGCAGAATTGTTTGTAGAGTTTATCAGTGTAAATCAACATTTTGTACAATCACAGTGCATTTTGCTGAAGTTTTGCCGCATTAAAATAAACGGCTTTTAGAGGAGAACAGAAGGAAAGCAGCTTGGGGCCCATCAGGGGTTCTGAAAGAAGGGTTAAACTTCCTTAACCAGAAAAGCTTGTGGTGGATGTTGAAGTGCTGGCTGTTTGGTGATAATGCTGCTGTCAGAACCCAGCTGTGTTCACCATTCAGACATGAAAAGGTGAAGTTATTAGCATTAGGTAGTTTTAGCATTTCATGCTACGTACTGTGAGGTGATAAGACTTTATTCGTTGTTTTTTAACAATGTGAGCAGACACTTGAACAGCTTAAAATGAGTTTAAATGATAAATGAATTGCTGGAAGTGATGAGCTACTTGTCTGCATTGCTGCGATTGTAATGGCTTCAAAGCTGTCGCACTAAAAGAGCAAGAGAAGCTTCTGATTGGAGCAACATCCATGCTGCTGTATTCCATACTCTGGGAATGGCTGACAAGTCGAGATGCATAATTAATGCATTTCTGGGGAGCATTTGGGAGTCCAAACATCTTTATTCATACTGCGATCCAAGCTCGGAGAACTACCAGTTGTCCCCTAATACCCTCCTCTGCGTTGAAGGCCATCCATTAGCTGACCATTGCTCCTGCTCTCCTACGAAGCTGCATCCCGTAAACTAAAGATACAGATGCACAAATGCAGAGAGATGCATGCTAATTCAGAGTCAGCGGGAACACACACTGTTTTCCCCTCTGGACCCCATACTTACAGTCAAAGCGGACTCCAATGCCAGCACGACATCGCAATCATTAAATGTGACCTTTCTAGCTGAGCTTGTGCTGGTGGTGGCAGCGGCTGGGACTTTGTAGAAAGCTAAAAAGAGAATGTCTGATGACCAGGGAGGGCTCAGGAGCGTCTGGCCAGACAAACTGTGGTGGAGAGCAGAAAGCAACGGGATTTGGACACCACGTTGTGATGGCATCATGCCCGGTGCTGAACAGATCAGATGATGCGCTCAAACTAATTATATGCAACTTCAGTTCCCTTTGCTAATGAATGAAAAGGTAATTGTATTAATTAGGACCTTTCATTTCAGTTCTTTATTAGTAGAAAGCAAATATACAAGAAAACAATTTCAAGGCACTGTTTAATTAGATTTTATCCTTAATCTAGCATATAGTTTAAGACAACTCTCTGATCCACTTAATTAACTGATTACATAATTACATCCTCTAGCAGAGTTGTTTGCCACTGCAGATCCTTCATGTTAACACAACAACTTAAAGAATGTTTAATTTAGAGTTTTTACGTTTTGCATATGCATAGATATCATACAGGATGAACTGGTTCCATTTGAGCCGATTATCACTTTCAGATTAGTCACCAGGGGGCACTCAAACCTGAACACTGTTCTGTTATATATCTCTGAAACTATTCATCCCACTGACCTCAAATGAAGTGTAAATGAAAGGTCATGACCTGAAGATGTGTCACATAATGATGCTATACCTGAATGTTTCTACATTTGTATATGTATTCCAGGATTGGGGAAATTGAAAATTGGGGGTGTTCGGGATAGCTAGCTGCTGCTAGCTGTCGCCTCCGATGGCATTATTTCTAAACTAAATTTAGCCAAATCACAGAAGAAAAACACACAAGTTAATAACAATAATAATGTCACATCTTTATACATGGAGAGTTGCTCCGTGCATCATGGATCTCCCCTGGCTGTCTATCAACATAGCTAAATTAGTTATTAAAGCACATCTGAAACCTTCATTACAGCTAATTCAGCATCCATGTTGCATCCTGTCTCTACTCTAAACTCTCTCCAGCCAGTAATAGTCACTCTGCTTATTTGTGGTACTTCTTGCTCTGTGGTTTTATTTTTCCATTCCGCTCCTCCAGTTATGTCCTGTTGCATTTCTTTGCTGAAGCAAAAACAGTGCACGGCCAGTGAGTAGCTGGTGTGTAACAGTACCATAAAGCAAAATCCTGTCACATGACGTTCTGCGCAGGAACCAATAGTTTTTCAGCCTCAGGATTCTGCAGAACAATGACTGCTTCAGTATTGTTCAGGATAAATATGCCATCAAATATGGCACTCAATGTGCCATCAAACAAGTCAGAATCAAAGAGTTTTAGAGTAAAAAACTTGCTTATTTATGCTTTAAGGGTCTCTGAAGCCAGTCCATCTGTTAAGCTTTGTCCATAAGAGAAGTTCTGAACTTAATCTTAAAGGTTGAGATACTGAGAACTACAGAGAGAAGCAAATGGAGGTTTCATTGAGGGTGTTCAGCTACACAAGGTTTATTAGTCTGTTGCTTTTTAGACCTGATCTGTCATTTCTGCAGCGCTTTGAATGCTTAGTCTCTCGTCTTGGAGATCATATGCAGAATTATGTACATAACTGAACAGGAATGGAAATTAGACAGCATCAGTGGCAAAGATTAACAGTGAAGTGGAAGGAGGAGAGGGAGAGAGGGGCAACGGGTCCCACTTTGCAAGCAGGAGAGAGTTCTGCATATTCTAATAGCAACTTGGACCACAGACACAATCACAGCAAGGATTTTGCCAGGTGCTGTGAGCACAAGCAGATTGGATGATGATGATGAAGATGTAAGTCAGTGTTCAGATCATTTAATTTGAGGTGAAGGTCTGAATGTCTGGGCAGAAAAAAAGAAAAAAAAAACCTGGATTATGGACGGTGGTTTGAAGTGTAGCTTGAATTTCTCATGTTTGTAGCAGGATGGGTTGTGCTAAGCAGTGATGAGTGTGATAAGGTGGTTTGGTTCCAGTGGCAGGCATGCACTTGACTGAGTTACTGGGATGAATGAAAATCATGTCTCTTTCGGTCCAGTGATGGCAACATCAGGCTAAAATTTGCAATTTCTTTCCTGTTACTCCACACAAACAGCCTGTACACTTCCTTCTGCTGAGTTTTAGTTCTCTGTTTTGTTAGTCTCCTCTTCATCCTCCCACCGTGCTATGAATGTGTTTTCTCATTCTGTGAGTAAATGGACAAGTGGATCGAGAGAACAAACTGAGGGAGTCTCATTTCAGAGCATCTTTTCCTTTGTGCTCCATCCTTCTATATGCAGTTCATCTGGAAACATAGCAGGAGTACCTGCTACGTTGTGAATGATGGAGTCAAATGCATGAAATGTTTTAAAGTGTGCAGGCATAAAGATACGTTCTGTTGGAATGATTTTATAAAAATATGTGTGGTTCTGTCATGTGTTTGCATGTGCTGAGCCTGATTTCCACCCTGTGTTTAATGGAGCCAGTTTCTGCAGAAAGCATATCATACATCTAAAACATGACACTGTTGCACTCTTTGGTTCCACACAAACATCTAATCAGACAATCACATGGTGACACGACATGTGGGCATGGTCGAGATGAATAACAAGTTTCAAACTGGTCTGGGTGATTCAGAAACTGCTTATTTACTGGGATTTCCACATGAACATCTCCAGTGTTTGCAAAGTTCTGAAAAAAGAAAATATCCAATGAGCAGCAGCGGTCTGGATCTGAATGTCTTGTTAATGTCAGAGGAGAATAACGAGACTGATCCATCATTATAAAAAGCAACAATCATACAATTATTCGAAAAAAATGTTGATTGATTTGATTGAAAAACGTTGCTGGTCTGAGTCTCCATTTCAGCTCCACGTTTACATGGAAGAACCAGAATATGCCGGAAACCTGTGTCAACAGTTCAGGTTGCACGCCGTGTGACGGTATGATGGGATTTTTAGACCCTTCATACCAACATGGCATGCTTTTACCACCACAGCCTTCCTGAGTGGTGCTGCTGGTCATGTCCATCCGTTTATCATCACATCTTCTGATGGCTACTCACTGCAGGATGATGTACCATGTCACAAAGCTCAAATCTTCTCCAGCTACTTTCTCCACTTCTGGCTTCATTACATTAGTTGGCTGCAGCTTTTAGAGAGCATTTTAAAATTTTATTAATGGTTTTTAAATGTCTACACTGCACAGCGCCACTTTATCTGTCTGACGTGCTGCACCTCCATGCCCCAGCTTAATCTGAAATTAACTGGACCATCAAGCAGGACTGGTAACACCTAGCATGATTTATTGGTAGCATGTAGCATGAGCTACTTGAACCTTTGGTGCATGCTGCATGTTTTTAACCTAAAGATATATTCATAACCAGGTAGTATTTACTGCCTGAAATGCATGCACATGGACCATGTGGTCCATGTGTTATTTTCACCCATTTATTGAGGTAACAAAGCTATGTTGTATTTATTTACAATAGCTGCTTGTTTCAGCATCCTTTAGATCAGGGATTCTTAACCTTTTGTGGCATTGGGCTCCAAATTTGCCTGTACAAAGTGATCATGGGCTCTACAAACTATTAATACTTTATTTGGTAATTTGATGTTGTTCCTGGTTCATTTCATATTGTAACCAAATCAAACTGACTTTCCATTTAACAAGTTAATATCCTGCCAAATAAATTACATACTGCAATTTAGTAATTACAAAGATATTCATTTATGTTTATGTCAACCTGCACATAAAAAAGTTAACAGACAAAAATGAATTAAATGAATCAAACTGCTGGCATAAATTAGAATAAGGTCACACTTCTACATAAAAACAAACAAAAAAAAAAACTCAATACATTTTTTGTTTTGTAGCTACTGTAGTTTAGCTATTGGAGAAAAAGACCAAAAAAGCATAAAAATGGAAATTGGATCAACAAAACTATGGTGACAAAATAAATACATTAATTTTAAAATTGCAAATTAAATGCATAAATTATAAAATTATATGAAAAAAAATTAAAATAAAGGGAATATATAATAATCTGTTATTCATTTTAGTTGCTTCAGCAGTCATGTTTTGTCAGTAATGGTCAAAACAACAGTTAATGAGTTACAACTTCTGTTTCATGTGAATGTCTTAATGAGAAACCTGAGCCTGCCTCTGAGACACCTTCAGATCCAGTCTTATTTTAATGGGGGAAAGGCTCACTCTCACAGTATCTTCCGGTCTTGCTCTGAGTCTGTTTCGGGCTTCCGTCCTGGTTGTGGCCACAGTGGCAAATCCTGATTCACAAAGGTTGCGAATGGGAGACGATGTTTCGCAACCCTCACTGCTAGACATGGGTACGACTTTGAAACAGCAATCTAGAAGGGACTCTGCTCCAGTTTGCCCCGCTGCAGCCTAAAATTGCTGTCAGTGGAAATTTCCAGAAGCTGAAATTCCAGATGTGCCGGCAAAAACCACATAATTTTCAGTGGAGCCCACAGAAAATCCGTTCAAAATGGTTCCTTTTCTGGGATCTTCAGGAAAGTATTCATCAAATTTCTCTGCCATTTGTGAGGTGCTGAGAAACTAAGTCACTGATCTTCACCTGAGGTGATTTTTCCAAGATGTAAGTCAAAAGCGGAAACATGTCCATCCTTTTTTGCTGAGCCCTCTTGATCCACAAAGCAATTGTCCTTTCGAAAGCTTGAATTTTGTCTGCAACAAAAAATATGTTACTGTTTCTCCCTTGAAGTCACACGTTCAGCTGGTTTGCCCAACTGAAATATTTTGCTGGCGTCCAAAAGATGAGGCCGCAGCCCAGTGTTTAAGAGTAACTGCTTTACATCATTATCTAAAGGGTTTTAAAGCTCAGATGCAAAGTTATGTGTCTAAATATCAGTCACATAAAACCACACAAGCTAATTGGCGGAGTCAGCTGTCACTGTTTCTGAAAGAGGTATTGGAGCCATTATTATATAAACAAATCAATCCAACTATCCACTCCAACAACAAAACAAAATCTATCAAAACAAATGAGATAATAACCTAGTCAGCTGTTAGATCAGCTGAGAGTCAGATATTTCCCATCATTCCACAGAAACCACAAGCTATTAAGAGATTCTCTATGTGGCCTAAAAAACATCTGGACGGGCATCATTTTTGAAAGTCTCATTGATTCATCTCATTTCTGGTTCATTTTGATTTGATCTGTCTTAGCAGGACATTTCTGCAAAGTATGCTGATGTTACTTAGATGCATGTAAATGTCACCATGTTGTCTTTTCAGATAAAAAGATGAATCAGTCAGATTTAGTAATTACCGCTTTAGGACAGGATGTGAGGTCACTGCGGTTTAGACGTTTTCTTAAACGGCGCTTTGTTTACCTGCAGATGTCAGTGTAAGTCAGAAAAGTTATAACTGCTGCATGGTTTTTTTTAAATATTACTGCTGTATACATAATTGTGTTGATGCAACCTTCATATGTTTGGTTAGCATTTGAAGAGGCAGGCTTAAGCTCGGGAAGAAGAATCCTGAGCAATAGTTCCCAATGCTTTCGTAATGTTGGTTTGGCTGCTTTTCCACTCAGTTTTTGCCTATTTCTTGTACTATTTTCGGAACAGTATGTTATTTTGTGTGTATTAACAGTAACTTATGAAACATTCAAGCATAAAAAGGCACCCAAGGCAAGGAACAGAGATCTTAAAAAAGAGGAGTGTTGAAATAAGTGCTGGCTCTAATATTCTATTCAGAACTCTACTTATGTCCCTCCAAAAGTGTGCTCCCTTTATTATTAAACTGCAGAATCAATGAGGATGTTTCTTCACATTTTAATAAGTCAAATTGATTAATTACAGACAGACCACAAGAGGAGTTTCTCAATGTGGATATGCAGGTAAATAATCCACACTCTCCATTCTTGACAACTGGGACCTGGTTGTGTTAAAGATGTGACTGCATCATTCATGTGGGAGCTTGTGGACAAGAAGGGGTCAATCAAAATGAGGGGTTAAGTGTGTCAATGACTTAGGAGCTAGCGGAGAGGTCGTAACCTTTGTGCCATCAACAAACACCCCTAACCCCCACAGCGGTCCGGTTTGAGGTACCTTCCACTAAATGTGATAAAGGTCCTTCTGTTCATCACATCTGCTCCCTCTGTCATTGTTATTCCAATGAGCCTAATTACTCATGAAATAGTGTTGATACTGTGTTAAATGGCATGCAGCTGCAATGTACATTAAGAATTTAGTTAAAGCCTTGTGCATCTGCATATATATATACATATATATATATGATCATTTTGAGCCTTTCAGCTCTTTTAATACAAAATTAATTACTTGTATTCTTGCATTATTTATTTTGTAAGATAGTTATTTAATTTTTAGCACTTGCCGATGTTGGTTGTGTCAAAAATTATGAAAAAAATTACATTTGGATTTTGTATGTCGTGTCAGAGTGACGACCTGTCCAGGATGAACCCTGCCTCTCTCCTAATAATTGCTGGCATAGGCTCCATCCATCCACGGTACAGATAATGGATGTGGTATCAGGTACCCCGGGCAAAAATGTCCATGTTACAAGAAAAAAAAAAAGTAAAATCATCATGAGATACTTTATTTTATCATTTTTTTGAAAATTTCAAGCAGGTCTAAAGTTATTCAAATCATGTTTGAAAAAGATAAGAAAAATCTTGATATTCGATTATTTTATGAGTTTTTTGTGCAGTAAGGTTGCTGGAGATGCTCCACATACAGACGATATGATCATCCCGTTTAAAAAAAGAAAAAAGAGTTGGAAAAAAAATATCCCTGAGAACTGCACAAGGTCTTAAACGATGGGGTATTGATATGAAATGCATGTCATATTGCAGACATTGCTTGCCTGAGGTTAGATATTACATCATGACTTTGGACTACATTAAAAAAAAGGGAAAAATGCTTCATTTTTCTCTTTCATGTATTTGTTTTTGTGAATTACACAATTACAGGAAAACATTAAAATGTTTTTTCAGGGCATTTATTCATTCAGCTTGTTTTTATTAAATGAGAGTGAGAGGATGGATGCATGTGATAGTCAACATGTAACACTTTGCATGGAGGTGAAATCACAAAAAACCATCACAGAAAGGGAACAAAATACTTTTCTGCTCAGACACACACATTGACACTCTGTAACACACATTTCCATTGTGTTGTGTTGTGAAAATTCCATTTCACAACACAATCCTGATTCAATTTATCTCTTGAATGCGTTGGTGGGAAGGAAACGTGCGATGATAACCCTGCAGTGTCAACACGATTGGTCATGCATGACTATGAATACCGGGACATAAAACCAGTGTGAAGGGTGCAGATCGTAGCTGCTTTATGCCAAATACCATAATATGCCTTCCTGGTGTTGCTCACGATGTTGTCAGCATATTAATTCCAAGTGAGCAGACACAGATGTGAGTTTTAGTCAGAATTTGAATGTTTAACAAGCTCCTGCTTTAATTTGGACTCCATAAGTACCCAGAGAAACCCTGGAACTCACAGTGGAATACCAGTCCACTTAAAACTGCAGATCTGCTCAGATTAAGGTTTTTTTTCCCCTCTATCTTCTTTCCTTTTCCCTTTGTTCTTTTTCTTCCTCTCTGTGTTTTAATAATTGTCTTGCCTTGGCTAAATTTCCCTTGGAAATGAGAGCAGACATTCGATTGGGAATAGCCAGAATAAATGCAAACTAAACGAGAAATGGCTGCTCTTTTAATGGTTGTTTTGCTATTAAAATAATCTATAAATAGACTGAGTATGAAACAGATGAACGCAAAGATAACATTCAGTATACCAGCGCTGGTATGATTTGTTCATTATTATTTGATGCATGATTTCAATTTATACTTCAGTGTGTCTGTCGCGTCACATTCCAGCAGCAGTTCTTCATTAGCCGAGTGAAGATGTGGGTGAAGAGGATGCGCCGTAGCTGCAACCGTCACTCGGCAATTACTGAGTAAACACTAATTAATCAATACAGTTAGTGTGTGACCCAGCCTGACATCCCTCCACATGCATGAGCGACGCAAACGCCCACCACCAAATTGACTCCAAAAATGATTCCCTTCTCCTCTTTGTCCATCTCCATCTGCCTCTAAATGACAAACACAGAGCCAGTGATGTTAAGTTTTAATTGCTGTTATATAAATGTAATTAGGAAGCCTGCTTAGTGGGATGTTTGTAGAAGATTCACTTTCTGACACTCATTAAATTGAGGCCTTGTTGAGTCAGACTGATTGTATCTTGATTGAAAAACGATGCCAATGCAACAGAAAAGCAATGACTGACTTCATATTGTTAATATTCTACTTTTACATGTTATTCACGCAGAAAACAAATGTGTATGTGGACAGTAGGATAGATTTTACTTGTGTCTTAGGATGTCAGCGACCCCAGATGGGCTGAAAAAGAGAAAAAAATGATTGGAAGAGGGACAAGAAAGAGTTTAGGTGAGGAAGGAAGGTGAAAGGAGCCTCCTTTTGTTGCTTAATTTCTTGTTGTGGTTTATTCAGCAAGGTGTTGGAAACATTCCTCAAAGATTTTTCTCCTTATGGACATGAAACATCACACAGTTGCTGCTCCGTTGTTCCGTTGGATGGAGATCTGGTGACTGTGGAGGCCGCTGGAGTGCAGTGGACCCATTGTCATGTTGCATAAATCAGTTGGATTTGAGCTTTGTGACATGGTGCATCATCTTGCTTGAAGTCTCCATTAGAAGATGCTACACTGTGCTCAGAAAGGAATGGATATGTTAGGCAGCGACACTCGAATAGGTTGTGGTGTTTATGTCATGCTCAGCTGGTAGCAAAAGACTAAAACTGAACTACCACCACAATCCATGATGGATCCATGCTTTTCATGATGCTTCCAGCAGATTCTGATCCTACCATCTTCATGTGGAGCTGTAGACCAGACAACATTTTCCATCTTTTGTTGTCCAGTTCTGGTGAGTCTTAGCTGCAGGAATGGAGTCCGGTGTGGTGTCCTCCTGCTGGAGAACATCTGCTTCACACTTGGACATGCTGAATGTTCAGAGATGCTATTCTGCATACCTCTGTCGGAACCATTTGCCCAACTCATCTTGGCCATGTCTACATGACTAAATGTGTTGATTTGCTCCCATGTGATTGGCTGTATTATAGCATCTCTGTGAACCTGACCACGATAAAAAAATGTTTCTCTGTTACACCTCATTCACAATACCGAAAAGAACTCACAGGGATCCTTTCTAACCCTCCTGCACAAGCAGACAACAAACCATGGATTAAAAAGTGACTTTTTTACCTGAAACATTAAAGTTTACAGCACAAAAAGAAGACATGATGATAACAGAAACTGAGTCCAGGAATGTAGGAATTGAGGGCCACAGGGCAACCAGAAAAAGTGACGTTTTCAGGCAAGTGAATCAAGATTGACAGGTCTACTTTCAGTTCAGCTGCCTGATTACCATAAAGCTATTTATTAGGCTGATTTGCCAGGCTGAGGGAGATGGAGACTGGGGAGAGGAGCAAGGGGCGTTGACACCATGGGAGACTGCTGGCAAAAAGGTTAAGGGCAAGTCACCATGGAAACAGACTGGCAGGGTGGCATGGGAGTAAATGAAAATAGTGGACATCCATTTATAGGTGAATAGATACAGTGTGTGAGGTCAAAGGTCAGAGAAGAGCATCAGTTCCTCTTCGTGGACTGTGGGGAGTTTCAGGCTTATGAAAGTTAAATAAGCTGAGATTTAATCATCTCGAGAAGTTTCCCGGCTCACTGCTCGTGCACACATTTCACATGCAATTAGTCTCATTAGAGCAGCTTAACATGTGCACGACCACTGCTCTGATCTGCGTTCACCCTCTCACATGCACCGACACTTCCAGCAGCTCTTAATTAGGACTAATCAGGGTCTCCCCACTGCAGGGGTCACAGACACCTTTCTCCAGTTCTGTGTTGTCCACGCTGCTCTACTACTGTTCATACCTGCACCTGTGTGTGTGTGTGTGGTTTTATTTAAGTAGTAAATGGGTGTGTACTGTCTCATTAGATATGTTGCTGTTTAGCAAGAATACGTACAAAGCATTGTGTTTTTTTTTCATTAAATTGCAGTTTGTACCTTCATTCATTACAAAAATGCAGAAGAGTTGTTTTGAACTAGAATTAAGATTGAATCAGAATATATTAAATTGGTTTATAAACTACGTACTGCTTGTGGCTTGATTAACACTTCCTATTCTGTATGCCAACAGGCCTTTGGAGGCACTCATTAGAGCAGGTTTCCATATGTGTCTTGTACTGTAGCTGCACCACCAAGAGGTTTGTAATCCCCACCAAGGCAAGGTTATTGCAGCTCAGGGAAGGTGTGTACTCAGTGTGATGATGATTATACTGGGAGAAGAAGCTAGTTAACAGCAAAAAATACAGCCTTTGCTAAAAATATATTGTAATTTGTGGATTGTTAATCAAGCCAGTGAGGTACGTTGGATGAACGTTAGAACATTGACGATGAGTCAGGTTGTAACAAAAACTGCAGCGAGTATCATTTGATTTATTTGCTAATAAAAAATCTGCAATAAAGCAGCTTTTTAAAGCGAATATGACTTTATAATTAAATGTATTCATTAATAATATGCTGCTAGAGCTGTAGCAGAAATCTGAACCATGATGGAACATATGATGCAGGGTTGTAGTGTGCAATTAAGGTGCAACAAATCTCATTTTGCACAAAACTCAGAGTTTAAACTGTTTGGAGGTGTGCTGAAAGGAAAAAAATAGATGGTGTTTTAAGCTCAGCTAAAATAATAGTATATATATGATGTTAAATGCTTCACAAGAATAATTTAATAAAGAGATTAAAATGCAAAACAGTAGATATTAAAACCATTTAACTTAAGATTGGGAATATACTTCCTTTCAATGTACATGTTTGTGAAGGCTGTGGTGCATATTCTGCATTTGCACTGAGCATCAGTTCTGCACAACATCAGGAATTAATGCATAATGATGCAAAATGCAATTTCCAAATCACCATCGATGACCAGTAGATGAAGTATTTAGTTTTCTTCTACCATCGTAACCAAACTCAGAGCTGCTCTACGTGACATCACAGAGTAATGAGATAGTGTTTAATATTAATGTCTGAGGGCTTTTACATAATCTGGAAAAATATCACAAGACATTTTATATCCTTTGGAGTACCCGCGCGTAGTAACTATAAACTGTAATAAAAAGATAAAAAATGGTATAAGACTCAAACTTCCAGTTGTTCTAAAAACATCTGGTCTTATTTTGTTGGACGTGGTGATCCACCTTACTTGTGTTTCTGTAGACATGTTAGCTACATGCCTGCAGATCCCAGCAAGCAGCAGGCGGGACAGCTCGCCTTTCCATCACAATCATTTGTTTTCAAATGTGCATTTTATTAAATATAAACTAAATGTATGAACTTCTCAGCCACTGTACAAAAGAACAAACAGACATTTTGCTTTTCAAATCCAGAAACATAAAAGTTTTTCAATGTTTTTAAAATGATTTTGAATTAAAAGTTTAAGATTATTTTTCATTTCATTTAAAATGAATCATGATGTTTATTTCTTTTACGTAACTGATACCATTTAGTTTTAGACAAATGCTTTGCTGCGTCATGGTGCACGTAGACTGAACATATCTGCCCCAACAGGACACTGTTAAAACTGTACAGGCATCATATATCATCCTTCTGCTTGTTTGATCAGAAAACAGAAAAAATTTGTCTAATAATCCCAAAAAGAAACGCAACAGCAAACTGCTGTCCTGAAGGAAACAGATTTCCTGCGTTGTTTGCAAAATTTTATTCAGTTAAACAAAAGAAAAAAAACAAAACAACAAAAAAATTAACATTATTATCAGAAAACTTGACTTTTTTTTATCAGCTGAATATGTTCAGGGAAAATACTGCATCTCAGGAGTACAGAGCCCCCCCATGTTCATAAACCCTGGCGCACACACACACACACACTCGGCCTTCCCTGTGTTTACACCGTTCCCTCCCACTGATCATTTCAGCCTCATACATTATTAATATTTGTTGATGGCAGCTGCTACTGAAGCGATGGTCCTCTTGGACCATGTTTGCATCCAGTATGTCTGGACTATATTCAGTCCAGTCACACTTTCTGAATCCACACTGCAATCAGGTAGAAACCACCACAGAATCTAATTGTTGGCATTACGTTTACAGAAGTAAACACCCTGCCGGGGAAATAAATGAGATGTAACGCAACATGGCAGGCTCCATGCAGTTCAACCTGGAAACATTTCTACTGGAAATAAATGGTGGAAGAATTTTTATTAGAAATAATAGAGCCATTATGAAGCCTGTGATTATCAAACCACTAATTACAGCAAATAAACCTAAAGAAGGATGAAGGCTTGAATGATGTGCAAACTTCCGTTGTTGATCTATGAATTTTGATGAATTATTTCCCAACTGCGTCAAAACCATTTAAAATGCTATTTAAAGCATTTCAGATGTCTTGCACAAAGAGTCTCGCATCTTACATTCAGATGAAACAGGTGGGATGACCTCACCGTCAGGATGTATATCCTGAAGCCCTGACGGCGCTGATGTCACAACCTCATGATATCACCTGAGCTTGCAGCTGTGGTCACAAGCAAACAAAGGGAATCAAGCTGCTTGTTGGAGGAAAAAGAAAAGCTGCGATGTGAGTCAGAGCTGTGATGAACATGCTCACTATCTGCTGGCCTTTCCGTCTGTTTCATGAATAACAAAAGCGATGTTCCCCTCCTGGTATAAAGCATAAGTTGCTTCTTCTTGTCTCTGTAATCTTTACTAAAAGATAAAGTTTATGTGGTTCATCTGTTCTGAAGATGAAAAAACAAACAAAATGTTTCGCCTCCAGAAAACAGTCAAACTTGCATTTAATAAAACGCCTCGTTTACAAACTCAGGACGCAACGGCTTCATATTGTATCATGTACAAAGTAATGTTAATGTGAGGCTGAATAATGAATTCCAAACCTACATGAAACAGAATAGTAAAATGGTCCAAACGCAGAGAGGGAAACAAACACTTTGATCCATCAGCATCATCCTGCATCTAAACAAAAAAAGCTTCAACAGGATGTTTATGCTGTTAAATTAAAAGATTTTTGCATTTCTTTATTAATATAATCGTTTTCCTCTTATCATAAGTATAAATTCACAGAAATTCTAATTCATTTCCTTTCAGTAGTAATGTATTTACTTTTTTTAAAAGTGTTTTGCTTCCAAGCAGACAGATAAGTAATTGTTTTCCAGGCTTTCTGCAGGTCTATTACAGTTTTTCTCTGGTTTTTTTCTCACATCTGATCATTTCGAAATTTTCGTCTCTTCCATATACGATAAACAACTTAAGACTGGTCTGCATACAAATCTTATTTAATTCTAGAGATTATCCTGATTATTGGATTCATGTTTCCCCCACCAGGTGGTGCTTTATGCACGGAAAATCCCATGACCTCAGGATGCATCCTCTCCTGACGTCCTACCAAGCTGGTTCAAAGTTTCCACACCAAGTGGAGCTTTTTGACTGAACATCTGCGACTTTATATAATTGTATTGTGCCTGTTCGAGGATTGGGGAATAGGAGGATTGTGGATATACCCCTAGCCATCACTTCCGATGGCATAGACCTTGTTTATTTATGTTTTTTGTTTTATCTATGAAATATTACCAAATATAACAGTTTTACTGAACATGTTGTTGTAACAGGGGAATTCATAAAGAGCTATTTTCTAAAAACTTTGCATGTCTTGCAGTATGAGAGTATGTCCTTATAATATTTAAGGAAATTGGCTAAGTGGGGAAAAAAAGAAGCTATCTGCAGATAAACATGATCTGAATGATATCCTGAAAAATCGGATAAAAAACCCCAGAAAGACCTGATGCAGGACCTTCGAGATGCATCTGGACCTTTAGCTGATCCAGGAGGAAATAAAAAAGTTTCTTATATTTTTGCCTTATATACTACATTTACAGGCAATCAGACTTCAGTAAATGACCACACCTTTTAATTCTACCAAATATAGCCTGTGATATGAAAGAACGAGTTTCTTCAGGCTTCTGGACAGTAATGTAGGCTTCTTACTATTATTATTATTATTATTGTCTTTGGTAGAGCTGCCTTTATTAGAAGTTTGCCAGGGAGGCATTTTCAGTGACAGTCCAATAATATCAGCACCAAAACAAACAATCTGGTTTTCCATCAATAAAACCTGCTTTAGAGAACAACAGTCCAATACCTCATCCATCCTCATCACCAGGCAAGTGCGAGAGTAAAGGTACCCACAGCTGCATCCTATCCTGTAACCACACTCATTTTCACCTGTCCCAGTCCAAATTTCCAGCATTGTGAAGAACAAAAAGGGATAAAAGAAAATATGCACCACAGTGGGGAGAGGAGTAAGACAGGTCACACTGTCGCCTCCACTAGAGGACGCGTGATAGAGTTTCATGCTGCAGCATTGGCTTTGCCAATTAGCAGCTGACTCTCTTACACGGTGAGCCGAATAGTCATCAGAAGTAGGAGTTCATGGACAAGCCGGCAATGCCCTTTCACTCTTCCCTCCTATCTCATCGCCCTTCCTCGTACAGGGTGCTGGAGCTTGTAGGTTCTTGAACAAAATAAATAAATAGATGCAAATATCAGAAGCAAATTGCAGCTCAGATTCTGAGCTGACAAAGCGGATCAAATGAGTTCATTCATTTAGAGAACACAATAATTATCAGTTAATACTCAAATAAACTTGACAAACAATGCATGTGGTGTTTAATTCTCCCTTTGTTAGAGGTAATGATAATACAATCCAGTCAAAAGAGCAGAAAGCGGCATCCAAATGATGCTTGAGCTCTCAAGGAGTCCCATTTTTAGGAACAAGGTTCCCATCTAGTGGATCATATTTTCCTTTTCACCTATTAGGAATGAAATCTTCAATTCAATTTCTCTTTATTGTCACATGTGCATATACATATAAGACATATAGCAAAGATGAAATTGCATTCCTCTCCCACCTCAGTGCAAACAAAAAATGAAGATGTGCAAACCACAAAAGAAATAAATAGGAAACGTGCAACACATTGAAGAAACATTAAGACATACCAAAAAAAAAAAACATTCAAGAGAAACATTAAAATAAACATCCAATGATTCCAGATAAAAAGTGAGGTAGTGACGTGCAAAAATAGATACAGTAACAATTATTGATTGTCCTTAAAAAGTGACATAGTGCTTGATGGACCAGTTTTTTCAATGAGTAACAGGTGGCTGAGGGGGGGGGGCAATGGGGGAAAGTGAGGGTAGGGCAGGCAGAGAGTTGAGTCTCCTGACAGCCTGGTGAAAGAAAACTGTCCCTGAGTCTGCTGGTTCTGGCCTGTAATCTTTCACCTGTAATCTTCAAAATCTTTCACCTGGTCTTTCACCTGGTCTTTTCACCTTTATAGATTTAGTCTTGCAAGGCATCGAAAAATTCCAAAATTAAAAAAATTAGAGAAGCTTAACTTTTATTTTACATTTAAACACAATAAATAAGGTAAATTCCTTAGTTTAGTTGGCTTGGCGTTATGGATGCAACAGTGCCCTCCAGTGGCTGGATGAGTGAAGGTCGGTCAATTGATTTACTGTGGCCAGTGGTGTTATGGATGCAACACTGCCATCTAGTGGCTGAAACAGTGAAGCTCGGTCTCATCTGATTAGCAACAAATCAAAATATGATGGACAATAATATTTGAATAGTTCTAAAACTTTAAATTTCCAAATTCAGAAAGTAAATTAGCCATTTAGATGTAACTGATTCATTATCTC
>JBAMHX010000017.1:20851958-20864074 GCA_037177515.1 Pseudomugil tenellus | reverse complement strand
ACCACACCCACCTGTCACCTTGTGGACACACAGGAAGTTATTTAATTCCACCGTTCAGGCCTGCACAGCCTCTTCCCTCTGAATCGTCGCCATCTCAAGACAAGAAACCAACTTAAATTAAAAAATTATTCTTTAAATAATATTTCACATGATGAAATGTATATAATGTTTTATTAAAGTTCATTTATATTTAGTTTGTCTTTACCCCTTTATTCCATTTCATGCACAGTGTTTAAACTGACCAAGTCATTTGTTCATAAACCCAGTTCTAACAACAAACTGGTCTAAGCACTTCTGTGTTTAAATCTGCACACCTGAAAAGGTGAAGCTTGACCTGCTTTAACAACTCCTCTATCATTTTGCTTTTCTTTTATCTGCTGCTCCTGGTCACTTCCTATTAAACGGAAAAATCGCTTGCAGGCTATTGAATTGTATCATCCTCAAAAGAGCTCAAAGCCCCATTTAAGGTCAGGTCCTTGATAAACAGCAGATCTATCTTCGCTGACACCAAACCCTTGGCTGAGGTGTGAATGTGTGTTGTGTATCTGTTTATATTCTACACACATTCCTGCTGTCATAAGCTTTGGAAATGATCATATTTTAGCATTATATGTGTTGTTGTTTTCCTCTTTTGATGTTATGCACTATCACTGTTGGCTGCAGACTAAATCACCCCTCCGGGATCATAAAGATCACTTGAGCTTGAATCTTGAGTCTGTATTGAAGCTTAAATGAGCAAAGTTGTCATGTTAACGTCACAGTAAGCTAATTTAATGGAAAGCTTCTTTGTTTTTTGATGGTGTTTATTTAAGTCTCATTAAGATGGAAAAATTCAGCCACCAGCACATTAAAGACAAATCAGAGTGTGTGAAGCACTGATTGCACAGGCTGGGATGGCTTGATGAGAAATGTGACTGTGCTTTTCTAATGCAGGAGCAGTAAGAAAGATTATGACATGTAAAGCATCAATGAGAGCAAAGCTTTGACGTTAAACTTCCATGATAAACCCTAAATTATCCCAGCACGACATGTTCTCTGCTGTTTATGTGGAATGGGTTTTTTTTTTTTTTACATTGATCGCTGTCCCTCTGGGTGCAGGTACATATCGCTCGCTCTTAAAGGTAACTAAGCCTTTTGGAATGCTTCATGCCCTTTTTCCTGACCCCCTTCAAGTGTTTGGACTTGGCTTTCACCCATCAGCTCACATTTTCCCCTTGAGGTATAGTGAGGCTTAACCCTGACAGTCTGACAGGGAAAGCCACTTTTCTCTCTAGTCTTTGCATTTGCGCGCCAGACAAGATTGGGGCGTTTTGAAGGAAGGTGCCGAGAGGCTTGGAATCTGGCGCTGTGTAAAAAGAGAAAGCTCCTGGAGGGGCCTTCAGGGTTTATTCATACTGGAGCTGAAAAAAGCTTCACTCGCTCACCATGTAGGTAGATTTACACTGTTGGTGTTTTATTTTAATTTCATGGATTTTTTGTGTTCAAATATGTAGAGATCAAGATTTCACATGTTGGATTCCAGGTAATTAGGGAACTAATTGTCTCACTACATATTAGCTTAGCTTCTCACTGGAAGCATCTTGTGTTGAAGGGAAAATCAAAGCAGATAGAAACTGAGCAGATACTGTACCTGAAACTGCTCATTTTAGGTATTTTCCCTTCACATCTGCATATGAGAAAAATATCTTTGTTGTCTGTATGCTGAAGGAAATTGCACTCACCAGTTGCTGTTCAATCGCTTGTCAATGTAGAGTCCTTTAGTACCAACGTAGCATGGTTTAAACACCACAGCCTACCTGCTGCTGACCATGTCCATCCCTTTATAACCACAGTATAGCATATTCTAATGCAGGGGTGCTCAATATGTCAATTGCAACAGTAGTATTGGTAGATCGTATAAAATGTAAAAAAAAAAAAAAGGGCAACAGCATATAATCCATTCCGTCATTTGTTTGCTGTACGGGAAAGTCAGTCAGATGACATCTGAATTTGAAATGCCTGTGTAAGACTGTCATCCTGAAATCTGGATATGATGCATCATTGTGTGACCGTGACAACAATGAAAACAATAAAACATATTAGATCAGAATAGAATTTACCTGATATTTAGGATGACCCTTTTACTGTCACGATACCTAGTTCCACGCTAGCTATCTATTATGGTTGCTGACCTTGTGGTATTGCTGCTTTGTATATAGCTTGTTAATAACTTGCTGTTTGGTTTTATTTATCTGGTGCTCCTCCGACTTGCCTTTGATGCGGTCATAAACAACAGAATCCTGCGCTGTTCCCTGCACACATTTTCTTATACTTTCATCAGCCCTTGCTGCCAGGAGTTCTTTCACTTCTTGTCTCACCAGTTTCTTGCTATTTTCTTATCTCTCGATCACTCACGTTAGGTCCTAGTGTTCCGTGTTTACGTTTTGTGGGAAATGACGTGTTTGCTTCGCACGTTAGTACTGTATCTGTCCTCTCATAAACCCCCTCTCCTCCCCAGGTTAATGTCCGCACATTAACCTGCATGTCTGGACAAGATGGTTTACCTGTTAATTAGGCGGACATTGTACTAGTTCTTCGAGCGGCTAGAGTCCGCGTAGATCTACCCGCTTAATGTCAGAATTGTACCTTTCAGACATGAGGGTTGAAAAGACAATGCCCGTGTAATGTACGGGTCACAGAGCAAGTCTGAGACGGGCTTATCTTTCACATTTGTTCGTTGATCCACTGAAGCACTGAAGGAATCATATGTGTTATAAAATATAATCCTGAATACTATTTGCGTCATCAGGTTTCCAGAGTGACGTCACTACAAAAATAAACTGAGAGATGGTAATGAAAAATGCCGTCTGATTTTAATGATCTGTAAAATCATATCAAATAATTCCACATGGTAAAAGCTCAGTTGCATATTATAAAAGTCTCGGACGCCACGCTGTGTAGTCAACGGTGTGACGGTCTCATCCTGAACTTCCTAAAAGTACCTCTGCCGAGCCACAAAGACCCCCCCCCCCGCCCTATAGATGACCTCCAAATTTTAATCCTTTATTCATATATCTTCCCAAAATAAAGATATCCTGAAACTTTAATGAAAATTCATCCATGACTTTTGGGTGCAACGCCTGCAAAAACAAAACCTCCTTGGCGAAGGTAATGAGACTCGCCTGCGGGCAGAGATCAGTGCAAATCATCTGAGTAAACTTGGGTAATGTCAAAGAAAATCTACATAGTTAATTATGATGTGTTGTGCAATATCAGCACATCAACACATGTTGTATATAAAAGGAATTCTCAATATATTTCTAAATATATGTTCTGCATTTTGTAGTGGGTAGATCATGTGGACTTGATTATTTTATAAGTAGCTCGCATGCTGAAAAACTGAGCACCCCTGTTCTAATGGATACGTCACAAAGTTAAAATCGTCGCTAGTGCTTTCTGCAACATTAGACTGAGTTTAATGCACTCCAACAGCCTCCACAGTCACCAGATCTCAAGCCAACACAGCAGCTATGGGATGTGGTGGAACAGGAGATTCTCATCATGGATGTGCAGCAACTGTGTGATGTTATGTCAATATGGAGTAAAATCTCTGAGGAGTGTTTCTGAAAGCTTGTTGAATCTATGCTATGATACAAGACATGTAGATATGAAAGCAAGAAGGGGTCCATGGGGGGCCTGATTAAGTAGCTGATTGGTGCTAATAGTTGTGTTAAACATTACTGCTTTAATTTCTCCATTTCAACTGATTAAAAAGTAAAATGTAATAAAATGAACAACTTTATTCCTCCTAGAGGGAAGTGCAACTATTTTAAAATTTGAGTATTGCAGTAAATCCAACAGCTGCCTCACGCATTTTGCAGACTGGCACCCTGGTTGTGATCAGACCTGTTGCTTCTTGCATTGCTGGTCTAATGAAACAATAATGTCCACTCTAAATTTTGTCTTTGTGCTATTTTTGTGCAATTTTTTAAAAATTTTTTGTGTCATTTATTGGTATGTGCTGTCAGAAAACGACAACCTGCTTTGTGTCGTATCCTAATCCTTTAGCATATCATGAAAGAACATGCAAACACTGTTGTGACATGGAGTGGCAGCTATACCGACTAGCATGAGAACATATTGCCTGGTGTTATAAAGCAACAGTTCTTAAAGTGACTGTGAAACTTCATACCTCCACCTTCTGTGGGTCTTAGCCATTATTTCCACTGGCTTTGGCTCTGCCTCTTGTTAAAGTATTTCACAAATATTCTGCTCACAGATACATGGATATATTCTCCATCCACACCTCAAAGTGTTGTATGGCATGGCTATCAGAAAAGTCCTGTAACTACAGTGCTGATTGTCTACCTGAATTCCTTTTCCCCTCCAGTGCCTGAGCTGGATGGAGCAGTAGCAGGATAATCAGCTGCAGGCTGCGATTCCTCCGTTGTGTTGCTGCTGATTATTATTTTTCACATGCCCACATGCTGGGCCTGACAAACTTTGGATATTTCAATTACTGCAGGGCTTGAAAGAACAAAGAAATCTTTCTCTGTGATTCTTTTATGACTTTATTCTGAACACGTCTGTGCAGTTGCTCTATATATTAAGGTGACATCCCACTATGGAGCCTGACGAGACAAAAGATTCCACCTTCCTGTTTGGCTTTTGTTCTGAGTTATCCGCCTGCTGCCTAAACTGGAATAGTGTTGCAGAACTATGTCAGCATAGTAGAATGCATTAAAACTCAACCTGCTCTTGTGGATACAAGTAGAAGCAGCAGCAGTTTAAATGATACCAGTGAGACAATGTAAACAAGACGAAGAATATTAGGTTTGTCCTGGATTCTGGCACACAGCTCTGGTGTAAATTCTGTTTAGCAGGTTTATGAACCCAAATTCAGTTAAAATAAAGAAATGGCTTTCTGTCTTACTTTTACTTATCATGATTAATAGGTGGGTCTATTGCGTGCATCTCTCACATTAGCATGGTTATTAACCAATACATCCTCTAGAGGGCAGCGTAGAGCTCAGAGTTCACTTCTGAGTAAACGCGGTGACAGTATAGGAGATCATGATGATAAGCTTTCTCAGAAATATACATAAAAACACAGCAAACAGTGAACAGCAGCATGGCTGTTTAATTCCACACAGTTTTCCTCTTTATCCTCTGTGCTGGTTTTACGTGAGCTACAGCTCAACGCTGCCCTGCGTTCTGCTGGTAATGCTCCGCTTGCCCCTTTGGGGTGCTAGCTGCAACTTCATATAAATGTAGCAGAAGACTAAACTTAAATAATCCATGTGATGGACAGGAGACTCCATCCATGTGCATGTGTATAATAAAGATTGAGCGTAATTCAGCCCTCCTTCACTTCAGATTAGAGGATGCTTGATCACAATAATAATTTAATGCAGGGACACTGTTGCATTTAGCTACTTGCAAGGATGCAGCAAACAGGACATTTTCATATTCTTAAAGCAAAGCCGAACTCAAGCAGACCAAAGTTACATGTGCTGCGTTAAAATGAATTATTAGGTAAATTAAAAATCCCAGGCTTACCCCAAATTCTGTTAATTCATAGATGGTTCCTCTTCCTGAGTCTGATTCTGCTGGAAGGTTGTTGTTTATGGTCAAAGTTTTTTTTCTCCCCACTGTCACTTTGTCCCTTCTGGAGGACAAATGATTCAGTCAAAGAGAAGATTTACTGGAAGCCGCTGGTTTTCGTAGCTGGGTAATTATTCTCTATGAACTGGCTCTTGTGAACACATATTTAAATCGGGCTAAATGTGGTTCATGTTATCGGCTGAATTGTACTGTATCTGTAAAAGTGTTTTTAGATGAGTGTGTTGTGAACTGCTGCAGAACTCGTAAGGTTAAGTCGTTTGTGCTAACGCCGCCGCAGGCTAATAAAGTTAACCCTGGTTGGCTCAAACAATGCAGGCTAGCATCTGCACACCGAAATGTACTAAGCACCAGTTGCCATTTCAGATGTCCCTGTTAAAATGTTTTTCTAAAAAGCATAATGCAACTGTGAAAGAGTCAGTTACACTCCCATTGACCACTAGCCTCGTCCTTCATTCCAGCCACTGGTTTTGTAGGGGAAACACTGCACACCTTTCATATCAAAGGTGCCAGGTACTTGGTCAATAGTGCATTGTGGGTAGCTGCTCTACACCTGCATTTAATAGTTACCCTTGTGTGGTGGACAAAGATGCTGAAGCTTGCTGCACTAGTAAAAACGTATGCCAGCAAGAGGTCATTTTTTTATTGGTTCTTTATTCTGACATAGAAAGCCTGAGGATGTTGGAGAGGAGAGACTCTCAAATTCCAGCTGTGACGTTAATCTTCACCTTAGTACTGCAAAAAATCAATTATTAGGTAGTTTTAGAAAAGAAAAACTCCTTGGTGAGGTACTCCAAATAAAACAGACATATCTTATTCATTGCAGATATTTTCTTTGTTGTCATGGCAACTCATCTGAAAACTGTCATGTTACCAGTTCAGACAAACCCTGTAATGAGTTTAAAACCTCTTGTCTGAGATTTAGTCTTACATAAATGAAGAATAAAAATGAGTTGATGCAACAGATGGATGTACAGTGTGAGAATTGTTGTGATCCCAAACTCATGGGGGGCTCAAGCTGTCATCCTTCCCCACAAACTCATTAGCAGGAATCCAGATTTCAAAATTATACTTAATAAGTTTTCTAATAGATAATTTATATCGTCCTTTTAAGGACTTGAGTTAAAATGGGTTGATGTCTCTTTATTGGAGGAGCCAGAGCATTTTGTTACACACTGGAAATCTGTCAGAGCATTTGTGAGCGCTGCAATCAAAAATCTAAGTGGCCTGAATAACAGCAACCTTTCCTTCCTGATTACAGATGTGCTTCCATTCCCTTTCCTCCTCTTCAACCCGAAATGTCACGTTAGAACTGGACCTTAAAAGCTCCATTCAATTTACCAGCCAATCCTGTTTTGCTTCCAGCGAGCGGCTGCTTCATCGTGCGCAATCAGTGTCCCACTATATTTTAACATCTCCCACAAAAATGAGTTCGTCTCTGCTGTGAGTGTTATTTTGCTTTGTTAGATCAATTTTCAATACATACAAATGAGCTTGCTGTGTACATTCACAGAGTAATTACTTTCCCTTTTCCAATTGCCAGACCCAGTAGCTCATGCCTTGAAATATAATGGCTTGTTTTGCATCAAACACAACTAAAGTAATAACAGAATATTAGCTCGTCTCTCAGCTGGAGTCCGATGAGATGGAGGTCAAGCTCCATGCAGGAGACAGAGCTTCTGGCGTTTTTTGCTCGCAGTAAAGTAAGACTGACAGATCGAGGAATGTGTGCTCTAATCGCTACCACGTGGGATGCTGGACTGCCTCAGAATGAAGTCTGTCTTCCTATTGTCTAGAAAGATGCTCCTTTTTTTATTCACGTCAGAGAAATGCCCGTGATTTGTCTGTAGATCTAAAAAAAACTGTTAAAAATCTGTCAAATGATGAAGATAATCTGAAATGACTGACATGAATGGAGACGTCACTGTGCATGGCAGTAGTTTAATGCTCTTATTACCTTCTTTCTCTACATTTCATGTATCCCCAATGAAAAAAAAGCCTCTCAACTACCTGCTAGGCTTGAATAGCTCCTGTCACATACCATAATAGCCGGTATGAAAGGCCAGAGCTGCCTGTTAACACCAGGTGAGGTGGCAGCAGAGATGGAGCTGGAGGTGCTTGTCTGTGGTGCAGACAATTTTGTTCAAGCTCTCCTGCAGCTTTGCCAAAGTCTGTGTGTAGGTGTGTGTGTGTTAGGGGGGAGTGCCATAATTGCTGCCGCTACTTCATCTCCTCACACTCCTCCCCCACCCACTCCCTCTCCTCCCCGTCTCCCCAGAGTTCTGCAGCAGACTGGGAGAATTGGAAGAGTCATTTCATCTCGGAGGAGAGGAACGGATGGGATCTCTGTGGGGAAGGGAAGCAGAGGAGGCTAAATTACAGAGCAGCACGGTGTGGCAGCCGGCTGCGCGCTCTGACCCTCTGTCCTGACACCACTTGGAGCCTAAGAGGAAGACTATTTTGAGAAAGGTGGACATTTTCTGCCAAAAACTACAGGGAGTGGGAACAATTACATGACATTCTGTGCAATATAACGCTGAAATACTGAAAAGCATGCAGTAAATGCTGCCATTGGAGTGAGATTGTCCAGTAAACAAAGACTTATATTTAAATTTTCTGCTCAAAATATGTAATTAAGGAAACACTGACTTCACACAAACTCTAATTAATGCTTAATGTTAATTTTTCGATATATCGATATTACTGATGTCGCTACTATTCTAAATAGAAATTGATAAACATGCTGTACTATTAAGACTTTTCAGAGATTTATTTACATGTTGTTATTGTCTCTAAAAAGGAAACATTAAAAACAAACCAATAAAATCTCCACTAGCAAACAGCAAATATGACCTCACCAAATAAAAGCCTCCAAAAAGTCATAAAAGAAACCAGTAAAAGCAAATGACAGAAGCAAACACTAGCATTAAATGGAGATATTTTTATTGGATTAACATTTAACATTTAACATTGGATTTACATCTGCGTTATTAAGACCAGCACTTGCACTCACACACCACTGTGTTGTTACTCCTGTAAATATGGTTGTTTCTTGGTGTGCTGTGTGTCATGTCCTAATTTCTGTTGTTCTAGCAATGTAAAAAAAAAAAATACTGTTCAATAATACACTTCAATCGACCATTCATCCATTTTTTTAGGTCAATTTATTAAGTTTAACAGCTGTGATCTCTTAGGGAAACTGAATTCTTTCTTGTCATTTTCTTCCTGGATGACACCCAGAAGGCTTTTCTCCTGTATTTATCAGTGTGTATAAAACATTACAAGCAAAAATACATGATGACCACATGGTTTATGACTTGTGCTTGAGGAATAAGTTTTCATTTGGAGAAAAAAGGAATCAGGACAAACAAGACGAGCATAACAGAGAAAAAAAGAAATGCATGAAATCAATATTTGATAAGAAAAGTATCTGATCCTGCTGCTGATGCAATTATACTCACACAAATGGAGAAATTGTAAGCTGTGAATGGAGGGAAATGGTACCCCGGCTTTGAAGTAGCTTCTAGTTAGAGTCAAATAGCACCTTTCATTCTGACGTCTGCTTGCAAACACTGAAAGCACATCAGCGTGTTCAGCCGAATCTTATTTTATGCTATCAAGCCCGAAACCCACATTCCTGCAAGATTCTCACAAACTGAAAATTTTCATTATAATGGCATATTTTGAGAAAATCAGTCAAAAATCAGCAAACAGAAAAGTTTCTGGCTGTGGCATATTTTTAAACGTTTCTCGCCAAAAATACTGGCAGGAGCTTGTCTGAAGCGACTGCTTATCTTCTTTTAATGGTCCTGGTTTCATCTCCAACTTTGCATTGAGGAAATATTTTTGCCAACTCTCCAGTTTGTGCAGAGATTTCTGCTTCAGCCTTTGTATAGATCAGCTCAGATTATACTAAAGCAGGGTGTGATGTGAATTATTCATTTGAATCAAAGTAATCTCAAGTTTAAAGATTTCTCAATGTGTCAGAGTTTCTGTGAGCTCTTTTTTCTGACAACCTTTAGTGAACCTGTCAGCCATGGCCAGAAACCATGCAAAGCAAGCATGCATGTGGGACCATCTCTCACGGTTACCGTAGGTTACCGTCTCATCTGACCAGAAGTGATGCATCTACATGCATTTATTGATTTATTGATTGACATTGATGTTCTGTTTTATAAATTCCATCAACTGGGAGGTGAAAGACCACACAGTACTTTATTTATGAAGCATGCAATTTTAAAATGACTCATGTTTTGGAAGTTAGTAACTTTTGTTTTGCTAAGATAACAGGGATAAGAAAGAAGTTTTTTATGAAGTACTTCGAGTACTTTTTCATGGAGCATTCACACCACGAAAGTTCGGGGGAGTCTGGAGTACTGTTTGCTATGATAGTACTGCAAAAACACAGTTTTTCTTATAGAAGATTAAACATCATGCAGGCGAATATTTGTTCAGTGCTGACAGATCCTTTTTTTTTCTTTCTCCTTCTTTTCTTGCTTATTTTGTGGACAAAATGAGTGCCTTACCAATCAGGTTTCAGGGTCGTCTTTATTGTGAAGCCCTTCAGGAGTATTTCCAGGTACTGCGAGGAAGGTTCTCGGCGTCACGTCTCCAGCGCAGTCTGTCAGATGTTTTTATGCTGCTGGTTCTGTGATTCAGGATCAGAGAACACAGCAGGAACAAGGAATGGTGGAAAATTTCTAGTTTATAAAATATTCTCCCACCTAAATGAATTAAGCCCCCAAGTAGCAAATAAGACTACACCGAGGTGGTCTCGTGGTTCAGTGCGATTTCATGCTAGTACAAAAAAGGTTCTGCTTAAATGAAACCTTTACATATTTACTATGTTGTTGTTTTTTATTTGTTTACTACAAATGAAAACAATTAAGAAACAGCATCCTTTACATTAAATATAAACTGAAATGAACACAATAAAGGAGAAAAAAGGGCGTATTTGCAATTAGCTTGGTCCAGGTTTGTAAAACTGGACCATACAGGACTCTTGTGGTTCCTGATTTACTGTAAAACATGTTTTCTGAACACAAGCTGCTGGCTTTGCTTTTCCTCATAATTTCCATCGCTTCCTTCTTCTCAATGCTTTATTGTGTCGTCGCTTTCTATTTCTTCACTGGATAGTCCATTTGCAAGTGAGCTGAGACCTCTGGCTTTCAAACGGACCAGAATCTGCTTCTTTGGTCCACATTCAGCGAACCGTGCTTACCCCAGAACCGGACCGTGGTGCGACTAAAGAGGACCAAACAGCAGCAGTGTGAACGTGCGCTTATAAAAGTCCTTTCGTGGGTTTTTTAAGTTGTGGGAAAGTAAGTGACCATCTCTGGAATGAAACAGAATCGTATATCAGAACAGAATCGCACCATTGCTGCCAGGATCCAAAGCAGCTTCTATTACTCATCAATAAAAATGGATTTGATCAGAACATCATCATCATCTTGCAAATGTCAGACAAATGCTAAAAAATCAATGTTTTGTAAACACCCTCAAGAAAAACGATATAATGCAATATAATCCTCTCATAACTGCTCTCCTGCAGACGCCTCATCACACCCACACATCTCCATCCTGATCCACGCTTGGAACAAAGTCCAATCATTACATGAAACATGTTGAATGGTTGAGTCCCAGTAGAACAACAAGAGCTTAATGTCTCCTTTGACACTCCAATCTGCCCTTCTCATTACGATGCGGGGTGGCAAACAACGGGGACACTCCTGCCCACTCTGTCTTCATCCACCCATTTCCCCTCCGTCGACCTGCACAGACAGGGTGGGAGGGGGGGAAGGTGGTTGACAAAGGGCACGTCTCGCTTCACAGCCCCAAAATTAATAGGGCTGCTCTCATTATGGAGAAATAGGAAAGAAAGAAACAGGAGTGTTGAAGAGGACAAGGGGGAGCTGGACAGGTGGATTCTTATATAATGAGACAAGAACAGAGTGTGAAGAAAATGTGATAATAAATGTGAAGGAGCGGCAACCCGCCGGATCTCTCGCTCATATTTCTACTCCCATTGTGGGTCTGAATCCAAGCTCAGAGACGCCGACAAGAGAAACAGGAAATTAGTTGCCCCTTTAATAGCTTCACTGCTTTACCGTCTCTCTACCCCCCCCCCCCCTCTTATTTTCTTCCTTTTTTCTCCTTCCATCCCTTGGGGAGGATGGGTAACAGCCAATCTCATTGAAAGGCAGATCAATAAAGAGATATATTGTCATCTCAGAGCACCACCCTCTTAATCAATTAATCTATAATAGAATCCATTCACCAGAATGTCTTAAAGAGCCCATCCTCCCATTACCAGCTGTAGGTCAAAGCAGGCTGCCGACATATGGGCTTCTTATTACTGCTAATGGAGGAAGAAAACGGAACAGGTTATAGTTACAGGTTATATGGATTTAATAGCATCTTAAAGAAACATTGCTTATGCATTTCTATCAAAAGCAGATAAGCATGACCACAATTATAAACCCCAGGCTTAATGAGGTGATATCCACACTTTGCTG
>JBAMHX010000017.1:20839390-20851858 GCA_037177515.1 Pseudomugil tenellus | reverse complement strand
GCTGCTGAGTGTTAAGTGCATATGTCTGCAGCTGATTCTATCTAAACACGGTTATTTTCTGCTTCAAGCTCTGACGGCGGTGTAGCAGTGGCTACAACCACATAATAAACATTCCATCACGGTCAGCCATGCAGGGATTGTAAAGAGCAGCAAACATGTCTGAAAAGGCCATTTTTTTTTACTTCTAAATCAGAGATCAAGGTTGGTTCAGCTAAAAACTAAGGTACATTTGATTAAATGTGTTTAAATGAATTTCCCGAGTCGTTGTCATTGGCCGCAATCAGTGAAGAAATCTGGGATTTTTTTCCGTCTCTGCTTTATCAGCTCTAATTGTAGGCTTGTGAAATTACTCCCAACAATATCAGAGCAGCCATCGCTGTTGCTCATACATGTTAATGGTGATTTATAGCCAGGAAGGAAGTATTTCTGGTTGAGGATGTTGGTCATTTCTTTCTGAGGAGAACAGTACATCTTTTTATATTGTGTTTAAAGGAGAAAAGAGTCTTGTCTGCCTCCCCAGTGAACAAGATGACCATTGTTTAATATGCATATTCTATTTATATTCTCTCTTTGCACTCACACTTCTAAGCGTTTTTATGTGATGAAGTGCTGATTTATGTTAAGGGTTTAGTACCGTGGCTAAATTTAGCATCAACAACACTTCAGTTCTTTTTTTTTTTTTTAAACCAAACCATACTTTTCTTTTTAGGACAAGCTGAATATGTTCATTGTTTGATGTTACAGCAGGTTGGTTTGCTGTTTTAAAGCACTGTAGAGATATAACTGGAGCCCTTTTTGCTCTGTATGGGCAGCGCTCAGTCTTTTCATAGAGGACACATCCACTATCTGTCATCTGCACACCGCTGTGCTGACTGCTTTTAAACGCACAAAGAGAACAAATGAGTCCTGCCTTTTTTTTCAAGAATAACTCCTGGGTCATGTATTATTCCAACTTCAGAGGTGAGTCACATCTACAGGTAACCCTGGTCGGAACTATTATTTTTTGACAGTTTATGAATCATGAGCTGCAGGTATGACCTGCTCTTGCTGCTGAAGCGGGAGGACACAGCACCATCTCCAAGAGTGCAGGCAGTATGTTGAATAGAGCGCAGGCTGATTTGGTAGTTGGTAACACACCACACCGCAGAGGACTGCCATCCCTGCTTTCCTGCTCACTCTGCATGACTCATGTAATGCAAACCCCTAAATAAGACCACCTGCAGAGGTTGTGTGATCACTCTGCGATGGTGGGGTGTGCCAGGTTGCGCAAGACTGTTGGTAACTTTGTGGAGCAGTGCAGCAGGAATTACCTGCTGCTAAATGTCAACAGGATAAAGGACACGGTGCTTCAGGAGAACTGCAAAGCTCATAAAGATTAGAGGTGAGGAGGTAGAAGAATTTTGTGGAAGGTTTTGCTGCAGGGAAACCCAACGGCGTGAGAAAACTCTGCTTCTTGGAAGGGTTCAAATGTGTCAAAGGATATTTTTAAAAAGTCACCATTTCCCTATGAACTTTTTTTGCTGTCAGAGCCACATATTTCTACTGAGGCAGTAATGCCCTAAATTTACTTTCTGTCTAAAGAAGACATAACTTATAGTTGTTGTATGGGTAATTCCACACAGCTGACCAGCATCTGTGATGCCAAACTGGTTAAAAAGTATTAATTTAAATAAAATCAAACTTTATTTATGAAGCACATTTCATGCCGAGGAAACGCAAAGTTCTTTACATGATAAAAGAATTTAAAATTAAACAAGCTGTTACACACATATACATACAACAACAGAGCCATCATAATTACTGACACACACTCAAACACACACAAACAACCCACCAACCCCCTCAAAATGTGACTCCATGACTTGTGTCTCTTGATTTTAAAAACTTTCTTTTAAATATATGAAAATAAAAACATCTGGATTGAGACGGACATTGATGTGAAGAAAACAAAGCATATGATTGGGATCCGTCCACACCAGGAGCTGGTCCCCTCCACGATCATAGGAGCTGCCGCCATGGCAACAAGCCACAGACCAAGCAGGCAGCAGTTCTAGTGTGGAGGATCCCAATGAGGAAAATACTGGAGTTAAAACAAAATTATAAATAAATGAAAAACTATTCAATAAATAAATTCTTGTTATGGTGGGGGGGGGGGGGGGGGGGGGGGGGGGGGGGGGGGGGGGGGGGGGGGAGGTTTGGGTGGGGGGGGTCCAAAGGGGGAAAAGATTGGGGTGAAAAAAAAGGTGGAAGAAAAGGAAAAACGGTTCAAAAAAAAAGTTTTTGTGCGGGGGCCCCCCCCCCCCCCCCCCCCCACACAACCACCACAACTGCAGAGCAATGAGTAAGTCTGCAGATGGCGGGACTCAGACTTCTATTGGTAGTCTGAGGTGTACAGCGGGAAAAGAAATGCTGAATCTCCTTGTAGTGTTCTAGTTCTGATGGATACCGTCTCAGTCTGTTAGGTAGTCATACATCCAGCTGGTTGTGGAGATATCAACATGAACCTTATGGAACATCTCACAGCCAAGCAGGCTTGATCCACAAATAGCCACCTGATTGGTCCATGTGAGAGGGAGCTCTCTTCAACCCCAAGTCCATTCTGGTAAGCAAACCATAAAGGTGTTCACTTCTCATTGAGGTGAGTCAATAAGAGTCTCTGCAGGACTTTCATGATGTGAGAAGTTAGAGTGACTGGTTTATAGTCATCTGGTTCCGATGGTCGGGATGTGTTGGGTACTAGAAGGACGCGGGGTGTTTGGTGTTAAGACTGTGCTAAAGAATTCACCTTGCTTTCACCAACAGGTGCAACCACCTCACCTGAGGGGTGGAGAATCAGCAGGGTGGTGATGGATGCCACAGCTATGTTAGAAATGATATCATAGGTGTTCTGAACAGCATCTGGACCTGCAGCCTTGCTCTGGTTCTGTTTCTCCAGCTCCTCCATGTAAACTCCAGAGATTTTAGCCAAAGGCTAATTTTCATCCAGTGACCCTGAAGGATGTTCAAGCATGATTAGAAATACAATACATATTGAAGTAAATAAAATAATCTAATCTGTGTTTAAGTCAGCTACACAAGCAGCCAGATGTTGGTTCACACAAATCACTTTATATACTGGAACACATAATCGCCACACCGAACCTTTAACTAAATATCTTGTGGAGCAGTCTCGGTGGGAATTCTGCATTTAGAGTCTGACAAGTGGAAACAAGAGGCGCCGTAACGACTCGCACTTGCTGATCTTTGATTATTTTGAAGTGAGCAAAATCTCAGTGATAAATACAAACAGCGTTTTGATTTCCTCATTACCTGCCTTTCACATGGAAGTCCCATTTCTTTGGAAAAAGCCAGCACTTGATATTTCGTTTATTTTAATGATGACATTTAATCAGCTCTGCCGCCTTGAAAAAGCCTAATTGCCTGGCTGCGATATCAGCAGGCTCAACGGGGAGAGGAAAAACAATCAGACTTACGTCATCGTCTCGGTTCACTTAAGGCATTCGTTTATGAACTCAGACTCACTTTCCCAGTCCATGGTGCAGTCTCGCTCTTGGTCTGTGTCTGGTTTGTTACGTTACCACAGGTCCAGAGATGAAACCCAACAGAAATGTGTGGTGGTTTTATCCGCTGGGTCCTGTTGTGGTTTCAGCAAAAGAACTGATACTCTGATTCCTCTGGTTTAAGTAGCCAAGCTTGATTTATTTATGTAGCACTGTGAAGAAAGGTGTACTCACCTCTCACCCAGTGACAGCTTCAGCCTGCAACCCTAAGCAGAATAAAGCAGCTTTAAAAGATGGAAACATGGATTTATTTATATTTTTCATGCATTTCTGTGACTTTGTTCAAACATAGATGTGTAAGAAACGAGTCCATACTCCCACCCCTCAATACTTTGCTAGTTCCAGATGTAAATGCCTTCATTTGTTATCCTCCTGGGAAAGGTTCCTTTGCTTTCTGACAAGGCTTTTATAATACATTGAAATTAGCAGCAAAATTGTAAAATCGAGCCTTTTGTGCGAGGAGAGGGCATAATTCTATGATCTATGGCTCAGCTGCAAGCTAGCTGCATAGCACCAATCCGCCCTGATGGGCTGTCATTGTAATTCAGCACCTAATGTGGATAATTAGTCTAAATTCGTGGAGTACTTGATTCCTCTGACAGCTACACCAAATGTTTGACGAAGCCGGCAAAGTAGCTGCATCAGTCACAGACGAGCGGAAATGCATTTAGTGGAGGGTCTCATCATGTTTTATTCAATCACAGAGCAATGCTCAATTAATCAGTTTCTGCAATTAAATTAAACATGTACATGCATAAAACATGAAAGAAATATCAGGGGTGTTTAAATGCGCCTCGGTTTTCGCTGTGCTGGTGGTAACTCATAAAAAAAGAGAATTTATTCTCAGCTTTCTGCGATGGCCTTTGTGACCTTAGTGAGGTGGAATTATTTCTATCTTCCACAATGCCGACAACCGAGTGAGACAGCTCATCTCGCTATGCACTGCTTGATGCAAAACTACCATCCAAAGCATTTCTGTAAATGTCAGGAGATGTGTGTTTACTAGGTCTGCATGACCTCTAATATTTATTCAGCTCAACAGCACTCTACCCAATCTTTCCTCATTGCTCCATTGCAGAGTTGCGGTTGTTGTGATGTCAAGTCTCATTGGCTGCAGTTTGTTGTATCTCCTGGCATATATAATATTACTTTTCGCTCTCCATCAAGTCTTGGCAAAAGCCTGCGCACAGATAAATGGTGACATTTTGCAGTTGTGTGTGGGGTTTGTTTGCACGTCGTTGGGCGATTTGTAAACGTAGCGATGCAGTTGGAAGGATTAAATATCTTTTATATGTAAGGCAAATTTGCATTTGGATTCACACAACTGCCAACATAATTTATGCCTCGCTGGTAAGATACAAGCTTTGAGATAAATGTTGACATTTGCACCACATTTGATTCTGCGACTTCAAAGAATTCAGTTCAGTCTTTACAGCGGTACATTAATATTTACACAGAATAGGTAGCTACTAAATGCTGAGACAGCCTTTGATGAAGAAATGTTTTGGGTACTTGTTTTTTATTCCTCTCTGTACACTGTGATGATACCTGGAATAGCTGGGAAACTTTTGCAACAAGAAGTAAGCACGGCACCCAGGTTGATTCCTGAACTGGAATTAGACATCAAGCAAAAAGGTGAAAGCAATAAATAAATTAAATGTTGTTACAGCGTAGAATTTAAGCTGCTGAGATTGTGCACGGCTTCCTTCTGTGTGGTGTGGTGGAGCTCCAACATCTCCAGGAATGGAGAAATTGCAGCAACATTTGACTGACAGGCTACCAGAAATACCTGACATATGGTTTCTTTTCAGGAACATCCTTTTTTTCTTTTTGGAGGATGTATGGGCCGACGGTTTTCCAGGGCAAAAGCAACTATATGTGTTACTTTGGCTCCTATAGAGGGGGAGGAGCGAAGATGAAGGACAAGTTTTAAGAAATAGTCTAAATTTTGAGTGCACTGGCCCTTTAATAAAGTCCCTGAGAAAGTAAAGTTAGACTAAATCAGGGATAAACAAACCGGATGTTTGGTAGGTGGACCTTCAGCATTAAATAGACTAACTCATGGCACAATTAAAATAAATAAATAATTAAAGAATAAATTAATGACTGGATGACTAAAATTCCATCTTTAATTACAACAATAAGAAAAAAAACCTTTTGACATGATTTCCTCAAAACAATAAATTGATGTCAGACTAACTTTCATTGCAAACGAAACATTTAAAAAAAATCGAATAAAGTAGATAAAGTAAATCAAATAAAATAAGAGATTTATTGTAATTAAATAAATGTCCAACTGGAATTCTGAGCCCTTTAAATAATACATTTGACCTGAAATGTATGGGACTGTTTTCTAGTTTACAAACTCATTTTCGTGCATACAAAATGAAAACTCTCGCGACGCTTGTCGTGCCTTTACTTTGAAAGCCAACCCGGAAGTGCACCGTTGCGCTGCGGACAGCTTTCCTCTCTGGTGTTTGAACTCCGGGACGCGTCGTTCTGTGATGAGGCTGTAGTAATTCATTCCCAGCATTGGAGCAGAGCGGAGGCGCAATCTGCTGCCGCAGGAGAGGAAATGGAGCTGCGTCTCTAACAAAGTGCACTTTTTTTTTCTTTCTTCCTCTGCGACACCACTTTATGTGCTGTGGAAGTATTTCTCTCTGCCAGAGAAGCCGGCGTGAGTGTGTTTTTCTCTCCGATATTGATGCACAAGCGGGAGCGGACGGGAGTCGGAGACCGGACGCGTCCTGCCCTCGGAGCCGCCTCTCCTCTCATAACGCGGCTTGCGTGTTGCGGATCGTCACGGACACGCAGAAGAAAAGTTTCCTTGTGGGATGTTTGAACTTGTGGTTTAAGCCTGCAGCGGCTGAGATGCTGCCTGTGGAGTTTGATACTGGTTGCGCAGATTTCATCCCATAGACGGACTGGAAATCATTTGCACCTCATTTGGATATACTGCTGCTGGACAGCGCGTGTCTCTCTGTGCATGTCCGGAAGACTGATCAGCCCTTCCTACCTATGAAACATCCGAGCACACAATGGAGAACCGACTGACTCTGGTTTCTATACTGGTTTTATTTGCGCTGGGAACTTTGGGACATGGTAAGGTTGAGCTGGCTTGCATCCATAAAGTCTACATGTTTGCTATCAGTGGCTGTGAAAGTGTCAGGATGCTGATTCTGGTCTGGTTGGTACTTATTTGCAAAGCGCTGGATGTCATCAGCCAGTAGGTCCTTGCATTTATGGCAGCATAATCCTGTGCATGATGTCATTTAAAAGGCCACTTAAACCAGCAGACACCAGAGCGGCCCCAGCTTTACCATGTGTCTTGCCCATGGGACGCCGGGTTCACACCAACATCTGCTCCCCACAGAAATCGTGTTGTTGGGATTCAAGCCGGCACATTTATCACCATTATCAGGCCCATTAGGTGGAGATGAAGGCCTATCATGAGTACAATGCAACAGCCAGACAAAAGCATTTAAGCACTTCTGCACATGAACATGACAGGGTTGGCAGGATGATTTCCCTCGTTGACAGAATTAAAAAGTGTTGAACTTCCCCTTATTTCTTTTTTCGGTAATAAAATAAGGGAAAGTTTGATTCACGAGGCTTCTAGAACGACTTTTAAAAGTGATGGCTACATTTTTATTCTGTTCCTTGTCCAGATGCTGCTGTAATAGTTTTGAGATCCGTGTTCTGCAGGATTCATCAGACCTGTTGCCACTGGTTTGCAGTCCAGTTTGTGTGACATTGTTCAGCTTTTTCTCCCTGTGTCTCTGAAGAATGGCTTCATGAGGCTTCAGCCGACAGTAGATGGATGGATTCATATCAGGTTTTTAGACCTAATGCGTCATCATTATTCCAGTCATCTCAATGCTTTAAGGACTCGCTGCACACAATGCAGAAATATGCCGTATTTTTCAGAGATAGCAAAAAAAAAAAAAAGAAAAAAAAATGGGAGCAATTTCTGTAATTCTAGTAACAAAGGGCCTGAAGGAAGTCTTTGTTTTCTGTTTTGTGGAAAAACACTTCCTCAACCCAGACAGGGGCCTTTTGAAAGGCTTTCTGTGATTCACAGGTCAGTGTTAAGTGGCTCCACTAACATAAAACTGATCAGGTAAGGACTATGCTGAAAATCAAAGATAACACAGCTAATGTCCTTGGAATAAAAACTTTGAAAGACCTTCATGAAGCCTAGAGAACATTTGCTCAAGACCATTATAGAGATAACAGCTGGGTCTGACTGCTTGGGAGCAAATCAAAGAGGGAAAAGGAGGCTTGGCTGGAACTTTTGCTTGGTGTTTTTTATATTTTTACTGTAAGGAGGTTTTTGGGGATAATAGCATCCCCCACAGGCTACATGTTAAATTTTAAACTCTTCTCTCACATCCATCTTGTGTTCGGAAGTGTAGATTTGTGTCACTGAGCAGAGAGAGTACACAGGAAGTGATGGTTGATGAAGATACATTCCGAGCAGTGGAGTTTAGTTTCCTTGGCTTTAGCTTTCACTGGATCCCTTCATGCACAGCTCTGATGCAGAACGTTGGCTTTTTCTTGTTTAATTGCCTTTTTTTAATGACTCTGTCTTCAAATGAGCAAAGGAACTTTCCGTTTAGGCTCCCTGTCAGCATATCAAAGTCTTTCTGGTTAACAGAAGACAGCTGACAGTGCACAGCATCGTTTCAGCTGGGATGGCATAGTTAGTGACAGCGTGCAGTCTTTGGGCTATGCCCCACTGCATAGGCTCCTTTTTACAAGCCTGTAAACACTGGCTATGAACTCCGAGCATATGAACTCGGCATCTGTGAAAATGCTCCTTCAGTGAATCCAGATGCTCCTCTGAGATTACAAAAGCTACTTATTTCACAAGTGCAAAACTCAGGAAAAAAAGAGAGAAAGATTGTGCTGTTTTTAGTATCAAGCATGGCTTTTAAATGAACTAAAATATTCATTTAAATGCGCGTGTCAATTATCTAAACTTATGTGGAGGATAGAAGGTAAATAAATATGCTGTAATGAGTTTGCACTGTGGGAAAATGTTAATAATCATCTTTCCTTCCCCCTCATATCTGATGGAGCCATTCATGTTGAGAGTCATGTTTCAGCGTTCAGGTTCTCAGACTGTTTGGCCAGTAAGGTGACACTGCAGTCTGCCAGTCATCTCTGTCACCATCATTCAACACTACGCTCCCTCTCTCTCGCTTCCTCTCTCTTCCCAATGGCCGTCAAGCAGGCCATATGTTTGCCAGGCGCTTTGCCGAAGCCACTTCAAGGCACGAGGGTTCGAAACAGCTGCCTTGTTGTTTCATGGACGTCCCCAACTGGAGCAGGCAGGACCAGATGAAATGGATCGCACCAAACCCCTATACCAAGACTGTAATTACAGTTTAAGACCATTTCCTTTAGGGGAAGGGGGAGTGCTGCGGGGCGTAATGTGGCTGAAATTGCCACAATTACCAGGATTTCTCATTGTTTAAAGCTTTTTCTTCTGTTGGTGGTACTCAGAAGGCATTTCAGACATGCTGTCGCTTACAGTGGAGGAGGTCTGAAGAGATTTTAATGGATTTGTCAAGGACGGTTTGATAAGAGTAATAGCTGCAGCTGGGGTTGCTTTGAGACTCGCTGTATCAAATATTACTTTCATCAGATGGTTTAAGGATCATTTAACTCAGATTTTACTTTTTCTGTAGCCATGCATACAGTAAAAATAAGGAAAACACTGAATTATTTCCTGCATTCAGTAATCATGGGAAGCACATCGGTGAGATTGTCAGCTGTGTTCTGCTGTGTCACGGTCTATAGAACCTAATGATCATTTTAACTCACCTACAGTATGATTTTTTTAAGTGTTTGTCTGAATCTGATGGGTTGCCTTGACTCAGGATAAGCAAATTTTATCAAACAAACTTTCATCTAAGTTACTGGGAAACATGTCATCAGCGATCATCGGTCAGATGAGATCTGCTGGTTGCCTAAAGTTCAATCTAATATGTTAGATATACCAGATAGAGGTTTAACTGGATCTCGGTTATGTTTATTATCTTGAAGGGGTTCCACTCGTAACTTTTTGATGGTTGTTGTCATGGTCACACTGCAGCAAATCCAACTTATTTGTCCATATTTCTCTTTTTTTCACCCACTTTTTTTTGACAATATGATCAGCACAAAGTAAATTTTTATTTCCAAGTCCCACCAGGTGCTTTGCATAGCCAATATCGGCTGATATGCCGATAATACTGATACCGATAATACTGATACCGATAATACTGATACCGATAATACTGCTCATCTCTAAGATAGAATATACATGATGAATGAATCAATGTTATGTCATAATTCTATCAGCTCCTGTTGCACAGGAACTTCAAAATTAGGATTAGTGTAGCATTTAGTGCTGCGTCTGATGTCATGTCTTTTTTTCATACATGCTAGCCACTTCAGAAACATGGACTGTTCATAAATAGCCACAAGAACAAAATCACATTCTCATGAAAATAAAATCAGAATTGAGCTGAAAGATTTGCGGTGTGAACGTAGCCTTTGGCTTTATGGGTTTCTCATATTTGTCATCCATTAGCATGAAATCTACTGTCCAAGCAGCACATGTCCAAGCAGATGCCTCCATTTAGTTCAGGTAATAACAGTTAAAGTATAAATAGATGTCCAAATCAATTAACAGCTACGCAAAGAGTTAACCGACATCTAGTTTAAAATTCCTCCCAGTCTTGGCGTCAATACAACGGACTCATGACAACCATATACAGTAACTTGGGTTTCGCTAATGGCGTATTGACAACATGTCGGCTTATTTCCTGCCAAGTGAAGATAAAGACGCTCTGAAACTGTTGTAGCCATTTTGAAGAAGCAGTGAGCACTTACAATCTGAAGGATGCTCCCTCCTCCCACCCCCCTGCCTGCCTGCTTGCCCATCTGTTCTTCACAGATCAATTAGCTTGTCAATAGCTGTGGTATGATAGGTTTAAACAGACTTGGGTGTACAGAACCTCCTGAAAAGCGCTCAAGGTACAAGAGGATCCCAATTTACTCTGCAAACTAAATAACACCCAGAAGACTCATCAACTTTCTGTCTCCTCTGGATCGGCAGAATGAAATTGCTGTTTGAAGATTAGTTGTTTATATTCACCCTTTTCCTTTTTTCAAAGAAAGCCATCCTGCTAAATTTAGAAGTATGAAATAAGACAAAAGCCATGAGGGGCTGCGATATGCTGAGACAGGCTTCTGATGTGTTTGTCACTGCACAGCCACTCATTATGTATACCTATGGGAATAGCATTTCTCAGTTCCAGATATCTGACTTAACAGTCTGACAATGCCTTGTGATGTTAACAAGTTTGTCTTTTGATTAAAGAGGAAATCTTCTCTTACTATGAGGTTTGTTAGTAGCTTTTTATTTTTTTTTAAAAAAAGGTTAGTCTTTCCAACCCTATATCCACCTTCATGACCAGTATAAACACACAATGTGGTAGCAGAGACTGGACAACTGAGCAGGAACTCTAGTTAGCTGTAGGTGCTGACAGCACAAGTCAGCTCTCCCCTCTCCTTAAAGGCTTCAAGTACAACCGCCTGAGGGGGTTTTGCCTTAGCCTCCAACTCCTGGCTGCAGACAGATGGATGGCTCACCAACATTAGTTCCAGTGGTTTTGAGAACACTGACCTCTGCAGTGTGTGGCGAGGTGAGCTACCAGCAACAGCTATCTGGCTGTTTCAATCTCGAGGCACAAGGCGGCATTATCCTGCGGAGCTGTGTGGAATATTTCAGCCAGTAATTGGACGGTACAGGTGGTGTTGGAAGAAAGAATCAATAACGTAATCGTTTTGCGGTCCCGTTGAGGATGTTCTCTTCTGTCATGAACGAATGATTAAAAGGATTTTAAAGAGGTGACAGTTTCACTGGCTGAAACAAGCCGTTTCCCTCAAATGCAACAATCTGAAAACATCCCGTTCAGACAAATGCCTCCTTTCCCTGCATCCTCTTTTCCTACCAAAATGAGACATATTGTTTAATCTACAGCACCTTAAAACGTCTCTTGGCGTATGTACATCAGTAATAAAGATGTGAGTCATGGGACTGATTACATCACAAGGTAGCTTGTGTACAAAATCTTGTTAGCAGTTCACATCAGCTACAATACACGTTTGCAGTTCTATAATTCATCACAAGGTATAAATAATGAAATGTCACGCAGTTAGTCCCAGATGTTTAACCAGATGCTTTTCCACTCAGGTGTTGTACAGTATAAACAGAATCCATGAGACTGCACAGTCTTATAAATCATTATAAATGGATTAAACAGCATCTGAAGGTAAAGTTACATGAAGGAAGTGGAATCTGCTGTCACTTGCATAGATTTGAACAGAAAGGTGAGCCTGTACTAGCATAAAAGGATATCATGCTAATTTTATGATGAGGCAGTCTGTCTAAACAAACAAGCGCATGCAGCAGTGTCTTTGTGTTTCCTGCTAAGCCGCAGCAATGTTTTGTTTTTTAGAGAGGCCTCCTAAGTGTCGGTAGAAAAAGTGTGAAATACAAGTCGTTTTTCAGCTTTAAGCTTTGAGTAAGATGAGTTTAAAAAGGGCAAATAAACAAGTTTGTGCTCCACTGGCTGAATTGTCAGAGGAACAAAAGGCAAAGTCTAATTTATTTTCACAGATTTTGCCCTCATCTCTTTGGTTGTAGCAAACAACATCACACTTATTATATTCCCGAATGCGGAGTGTCGGGGATATTATGGTTTTGCCCTGACCACCGCCGCCACCAGATATCCTGCGTGTGGAATTGGCTCCAGCCCCTCCCCCGCGACCCCGTTCAGGAATAAGCGGTAGAAGATGGATGGATGGATGGATGGATGGATGGATGGATGGATGGATGGATGGATGGATGGAT
>JBAMHX010000017.1:20825023-20839109 GCA_037177515.1 Pseudomugil tenellus | reverse complement strand
GATTGATTGATTGATTGATTGATTGATTATTGGATTGGATTTTGATACTCAGTATACCTGTTTAGGTCCCCAAGGGGACGACCAGTATCAAATATTACGATTATCTGATTTATGGTTTCCCCACCAGGTGGTGCTTTATGCACGTAAAGTCATATTTTTGGCTTTATCTCTGGAACTATTTGTCTCATTGACCTCAAATCAAGTGCAAATAAAAGATACATCCAAACCACCTCAGGATGCATCCTGTCCTGACACCATACCATACTGATTCAAAGTTCTGACACCACGTGGAGTTTTGTGATTGAATATGTTCTGCTTTATATTATTGTATTGTCTATGCAAGGATTGGGGAATAGGAGGATTGGGGTGTTCGAGGATATACCCCTAACTGTCGCTTCTGATAGCAAAGGCTTTGTTTTATTTAAAGAATTATGTGTTTCAGCATCAGTTACTGACAAAAGTAACACCAAGTTACATCCTAAGCTGATGTTTAATTCTTTGCTCCTGCGATTACGCCATGATTTGCACAAACGGAGGTGAACGTGTTACGATCTTATGGTTCCCGTGTCATGAATACATCTGGATAAACATTCCATATTATCTAATGTTGACTGTGATAGATAGGCAGGTTGATCCTGAGAGACTCGTGTATTCCAACTTTTCTAGAGTTGCGTTGTGGGAAATCTCTGCAGCACACTTGGGAGAAAAAGCTGTGTGCACATACATCCAGCTGTCATCACTCTGACTTTGTCAGCAGGTCAGAAATATTTATGTGTCTGGCTTAAAAATTCAGCATAAGAACAGGCCAACTGATAATGCTTCACTGTTAGTGCTGTTACATCGAGGTGATGCTGTAGTGCGGAGATCTTGACAGCCAGTGTGTATGACTGACTCCAGAACTGATAAGTCGCTGAGTAGCTGTTGTTTCTGAAGGAAGTGTTGATGCGGAGAAAGTGACTTAAGACTATGAGGTGCTCAGAGCTTCTCCTCTGTGGCGTCTTCACCTGACAGTTAATGCACGATCGATTAGAGCAACACGACTTCTGGTTGTCTCATTGAGAGCAACTTCCCTGAGAAGTCAGAAGCATTCGAGGCAGTTTGCAGAAATGACAGCACATCTGCACTGAATCATTTCCTGTTTCTCTCAACCAATTTGCTGGAACTATCACAGCCTCTTCATGTAAGTTATTTCCAGTTTGTCTCCTGATAGGAAAATGAGCATATTTGTCAGTCTTGTCTGTTTTAATAGCGTATCAGTCTATAAATGAAGTAAGAACAACCTCGTAGTTTATTTTTTTATGCTGTCTAGTTTGTTTTTCTTCAGATTTATTGACTCTGTTCAGGAAGTTTGTCCCGACCCTTTCCTCCTTCAGAGGGCCATGCGTGATCTATGTGGTCAGACAGATAGGAGTAGATAGCAGCCATCCTGTGTGTACATATGTTAGACGCAGCTCTGGTAGGAGCTAATCTTGAAGCATTCTGCTGTGTGATAGGAAGCCAATGGCATTTCCTCACAGTGATGTTCGGTCACCCGCAACTGGCGCTGAACCGTCCTGAGGTCCCTGGAGTCCTTCCTCACTTACCTGATTGAGATGGAAAACACACAGAGCTTTGCTGGTGAACACTAATAGACTCGCAGTAATCTTTAACCTCTTTTTCAGGAAAGTGTTTTTAAGAGAAAGAAACAATCTTTAGTAGCAGAGATTGCAGCAACATCCTAAAAAAAATAGGGGAAATTTGGGATGTAGGCACCTTCACTGCTGTTTTATATCGCTTTTCCTTTTAAGTAGATTTTTTAATCCTTTAAGAACTGATGATACAAATTTCAGAGGAATCTTTGTTTCTTCATACAGTGTCCAAGATTTCAGCTGTTGAACTTCTTCTCTTCATGATGCTTCATTCTGCTGCGAACACTTTGGGTCCACCTATGCATCGACACAAGAAATGTGAATTTATCTGATCAAACAGAATTTCTTCAAATCTGAGGTGGGATGCTATAGCTTCCTCCTTGTGTAATACAGTTTTAGGTTTCTGACTTTGGTGAGTGGAAAAAGTTTTTCAAACTACATCTCAGCCTGTGTGATCAGATCGTGGTGGCAAAGGATTATTTTTCCATAGATGGATATTATCTTTTTGCATCATTATTCTCTGTAGATGTTGAAAAGCAAAAGCTCTTTGGAATTTTGCACGAGATAATTTAGTTTTTTTAACTTATTGATGATTGTCTGAGAGTTTTGGACACAGTGGTGAGAAATATTTCCATCTTTTCTTGGAAGATGGAGATTTGGGTGTCTGGTTCTTTTTATACCCAATTTATACCCAATCATGACCCAATCATCTTTCGTTAAAGTTGACCTAACTGTAGAATCTTTCCAGAGCAGTTTTACTATTACTTTTTTAAACATTATGTGCCTCGGTTCTTCTTCGCTTTTTTCGTTGTATATATTTTATACAAAATGTAAAATTTCTTTCAACTTGCTGAACACAACTAAGTCGACCATTAAACACTGAAAAGCATTTCACTGGAGTCGTTTCTGATCTATAAAGGCTCAGCTATTTTCATTCAAACCCAACAACTGTGTCTCTTCCATCTGTTTCCCCTCTTAAACATCTAATCTCCTTTTGGTGTCATCACATTTATCAGCAGTAAGATCAGATGAAGAGCGACTTCGGCTGCTTGTCGGCTCTCTTGTCCTTTTAAAAGGACTTCCTTTGTGAACTCTGTTTTAGGAAATGGATGCTTGTTACTGAACCTCAAACAGACAATCTTTGGCAGGATTTCTTGGAATACTTCTTTAAAAATGTTCTGACTTCTTGGAAATGGGGGGGTGGATTTGGGTCAACCATCCTCCACATTTTTTATTTCAGTGTAAAAACAATCCAAACCAGAATATGGTGCAGAATATTCTGGAAAATACATTTGAAATTCCCCTTCAAACAGACATTTTGCTGCAACCTTCAGACTTGTTTAGTTGGAAGTAAATCAAAGCTTGATCAGCTCCCAAGCCTCTCAGCCTTGTTTCACCAGGAGGAACTTTTTAGGCATAAAAATAGTCAGTTAGGCTCAGCTGCTTGTTCCCGTTGGAGCAAAGAAGAAGACACCAGTGTTTGCTCTCTATCGACAGCAAGCTGTCTCTGACTTGTCAACTTGCCCGAACATCTCGCCAAACCTCATTTCAGCTGCTCTGCCAGAGGAAGAGGCCATATTCAGAGGAGCGTGAAACAGAGCTGTTGGAGGAAAGGGCTTTTTCTTTTATTTGGAATAGCTGTGGGAGTTCAGATCTTGTTGGTCCCAATTTACATGATCCCTGCTTCCCAAAGCAAAGAAGCTTCTTCATCCCCCTACCCACAATGCCGTTCACGGCCCCAAGAGAGACACGATTAAAACACCCAATCTCCCTTTTTCTTTCTAAAGCATACCATTCCCATTTAGATGCTTAGCATCAACTCAGGTTCAATTAAGGAGGTTGTCCTTTATGGCTGGTGCTTTGTATTCTCATGCAAGTGCCATGTTGTTGTGCCTACAGGGTCAAAGAGTAGAAGGCTGCAAAGAAAGCACTCCTCCCGCACCGCGTCCCTCGCTGCTGCCAATTTGAATGCACATTTGTAAATCAGTTCCTGCGGCTTTGGTGAAAATCGAGAAAAGAATAAAAGAGGAGGGACACACAGCTGTGCAAATGTGCAAGAGGAAAGACCTTCGGCTGGATGGAATTGCAGGCGAGCAAGGAAAGAGAACTGCAAAGTAGTTGCAAGTTCTTCGATCATAATCAAACCACCGTTCATTTCTCTTCACTTTCCCGTCTTTAAAGATTATAAAACTCCTCATGTGGAAAGTTTTGTTGGTGCCGTACTGGAACTTAAACAAGACTCATAAGTAATTAACAACTAGATCTTTAAAGTGAGAAAATGTGGAGGGGAAGGCTGGATGTCTGTAATGCAAAGGGAGCTTAGCTTAGCCTTCATTTTTGTTGCTAAGCCAGAGCATGGCTTAATCTTTCTTTCTTACCACAACTCACCACAGAGTGATAAGGAGCGAAGCGTTTTCATGTGCACACAGTATTCTGATTTATTTCCAAGTCCTTCACATCGAAATGAAAAGCATTCCTCACCGTTTCTGGGTTGGAAGATGCCGATAAGGCTGAACCGCCTCTGTGTTTTATATCCTCTTTCCTGCAGAGTGAACAGAATGTTTTGACCCTGTTTCTGATGATACATACAGAGAGATGGGAGGTGGATGAGGTAACACTGACAGCCTCTTTCTTTACGGAAACCTTTGCTGTAGTGGATAGAGACAGAAAGATGGAAGGAATATGGCTCTGCTGAATTCTACTCCGCTATGCCGGCTCATTTCGGCATCTCAGCAGTGACAGTTGGTGAAGAGGTTGCGAGAGATTTGTGTTGACCTCAGGACTGAGCCTTGTGCAAATATCAGACAAAATGAGCAACCTTCTTGATTTATTGCATGAGTCAGAGCATCATCTGGTCATTATACCATCTGTGTTTGGGAAATACTGTCTGAGACTGTGAAATGCAGCTGAGGGAAGATGCTGCGGTAAGGGCATATTTACATCCACTGTGTGGAGGTGCAGAAAAAAGGCATTTAACAGCCTGTTACCCAAAGCAAATAACTTGTCAAGTAAAATGATGTTGAAATGAACTTTTCCCAGCACTTTTATTTACAGGAGATAAAAACCCTCAGTTCCCTTATGCAGCCATTTGAGGCGTGCAGTCTTTAGGCCTCTGCTCACAAATTACATATTCGTGTTGAAATGAGCACATCTGTAACCACAAGGTCAGTGTGGAGGCTGTTGGAGTCGCAGGAAAGGCTGGATTTGTGAGAGATGAGAGGTGTAAAAATGAATGAAGATTAAAAAATTTGCCTAAATATACAAGTTTATTTGTACAGCACCAGAATTTTAAAAAGCAAGAAATCACAATATAATTATAAATAAATACATTAAAAATAATTTTAGCAATTGATAACTTAAATATAATAACTGACGTATAATAAATAAAAATAAACATAATTAAATTATGACTGAATTAATTATTTATTTATTGCGATCTGTCTGCCTCTCACCCAATTTCAGCTGGGATTGGCTCCCCCCCCCACCGCGACCCGTTCGGGGATAAGCGGTAGATGATGGATGGTAGGATGAATTATTTATTACTTATAATATGGAAATAAAACAATCATATTAGATTTTACCTTGATCCAGGTAAAAAATATGATTGAATGATAATTTAAAACGCATTTTTTTAAATCATTATTTTTCTCTTAATTTTTTGTGAGATTTTCAAGCGCTTTTTCTGAATCGCACAAATCTTTGGTGTCTTGAACGTTAACAGTCTGAGTGCTGGGTAGATTCTTGTGAGTTACTCGGAGCAGAGCAAGTAAATCTGCTTAAGGATGAAAGCCCACTTGTGTTGGCAGGATGGGGGCTGGGAATCAACTGTAGATATCTGGCAGTGCTCCTCTGTACTTGCTTCATATGAGGGCACACCAAGTCATTTGTTCTTGCACTAGATGAGAAAAACGTGTTCTTCAGCACTTTCCCACCCCCTATTCTTGCAGGAGGAATCGGTCCTCCCTGTGGCTGTTTTCTTCCCATTTTCCTCATTTTTTTCAGGATTTGAACTATTTCTCTGTCTCCTCTTCAGATTTCATTCTCTCCTCTCTCCCGTTTCTTTCATTAACTTTGAAGTTGTTTGACAGTAATTCATTCTGTGTATGCCTTCACCCTGACGGTTAAATCTAATATGAATACAGAGCGGCCTGCGTGAGTCTTTTTGATGTTCAGTCTGTCAGTTCGGACTCATCAGGTAGGAGGAGAAAGTTCGTGATGGTAAATTACTGGAATGAAATTAACTGAAATAAACTTTGTTCTGCTTTGCTTTTCTGAAAGAAAAAACCTGCTTTTTCTTTCCTTCACGGTTTGTGTGAGGAAATCTACTACGAACCTTTTTAAATCGAGGCAGCTTCTGATGCAATGTTGCTGTTATCCGAGAGGCTGCTACTATGCTACATACAAGTTGCTCATAGGGATGAAACAAAATGTAGATTTACGCAATGACCAGAAATTCAATGGCATCAATGCAAATTTTTATTATTATTATTTAATTTTACAACCATAACTTATTTTTTTTAAATATAAGTAAATGTTTAAATAACATAAACTTTATACAGCCTCATCCTCACGGTTTGCTGCTTTTTCTTGAATACATATATTTTGCATGTTTAAAAGCGTAAAAGCTTTTAGTGTAAAAGCGTCTCAGTTCTGTTTAGATCTGAGGGAACAGCAAGATAATAACACAAAAAACAGACTCTAGAATTAATTTTATCCTTCAACTATGTCCTGGCTCCAGAGAGGAGATGCGGCAGTCTGTAAGCTTCACAATGAATCTTTTTAAACCACACAAGTCATCTGTCACCCAAAGCACAAACAGCTGATAACTTCTACTTGACTTTGAGCGAAACGTGGTTGTCCTTAGAAAGTGTTTGATTATTCACAAAATAAAAATCAGCAGGTATTTGGCTGATTTTTGCAATTCATTCAGGATTGTAGGGATTTGGGAATTATTTTAATAACATCAGCAACATAACAATAAAAGTGTTTATTGAACAATCTCTATTTCCTCAGTTACATCAGATAAAAACATGGATTTGTGTTGTGTTTATGGCAGTTTTCAGAAATATAAAGAAATGACAGAATTTTGGTTCTGTTTAAATATCAACGTTCTTACATAGAAGAGATTTCTTTGGTTATTTTAGTTGTTATATAAAACACATTTCCAGTAGCTGCGTTTCCATTACCAGTAGAATTGTGCAAAATGTAAATTTTGCAAGCTGGTAATGAAAACACCTAATTGCACTTTTTTAAATTACATAAATCATGTTTTAGACATGTTCAAAAGGGTAGAAGCTCAAGCTGATTGAGTCCCACCTCATGCATCACTAAGAATGCAGTTATGAATAAGAAATAATGCATGAAGGTTTCAGAGTTGTTTCCACTTCTTATTTCGGACACCTATGAGGTCTGTATACTAATACTTGCAGTAAAGCAGTTGTTCTAAAACTTTTGGAGCCCCAAGATAACATACGTTGCTAAGTAATTAATTGTGTGATATATCACATAACTTGCAACCATCCTCTAAGTGTAAGGCTGGAAAACAGCGTCTCTGCTGGAGACACGGCTCAAATCTTTATCATGGCGTAGAGTAAAACCTTTGTTTATGCATTCATGTGTTTAAAATGAATTTCACAGATTAATCTCTGCATCAGTATGAGCTGTTTTCTCCAGAATGTGCTAACACGGTGATGCGTTTATCAGGGATAGTTGGGGGATCCAGCGTGTTGTCCACGGATATCCTCAGCATTCAGACTGGATGAACCAAGGATTAAAGCCCCGATATCCTGGTATAGACTCCAGAGCAACATCCCACACAAATCCTTTTACTCTCGGCTTTGGCATGGCTATTTTTGCTGGAATTCATCTTTTCTGCACATACCATCCTTGTCAAACTTCTGCTTTCACTGACTAAGTCCTTAAAGCATCCCTGTGGCTTCATTAGCTCAGATATGTCTTTGAAAGTTGCTGCCATCCTGCCGGATTGCACTACGGACAGAAGCTAATAGGTCCTCAGAGGGTCCAGATATTGCTATTAGAAAGCCTTTCTGAGACAAGCAGTCAGACTTCAGCTGTCTGTTTAACCTGATTTGAGTTCATCTTTTCCTGCCTTGTCCTTATCTGTTACATATGTCTATCCTCACTTCAGCTAAGTAACTGGGGAATACTGCTCCTCTTAGAAATTCAAATATCCTTGAGATGTATACCAGCGCAGTCAACCTCTATCATGCAGATCTGTAACTATGTGCTGTCATATTAGTGTACGGCCTGCAGCCACACACACACAGAGAAAAAGCTAATGCAAAAGGTTGTTGTCATGATAAACTGCCTGGCCAAAGAGAGAAGAAGTCGGATAGAAGAGACGGTGGCCTTATTATCTCTAAGAGATGATGTTCAGTGGTTGCTGCTTCTATGTATTTGTGGTGATGTTTAGCTCAGTCCTGCTCGGTGTGCTCATCCCCTTTAAAAGCCTTTGCTTCACATTTCCCCATGACTTGTTCCAACCAGCTTGTACTGTAAAATTTATGAGTGAACTCTTAAAGGATCTGTCCCGCTGAGCTATAACCACACAGGCTCATTTCGGCCTGATGCATACTACTTTTAGATGAGCAGTATGTGTACAGCTCCAAGATCTTTTGGAAAGGTCTTGCAATTAAAAAAAACACACAAAAATCCTTTTTTGTTAAGATTAATCATCATATGGTTGGTACATTCTGTGTTATTCCAAAGAAAATTACAACAGACATGGAAGATGGCTCCTAATACTCCAAACGTCGTGTAACTTCACTGCATGTTGAAAATACAGCTATCATAAAATACCTTGTGAATGTTTTAGCTTATGAGCCATCATGAGTTAACACCAGGGAAGCCTGAACCCCGCAGAGTCCTGATCTCAGTATCTTAGAGTTAGTCTGGCATAACACGAAGAGTCAGCTTTAATCCACAGAGAGATCAAAGTTCTCCGAGACGCCTGGAACAGCTGCCCTGGCAAACATTTTGTGTAATGCAAGTGTAAATGCACTTAGCAGGACTGTTCCTGCCTTTGAAAAATGAGACATCTATTCACTATTTTCTAATTGAAACCAACAGTAATTGATAAGCTGCGAGTGATAGGCCTTGTTAGTTACAGTCGGCATTGAATGTAGTAAAAGTTTTCATTTTGATGTGAATTGGATTCTTTGTAAAAACATCAAAACATCCTCATTTCCATTTTCCATTTTTACGTGTGGTTTAATGTAAGTTTTCACTGCAGAGGGATCCTTTTGCATCTCTTTCTGAATTTTGTAGCAGCTGCATGAAAGTCAGCTAGGTGGCCTCATCTTTACAATAACTCAAGCATGAATTGTCCAAGCAATGTTTGCCTAAGCAAATGTAGACATGGAAGCATTGATCTATAACGGGATCCTCCATCCTGGTCTTCAGGGGCAGCTGCCCTGCCGGTTTTAGAAGTGTCCCTTCTGTAACACATCTGTCTCAACTCAGTGATAATTAGCAGCCTTCTGCACAAGTCTGAGTTTAAATGAGGTGTTTTTCAGGAGGAAACCTACAGGACAGGGGCTCTTTAGAGCCAGCAATGATCTTTCTGATCTATAAACTGTTAATTTTAAGGTTTATTTAGTCATTCATAAATGTCCTGATGGTCTTTCCATCTTTTTATTTATCTCAGCTCCTTTAAAGATATGAGACCTCACGGACCCTGTGGTCCTCTGGTACCGGCCCTTAACGTGTCCCTGCAGTGAAAACCAAAACTTACAGCGATGCCTCTTTTCATCACTACGGCCCCCGTCTGTGGAGCAGCCTCCCAGAGAACTGCAGGGCTGCAGAGATTATTGATGTTTTAAAAACAGGTTTAAACTTTTTTAGCTCTCAGATAATCTTATCTGGTGTTTAGTGTATTTCAGAATTGTATTCTTCTTATTATTCTATTTTAATTCACCTATTATAAGCTTATTTGTTTTTAAGACGTCTTATGTTGACTTTTATACTCTCTATATTCTTTTACGCTGTTATTTCTGTCAAGCAATGGCTGGGTGAGATATCCCTAACTGTTATTTACACTGGAAGTCCTTGAAAACTAGATGTTACATCTCAGAAGTTTTCCATATATAAATTGAAATGGAAGCAGCTGGAAATAAAACTTCTGTGGTAACCTGTTGCTTTAAAACCCATCCACCAGGTTCCTGATTGATTTATGATTCCAACATTGATTCATTAGAAGTTGTTTTTTTTTTATTCACCAGCAGATCTGAAGCAATTCTTTAAAAGGTGTCAAATCTGACATGTTTGTTTTAAATAGAAACAATCTTCTAAGAGGGAAGAAAACAATACAGACATCTACAGAAGGAAAATATCTCCTGGAAATATTTCAACATCTGAGATTTTGTGTCATATGTCGGAAGAAGCTGGCCAGTCAGAGTTTCTTTGCTGGTGATTTGAATCTTTTCTAGCTTAGTTTCTGTTTCCTCTGATGCACATTTGCTTGTCTTTGAAGCAAGGAAAGCCCAAATACTAACTTTTATTTATTTTTTATTATTTTATTATTTTTTCTTATTCACCCTTTTCATATATAAATCATTAACAGGGGAAGAAACCTGGATAAAAGAGACAGAATTCTTCTTTGATATCCAGCAAATGGCAATATTACACTTACACTATCCAAACTCTTTGCTTACATTACATTACAATCATTTAGCAGACGCTTTTCTCCAAAGCGACTTACATCTGAGAATAAGAACAACACAAGCACTAAATCCAACAGTAGAGGACATCATCGATAATTGCAGTCGAACTGCTGTAGTGTAGTTGGGTGCAGGTATTGCCTTTTTTTTTTTTTTTGCTCAACATATTTCGTTCTAAGATTTGGTTTAGGGAAAACAAAGGTTGTTTATTGCAACAAAGTTAATTTCTAAGCATATATCTGTTTCTTTTGGTGTATTTTCCATCTTGTAAAATACTTTTAATCTTTGAAAGTTCTCCTCAAACTGAAGCTCAGATGTTGACATTAAAGCAGAAAAAACTTTAACTCCTCTGGACCATTTCCTCTTATTCCATCTTCCTGTTTCTCCATCTTTGTGAGTGTAATTGCATTGAGAGGAGAGCCATCAGACACTACTCTATATCCCCGTCACCGAAAAGCAGTTAAGTTGAGTTTTTAATCCCTCCAAAACCTTACGGTGGATTTGTCGCTTTACGGGCAGGAATTTGGACTGCTTTACTTATCAGCTGTTATCAGGAAAGTCTTTGAAATCATGTCTTCTTGTGGGACAGTCAGTTTGTAACATACCTGTACTGCAGGCACCTCACCAGTTAGCTTCCCATTAAAAGCAACAAGCTCATTGAAGTAAACCATTGTGTCTTCATGTTTGTTTGAAGCTTCTTTCTTATCAGTTCTTTGCTCCCAAACTTAAACCAAAACTTTTAAATAAAGCAATATTCAAAGAACGATCTCTGTGTGGCGCAGGAGCAATAATTTTCTTTCACATAAACAAGAGTTCATTCAATTATTCATGTTTTCTGTCTCAGTGTTATGCGCACAACCACTTACGCCAGCCTCCTGCTGCGAATGCTCTGGAAACATAAAGAAGTGTTTAATACGCCGCTGTTACCGCACAGCTCAGCATTGCAGTCCCGCAACAATGAAAGTGGCTTTAGATTGAAAAAAGGAGAATGGCTTCCTAGTTGAGTGGGAAGCTAGGACGAATCAGAAATACGCTCATGCATGAAGTGACAATTATGCCTCGAACAAAGCTGAAAATGCCTGGCAAGACATCCCTCCTGTTGTTTTTTTCATTTATCTTCTCACCGAGGTGAAGTGTAGCTCAGGATGCTTGTTGTTGTTTTGCATTGGTAATACCCCGTAAACGTGTTGGCATTTAGATAAGAGAAGAAAAGTTTTGGGACAAATCTTCATCTTGCAACCAGACTTGCAGAAACTTCTTTAACCATATTTACAATGATCAGAACATTTTCTATGAAAATGAAGTATAGAATTAGGCTGCGTGGGTTTGATATCGGAATCTTTCTGTAGTTTTCTCGACCTACTTTCCCACAAGCTTATGATCAGCAAGGTCCTACTGTGCAAGCCCCCCCCCCGCTGCTGGGGAATTTGGTTTTATAGATGCAGAATTTAGAGCATGTAATTCCACATGTCCTCTTGATTTATACTTCAAATTTAACTGCTGTGCAATTACATTTTGTGCTTATTCACACAGCAGTGTTGTCAGCAATAAAAACGATGTGCTTTTTTCCTGGAGCCAGTCACACGTCCGACTCACGATGTTTGGAAATGAGAGTGTTCTAATAAATGATGTTGCTCTCGTGGTTTTTGTCTGCAGGAGGAAAAGCAGATTATAATTTTCATTTCTGTCTGAGTATAAAGAGTCTAAACTGCATTTTTTTCCCACAATTTAACCATTTAGATTCCAATCCTCACCACGTTCTTACATGTTTTCTTTATCCCTTCAGGATCTCGACCCCGGTTAGAGGACGCTGCTCCTCGGATCATCGAGCATCCGTCTGATTTGATCGTGTCCAAAGGAGAGCCGGCCACACTCAACTGTAAAGCCGAAGGAAGGCCCACTCCGATGGTGGAATGGTACAAAGACGGCGAGCGGGTGGAGACGGATCGAGAGGATCCTCGATCCCACCGGATGCTGTTGCCCAGCGGCTCCCTCTTCTTCCTGCGAATTGTGCACGGAAGGCGGAGCAAGCCGGATGAAGGTGTATACGTATGCGTGGCGCGGAACTACCTGGGCGAGGCAGTTAGTCGCAATGCATCGCTGGAGGTGGCAAGTAAGTGGAGTTAATCTTTTTATGTGTGTGTGCGTCCTTATAGAAACAAGAGAAGAGAATTCTGTGACAGACAGGATGTGATTTTATATCGCACAGTCTCCAAGTGTTGTGGTGCTGGACGAAAACAAATAACAGAATATAATCATTTACAAATCACAACTAATGTTTGATTCACATTTAAAAGTAATAAACATTTTTATTTTTACTGTAATCAAATTAATCTTAAATTTGAAAACAAGAGTACAACAAAATAAAAGTCAAATCGTGGGTGCCAAAATTTTGCAAAAGTAATTTATATCCAATAATTCACTGTGTAGGTTATCTTTATTTATTTGAGAAGGGACGATGTACAATTTTTAACATAAATGCTGCCGTTTGATGCATTGTACCAGAGTTGGACTCAGGCTAATTTACATCTGCATTCCCCAGGTAGGATATATTACAACCCACATAACATTTAACAGACAGGACAAACAAACAACACGAGGTTAAAACACAAAAATCATACACAATATTCAGAAATAATAAAAGCACTCCCCACTCCCACTTAACATTCTAACAAACAAACAGCACTAGTACCATGGGATGCAGGCCTACAATGGGATCAAAAGATTTATAATTAGTGGTGATTACATTGCAGATTATTTTTTAAATGTTTCTTTAGTTCTAGTTTAAAATTTTGAATCGGTTTTGACAGGATCAGGTAAACTATTACACTGTTTAGTTGTGTTAATAAAAATGCTGAATGATCAAAAGCTAAGTAGCGAAAGGTGGGTAACGTTTCTAGTAAAATATTAAATAGTCAAGTCATTCTTGCGGTCTCGAGAACAATAGCAAGTATCACAGAGTACGTAGAGAACTGTGGCCATGAAGGATACAAGGAGTGAATTAGTTGGCCTGATGGGGTTTTGCAAAAACAAATTCTAAGTAAAATGTAGAACAAAGTTTAGAAGATTTGTAAAAAAATATCAAGGAATGTGTGCTTTTATCTGTGAACATAGTTCACTGTGTTCTCAAATGCAGGTTTCGGATCAATGTTGCAAAAAAGAAGCTGTATGTGAAAACTATCTGGAAACTCTGCTGACATCTCTGGACTGAAGCTACAGATAAAGGCAGAAGCTTTTTTCTGATCAAACTACACAAACTTTAAAAAAAAACTTATGGAAATGATAGACACTGCTTACAGGTTTTAGAACTTGTGCTACCATCTAGATTACATAGTTTCCAGAATTTGCATATTTCAGCAAGATGATGCTGCTGTTACAACACTGTGAAATAGCATAATGTGTTCTTTTAATGTCCTGCTGTGTAAAAACACAGATGATTGATGAGATGTGCAAACCACAGATTTCTGTTTTTATCTTCATTTTACACATTGCACCAAGTTTTTTTTTAAAACTGAGGCTATAGAATGATGGTCATTGCAGGATACCTCAGATGGCTGAGATATTGTTCATAAAGCTCTTTCACAGTGTGGAGGCAAAGCTGTTTTTAAAAAGAATCCCCCACAAAGAAGGAACAAGGTCTACATTAACTTACAAGTACATGTAAAAGTGAGATAAGAGGAAGGTGGTAGCCCACTTGTTTACATGACAGATGTTATAAATGATGTCGCTTCAGTTATAAGAAAGGGAATAAATATGAAATAATGACATTAGGCATACTGT
>JBAMHX010000017.1:20780303-20795205 GCA_037177515.1 Pseudomugil tenellus | reverse complement strand
TGATTATATATATATATATATATATATATATATATATATATATATATATATATATATTTACATATATCATTTTCTTTATAATTATTTTTCATAAAGTCAAAACTTTCTCCCCAGATTTAGGGTTCTGCTAGAGTCTATGAATGGAGTTTTATTTAGAGAGAAATAGGATTGTTATATTAAATGTTTGTTTTTTGTTTGTTTGTTTTTAACAAAGCTGATTCCCTCCCAAACCAGATAAAAGATGATATCATCAGCATAGACATTTATTCACATTCTGAATATTTATTTTGTACTTTGTGTTTCTTTCTTTAGTTCTAAGAGATGACTTCCGTCAGACTCCGAGTGATGTAGTGGTGGCAGCAGGCGAGCCCGCCGTTATGGAGTGTATCCCCCCCAGAGGCCATCCTGAGCCCACCATCTCCTGGAAAAGAAACAACATTCGGGTCAATGATCGAGATGAACGGATTACTGTAAGTAAATTCTGTAAACAGAATAAATCTACTGTGATATCTTCTGAGATAAAGAGTTGTCAAGGATTTCGCAGTTATTTCCAAATTATTTGTTTTGTGGAACATGACTTGAAAGTCAACTTCATTCTTAAATGTTTCATGTTAAACTCATTGGTGTTACAGAAGGTGCAGAGCTTCGGTCATTGATAAAACGCACCTGCTCGTGAATCTGAGGTCTTTTTACATTGATCATGGAAATGTGTCTGTAGACATGCATTGATTTTTTTTTTTCCTTCAAGCTACATGCTAAAATACCTGGCATGCAAGCCTCCGACTGTATTATCAACAGATCAGCACTCACTATTGACATGTGTGGGGGAGGGGAAATGGATGATCTTACAAGGACAAAAAGAGACAATTCTGTTTTCATCAGTGGAGGAAATGTGAAAAAGAAGAGTTTTGGTTGAATCACAAATAGTATGTAATAGCAATTGTAAATCTCCATCCTTTCACTTTTAAACTACAGAAGAGAATTTTCCAGGTTTTCAACTGGGAATATTAGAAGTTAGCAAAGAGGTTCTAATAACAAAAACGGGTCATCTTGCTACAAATGTTAAACAATACAGTCATATCATCGCACTAAGAAGGTTTATCTTTCTTAGGTAATTAGATTATTGAATTAATCCTCTAAGCTCCACTGTGAAAATTTGGTTTTGAGATATGACATCCATAAGTTTGTTGTAAAATCTCTGTTTTAAAACAATCCTGAGTGGTGGAAAGTGTGTGCACAATCTGCACTCAATCTTCAGGAGATGAATCAATAAAACCACTTACAAACTGAGCCATAGAAAGGGTTTCTATAGTGATTGGCCCAAAGCTAGAGCTATTGTGAAATAATGTACGGACTAAGAAGGAGGCCATCTGTCACAGAGCACTGAAAAAGATGGACTGTCTTCTGTCTTTACCAACATGGTCCCATTTCCTGCTACAATTCTGTGCTTGCCTTCTCCATTTTCCCTTCTCATCTATTTACTCCCCTTCCTCTCTCCTTATCCCCTTTCTATTCACTGTTTCCCTCTTTTTCAGATCCGTGGAGGCAAGCTAATGATTTCCAACACCAGGAAAAGTGATGCTGGCATGTATGTATGTGTTGGAACCAATATGGTTGGAGAGAAAGACAGTGATCCTGCTGAGCTTGTGGTATTTGGTGAGTCACATCAACTTCAAATACGGTCAACTAGAAAAATAAAAACAACGTGAGAAATGAAGATGAAATCTGTGAAGATACAGCTCTGAAACTGAGAAAACTATCAAAAGTATTTAAGTATAAGTGGAAACAATTATATATGAAACTAATTGATCCTTGATCTTGCTAGTTTGATTATTTAGACATTGCAGATTTTTGGAAACATTTAAGATCAGATAACTTTCTCTTTTTCAACCTTTATTTAACAAGAGTCTCTTCAGCACTCCGTCTCTGTTTCTGTCTCTCTGGATTTATCCTCCACTGAGTTGCGCTTTCATTTCCTCACCTGCTGATGGAGGAGTAGATGAATCGGTTTCCTCCCAGCTGCTGTTTTGCTTTACTCTTTTGACCTCCCTGCTTTTTCTATTTTGTCCGGCTCTGCCCTTTTTTCTGTGAAACAGCAACGTGAGCCTTTTTTTTAAATAAAAATATGTGTTGATCGCCGGGATCAACATACTGCAGTGCAGAAGCAAAATAAGATCTTTGAAATGCATTTCTTCAGTTATTCCTCTAATATTTGTTTATTTATATGATATCTACGAAATTGAGACTTTTTATGCATCCCTCCATTTTCCTCAACTTATCATCGACTGCACACTAAGCTCCGTCTGCAGTCGGGGGATTTCTCCAGCCTGTAATGATTTTTTAGAATCCATTGTGATCATGATAAGAGCTTACATGGCATGTTTGTCTCACCGGGTTGTACAATATGATAGTGTTGTATTGATTCTTACCTGAGTAACACCATTAGTGATGAGCGTGATGACAGTCTGTGCTGCTGCAGGCAACTCTGTGCTGCAAGTGTTTCTGATAAAATACAGCTAATAAGCAGAAGTTTGCAGAAGTTATTACTTCCAGGGAGCCTTTCAGTGTGTTTTGATCTGAGTTTAGGGAAGTTGTGGTTTGAAAAGAAACTTTCCATGGCTGGCTCGGGTACAGATAACACAATAGGATCCACTTTTTAGCTGTGGTGCAATGCGGTCAGCATCCATGAAGCTTAACTTTTTACCTCCGGCTCCTGTTTCTGCCTCATTTCTCTTTGGCAGGATGCTTTGATTATTTCTTTATGACCATCTTCAGAAAATGCTCTGATTACACTTCAGGAGCAACAATTTTCTATAAAATTTTAAAAAGAAAAACAGCACAAGATGTTTTTAGATTTCCCCAAGCTATCTCACTGCTATCCTTTACATAATGAAAGGACTAATGTGATAAATTAAGCTTGAAACTGTCTTAAACTGTCTGCTTCAGAGAGGCCCGTCTTCACCAAGCAGCCGGTAAACCAGGTGGTGTTGGCAGACGATACGGTGGACTTCTACTGCGAGGTTCATGGAGACCCAACCCCGACTGTCCGCTGGCGGAGAGAGGAAGGGGAGTTGCCTCGCGGAAGGTAAAACAGAAGCAACACCATTTAGTGTCTTAGAATGAAAATCTTAGAATATGTGTATTTGAAGGTACGGGTATGTGTCTGTGAACCTCGTTGTGCATGTGTGTGCAACAAACTAAGGGTAAGGATAAGTTGCAAATGCAACCACACCCCATCCAGAGCCAGAGTCTGGACTTCGATCAGCAGCCTGCCACCCTAGACACCGGCCCAGGACAGAACCTAGGACCCTATGAGCCCCCCACCCCCTCAGGGAAGGCCTGGCTCAGGACCAGGGAGAAGAGGGCCACTTCATACAGCTGCTCACCATGGGCCAATCCCAACCTAACACCTAGGCCAAGCACTCCGTCATGTGGATGAGCTGAGTTAAAAACTCGTAAAAAGACACATGAATGTATGAGGTCAATGGAAGCAAATGTCGATATTATTCACGTAAGGGAGGATGAAAGGGGCTTAACACTATGTCCTCCTTCATCCATCCATTTTTTTAACCGCTTCATCCAATTCAGGGTGACGAGTAGCTGGCGCTTATCCCAGCAGTCATCGGGTGAGAGGCAGAGGACATCCTGGAAGGGTCATGTTTTCATTCACGTCAACCCAAACATTTACATATAAAAAAGAATAAATAAAAAAATAAATCAGAAGGCTGCAGGAAATAAAACATAAGAACAGAAGTCCTAGAATAGAAGCAAGACCAAGAGCAGATGTTTGCTGTATAAAAGCCAACTGTAATTTTTCCTCATGGAGTGTAACCAAAGGACGAATCCATTGCCATGTTATACAAACCATGATGTTTGTACTTCGAAGGAGATCCGATAATAAACTGAAAAATGGAAACTATCATTTTTCTTTTGTTACATTTCAGTAGTTTGTGTAAACAATGCAGATTTAATAATAAAAATGATCAGATTACTGTCAGTTCTTGTTCTTTCTGTGGTCATGTAAACTCACTGTTGTTTCTGGTGCACAAGCATTGCATAGAATAATTGCAGGCACGCTATTCCTCAAAACCTTAGTTTGTTCTGTACAAAGACAAACACTGAAATACAAGTTTGAATAAAAGATGTCATATGTTTTTGTAAAATGTCTTGCTGTTTGCTCTGGAATGAAGGATGTAAATGCAGAATTAAACAGTTTTGTAGAATGTCCATGTTTTGCTGACAGGGCCCTTGAGTGAATAACTCCTCAGCTTTAAGCTAGAGAGCAAATTTTCTGCATGCGAGTATGTTATTACTTTGGGATACATAACAGAAAAAAAGTTTTTAAAAAAATCAATGCTCATAGAGAAGAGTTGATTTTTTTATTCGCCCACGTGATGAACAACTTATTGGCTTAACAACTATCTTATGTGCTAAAAGATTGTTTCTATACTTCTTGTGCACAGGGTTTAAATTGTGCTGAGACTCCAGAGATTAGCCCCAGCTTATATGCTTTGTCATCATGACACGCACTGCATTGCTTTGCAGTATTTGAAGAGTTTATCAGGCTTAATCTAAGCTGTATATTACAGAGAGTGAACTAAGAAATATTTTTTCATCAGCTTTGTACAGTGCCAACTGTATAATATCAATATGCACATATCAGATATGTACATAGAACAGGAACAGCTGGATGTTTGGCTTATTTTATTTACACTTTGGCAAGTGATGTCAGTCAGATTTTAATGTCTTTGCACACACATGCTACACTCTGACTGCAATCTTAAAGCTGAATCGCACACACCAGTTTAACCCCTGCCTGTGCATTTGCCATTGTGGTCTTTGCATCATGACACTGACTGTTTTCCTGTGAGTCCCGCTCTCACATCTTGTTTTGATGGTGTGATTGGATAAAACTTTAATGATCTCTCTAGGGAAATAAGGCAAAATGCTCTCGTTGTCAGCAGAATTTCTTCTGTATTTTCATTTCTGGTTTATATTTCCCTTCCCTTTTGCTTGTACCTATATATGTTTTGTTTTGGCATTCAAAATAAGAATTTTCTGTTCAATGATTGCTCTTGTTGGTTATAATTTTGATCTGGTAAAATACCTTTATGTCTGTTAAGTTTCCTTTAAGTTCCTGCTGAGAAAAATAAAGCCAATTTTATCATAAGCAACGGATGGGGTATATCCCTGAATGCCCCAAATCCTCCTATTCAGGATGCATCCTGATGTTATGACCTTTTATTTGCACTTGATTTGATCTCAATGACAAAAATAGTTCCAGAGATATAGCCAAAAATGTGATTTTTGAGCATAAAGCTCTACCTTGCGGGGAAACCATAAATCCAATAATCGTGAAAATAGATACAGATCGTCCTCTTGGACACCTAAACAAGTACACTGAGTATCAAAATCCAATTGTAAAAACTGTTCAAATTATCACACTCACACGAAGGCTATCTGGTGGCGGCGGACGTGGCGCCTGTCGTGATGAAACCATTATATCCCAACACTCCGTGTTCAGGGATATAAATATGTTCTACGTAGATGATTCTTTTTGTGTTTTATGTTGACTAAAGGAACTATTACAAATGTTTTGGGGTCTAAGCATATTTTACATTTGAGGAACCATTTAAATATTGAGCTAAGAAGCTATTGGATGCTTCCTAACTGTTATTCAGTAATTTGCTACTACACTATGTAAATCGGAGGCTATTGGAGGTTACTGCCTTGCATTGTGAGCATAGCAGGCAGTAGTTGCCAGCATATACTATCTGCTATCAGCTAGGATTCAGACTTGTTGAGAGAATGAGTAGTAGTTGCTGTGACAAACATGATAGTTTGTAAGATGGGCGTGTGGGTGCTAGCCATCATGAGTAAGCAATTGCAAGTCACAAGCAGTTGTGATTCATATAGCTAGTTGCTAGCAGGATGAACACTAGCTGGCCAAGTGAGTAGGTGTTGCCACTGTGAGGAATGAAGGGAGTTTGCTTATAAAACAAGCATGAAGGTGCTAGCAGCAGCACCACTAATACCAGGAATTTGACTTGGCTAAGTATAGGCACTAGCCAGAAGGATAAGTGAACAGGGACTAGCAGATGGACCTCAAGTTAGCGTAGCAAGAGGGTGGTAACTGCTGTGATGATCAAGAGGAGCTAGGCTCTATCACTATCAAGCAGTTGTTAGCCACCAGGATTACTATGCGGGTGCTAGTCTAGGTAATTGCTATGACAAGTAAATGGATGTTAGTCACCTTGACTAAACATTTACTAGTTACTAACAGTAAGTATCTGTCTACATGAAGTTAGCAGGCACGCTGTTAGCAGATTGATCTCTGGCTGCTGAGGAACACACCACTACTCACTGTGAAAATCAAAGTGTAGCTAGCCACCAAAATGGTGTTTGTTCCTATGCTGACTGAGTTGCTATTCACTAGCAGTTGTAAGTAATTCATATATGAAGTTTTCAGAACACAGATTTGACAAGTTGTGCTTCTCTTGTCCTTGACTTTCCAGATTTGAGATCCGCAGTGACAACAGTCTGCGCCTGAGTCAGGTGCGAGCAGAAGACGAGGGCACCTATACTTGTGTGTCAGAGAACAGCGTGGGGAAAGCTGAGGCATCGGGTACCCTCCAAGTGCATGGTAAGACACAGCTTACACTGTTTCACAAACACACATACAAAGAAATACAAGACATGGGTATAAGTAGGTTGAATAAAACCTGTGAGTTTTGCTGGAAGAGGTAATTAACTATGCAAGCTGGCTGCAAAATCACTGTGTTGGAGTTAAAATTTGAAGAAAACTTGAGTGATTTGTAAAATACACTAAGCTTGAAAAATACATCTACCAAACCATATGAATGATGCCACAAGCTGAATAAAGTACCAGAGGGATTCAATTTTATTAATTAATTTATCTTTTTTAACCATTTTTTTCAAATCGAGGCAATCCTTTTCTTCTTTTACTTGTTCTACAAATGTGTTTTTAACACTTGTATTTCGTGACCAAATAATTTGCACAGATGGATGGTTTTTCAAAGTGATGCTTCACAAAATTCCCACATTTCACCCACCAGCAGCTGTCTCATTTAACTGTCTGTCCTTGGATGATAATATTTTGGTTATTTTTGTTAGCAGACAAGTGCAGGAGCAAAAATCTTTACACCAGAAGCTGTCTATTAAGAAGGTAGTGAGATAGAGAGGCTGTGGCCACCAAAAACTTCCTATATAATTCCACTAGCAACATGATGTCAAGAGAAGCTAAAAGGGAGATAAAGTGAAAAATGGATCTTAGGATCCTTTCAAGTCTGGACTTGACATCCCTCTGGAAAAAGAATAGAGATCAAAAAGCATTGAAATTGCATGAGAATAAAGTTGATGCCTAGAGGGGAGGAGCTCGGATGAGAAATCTGTCATTCCTGATGATAAAAGAGAATATTAAGTGCTTTATTCGGTATAGACAGGAGGGCCCGACTCACATAACTCTCTGTGTCAATATGCTTACATTTAAACAAATGCTATGACAAACACACTGTTTGTTGTTGGATGAGAAAACACACACTCTTGACATACACATTGTGCATTTAACTAATAGAATTTTGCCACAGAAGGAAGAAGCCATTCCCAGCAGCAGCTTTTAGGCAAATGGAAATTGATTGGGACTTGGTTCATGTGCCTATGGTATTAAGGATAATAGGAATGCTACACACACATATACAAACACCAAAAAATGCACTTACATTTCTTTATAAAACCACAAATCCATCAGAATCAAAACTCATATCTTTGCCTGTATGTCCACATTAACCTTCTCATACCCACTATTTCATTCTGTTAGGACAAGGGTGTCAAACTCATTTTAGTAAAGTGGTCAAATACAGCAGAAATATATTATTACCGGGGAAGACCGGTAAAATATTAGCATAATAATCTATGCACAACTCCAAACTTTCCTTTTATTTAATCTTATATAAGTAAATTCTCATTATATTTGGATTTAGCATAAAATCCCTTTAGAAACATTAACAAATTGAAATATCTTTTAAAAAATACATATTTAGTTTAATTTATATGTGCAAATCATAATAAATGAAATAAATCACCAAGCATTTAATCAAGTAATCACATTTAATAACTTGTCAAGGGCTAGAAACTTGTATTTTAAGTTGTCATACCTGAACATTTCCATATCTTTCTTGTAAATTAAACCAGTGGTTCCCAAATCTTTTCAACCCCACTGTGGAGTAATTAAGTAAGTAAAATCTAACTAATGCTTTTAGTTGGAAACAGTAGAAAGCACAACACTGTGCCACCAGGGCCCGATTTATTAAGATTTCATCTACTAAAGAAATATTTATTTTAACTTTGATTTAAAGTTTTAAAACATGTTATCTTTTTTTAAAATTGTGGAAAATCCTTCTTTTTTTTAGCCAAAAAAGATTTTCATGAGAAAATTTGTTAGTATAGTATTAAGTAGTAGTAATAGTATTAAGGATTTAACTTCATGTTTTCCCTCCAAACTTTTGCAGAATGAAATATTTTTAAATGTTTAGATTGAAACCTGTACCAGAATGACAATGCTTCATGAGTGGTCAGAGCATGTGGCCTGCTTCATTAATTAATCAGAATTTTGTATATACATTTACATATATGTTTTATTTATATTGCAGAATTATTTAAACTTTTACATGGACACTATTTTGTGTTATTTTTATTTCTCACCATGAAGCATTTCAAATGACTAAATATCCCGGTTTGAGAAACACTGATCTAGACCAACTGTAAAAACGCGCCTCGTAATACACACAGAAACAGAAGTAAGAAAGATAAAAAAAAAATATTGCAGATCTTGGAAAAGAGCAATACCTAAACATATAAATACAACCTCACATGAACAATTTAGGTTACTTTGATGTAACTTTTACATTTACTATATTTATCCCTCTGGTCAGATTGGACCCTCTGGTGGGCCTGGTTTGACACCCCTGTTTTTACCTCTTTAACTTCAGTCTGTTTGTTGTTTTTACTTACTTTGGATTAAGTGGTTTCAAAAGTTCTGCACATATTCCAGTCTAAATTAAAGAATCATTGCCTGATCATCATCTCACTCATTCCACTTTTTCTCTTTTCTTTCCCTGTTTTCACATCCATTCATCACAGTTGGCCCATCTTGTAAGTATTCCATTTCATCTCATCTTTGCATGTATGAGTGTGTTTAGATCTAGGGGTTGGAAAGGGTTCTGATTGGATGTGACGTACTTATGTTTACTGGAAATAATTCAAATGCACTTCCTGCTTCTCGTCTTTTTGTTCATAACTTGGAAAACCGCGTTCTAAGACTCATTTTCACATTTATTTTGATTATAATTATGAAGTACTGGCTCGACACAAGCATGCTACTTCAATTTTTCACCAGCTGAGAAGGAAGATAGATTATCGAAGAAAGTGTGCGTCATCAGGATGGAACAAGCACATAAGGGTGGTACAAGCACATAGGAGTGGTACAAGCACATAGGAGTGGGACAAGCACATCAGGGTGGGACAAGCACATCGGGGTGGGACAGGCCCATCAGGGTGGGACAAGCACATCGGGTGGGAAATGCACAGACAATTACAATTAATGTTTACATGGCGGAGGAATCCGTTTCGTTTCAAAATGGGAATATACCAGTAATTTACTTCAGAATTAAGTTTAAATCCGAATTGTCTTTTGCATTCGGAATTAGGTGTTTATATGATAAATTGTAATCAGTTTAAAACAGATTTAACTTTAATTTGAAGTTCAGGAGTTATAATTCTCATGTAAACATTTATATTGAGATTGCCTAATTTCCACTCACACTGGTGGCAATGGAGAGTAATCAGTTAGTATTTAAGTACCTGAAGAAGTATTAAAGGAAGGCTATCGTGCTGAAGCATCTAATGAGGGAGCTTCAGTTATGTTAAAACAAAAGTTTCCAATTTATACAAAGGATATTTAATTCAGTGGCTAAATCCTCAGACTTTGTCAAACAAATGAAGAGAATATGAGTGCTTCAGCTAAGTGCTGATTAATTCCACATGCTCTGACCATTCAATTTCCTCTGTGGTGTGGCGACGCTGCGTCTGTGCTAATGGCAACCAAAGCTGTGAATGAAACTGTTACAAGAGCTGTAGAAATAGATTTAAAGAAAACAGAAGATTAAACCTGCGTCTAGTTTAGGAGGGAAATGATGATGAGGAATAACCAATTTACAAGCTTTGTTTTACATAATCATGAATGAGAATGGTATATTCAGAAATGAACCAGTTCAGTGGAGAAATGTAGGTCATCCAATACACTACCACTTTGAAAATACATATATTAAATAATTGAACATAAATGCATAAATTGTAATTGCAATGTAATTAATTACTTTCTATTGATAAATAGGAAAAGAAAATGATACAGCTACATTTTAATTAAATAATTAGATCATATCATTATGAAAATATATTATTATATATAAATATTTCATTTAATACATTTTAAAAACTAAAATAAAAACCAAGTTAACTATCATTAATTAACAAAAATTATATCATTGCATGTGCTTCTAGAAGTAAAATAATGTATTTAAAAAAATATACCATTGTTTTTTTAATGCATGCATGAAAGGGTTAAGTTGTCTTGTGCAGCATAAAAGCAATCAGAATGAAAGTCTGGGTGCTGTGTTGTGCTGAGCAGTTTTGCTTTGTCAAGAGGAACTTAATAAAGATGCTGTTGGCAATCTTAATTCTGCATTGGTTTATCCTCGGCTTGTTACAGAGTTTAAATAGCATTGACCAAAGAGAAGATAGAAAAAGATATAAAAAGAGCAAGGAAAAGAAAGCGGACAGAGAACAAAGTGGAGAAAAGAAAAACACACCACATAAATAACAATGCAACCCATCTTAATACACCTTTACTATACTGTTGTGACTGTTGAGACAGTAAGTATGGTGTGTAGTTAATACAACAAAGGCTGATCTTTAGATGCTTTAGCAATGTTATGGTATGTTTTCATCTCAAAGTCCTTATAAGACTTAATTTTGTGTTATTTTTCATGTCTTTACCTGATGAATGAAATAACCGTTTCAAGCTACACTGCAAAAAGTCCTGCTCGACTTCACTTGATAAGCATATTAACTATGTTTATTTAAAAGGTCAAAGTGCAATTTTCAAGTTGAATAGATTCATAGTAGTACACATCTCTAACCAGAAATCTAAATGAGATACATGTGCAACTGCTATCAACATAAAGAAATAAATGAATCTAGTGGATGTCTGCTCCATGAACCCAAACATATTATTCACACATTTAATCTCATTTCTAAGTGTTAACCCCTTTAAACTCAATCAGCACTAAAAATGGCAGACCTAATCATTTATGAAACAAATAAATAAAACTGCATAATATTCTTTATTTTCAATTGTTACTCAAGTTTAGACATTAATGGTCACAAAACAAGACAGAAAAGGGATTTTAGTGCAAAGATGATTTTGTTTCCGGAGCCGATCAGGTGACATCTGTGTAGTATCAAAATCTGATAACTGGTGGTAGTTATGTCATTGTAGTAATTTTACTGTGGTTAATGTACTTCAGAGTATCAAAAAACTCTTGTTTACATGTCCTATTATCTGATTTCTTACACAGTGCGTACACCTAAAGCAAAGCTCAAACTTCCTGTTATTTTCAACAAAGTCGTAGCATTAGCTGTGCTAATATGGATCCTATTGAGCCCACAAAATATAACACCTTTTGAACTCTTTACTTTGTTTATACTCTGACTTCCTGCTCCTAAATGCCACTGTATTTTTATTTTATATTCCCCTATCTGCATCTTCTCCATCTTTTCCTCTTTAAAGATGCCACAAGTGTAATGTCATGCAATCATATGTGACAATGGATATGCTTGCACTTCTTAAAGACTAAGATAGGATAAAGATGGGGAGAGTTTTCGGGGATCATGAAGATTTCCTGGCCAATGATGATATTGATTAGCTGATAAGCCAAATTGTTCTTACAGTTATGTACAGAAGTGGATCTGGTGTCAGAACGCCGGAATCGCCGGCTGCCGGCTACTTTGGACAGTATCATTAAAATGACAGGTCGATACGTTTCCCGACACTGTGGGAGAACAGACATCATGAAAGACAATTTGCAGCAATGTCCTGCTTCACAAACGTAATCGGTGTGATTGACTGCATTCATGTTGCCATAAGTGCTCCATGTGAGAATGAGGTTGTCTGTGTGAACTTTAAAAACGTTCATTACATTAACGTAAGTTATTTGTAATGCGGACATGATTCTGACAAACCCTGTAGGGCTGCGACCTGGGCTTTTACAGGTTAAGCAGCATGTATACTTATTCGTGGGTTTTATTTCCAGCCAACAAAATTTCCTCAGTTTCTTGATTTAAATGTGACTAAATGGAGGAAATAAATGGCCAGGCGGCAGTAAATCTGGGACACGGGAGTCCTCTCACAGCAGGGAAGCCTGTACATGATCTCACTGGTGTGACTTTAAAATCTATGTAGTGGAGCTTGGACTCGCTCGAAGCCAGACCCTTCCTTGTGGTGTATTTTGCTTTAAACTCCACCTCTCATTTCCAGCAGACACACTGAAAACATGAGCAGCATTATAAGAAAGCAGAGTTGGGAAGCACACAGACATGTTGAAAGCAGTATTAATTCGGCCTTGATCTCTATCCTCTAATCCTGCACTTGATTGAAGCTGTTGGCTTCCAACTTGACCATATGTTCAACTAGCAAGAAAACAAAACGAGACAGAAACGTTCTTTTTTATGTGTCTACTCAGTCTTTTGGCTTGCTCTTTAAATTAAATGTTGGAAATCTAGTGTTTTTCATGTAAGTGGAGTTTATACATCCCCATTTGTGTGTGCAGCAGGCCTAAGGGGAACTTTGACCCCAAATTCTGAAAAGCAGTGAGATGTTTTAAACATGCAACTGTACACAAAAGCAAGATAAGTGACATTTTAAATTTTCCGCAGTGATAACTTAACGTGCAGGACTGGCCTGAGGGTGTCTGTAACTGTTTCTGGTGCTATTTAAAGCTTCACCATTCTCCCAATTGAGAAGTTGATGCTGGGTAAATGGCTGGGAGTTCAGAGCATAAACGGCTAACTCCTAATTAGATTGAAGCACAGATGAATTATAGTCCAGCTGAAATACATTACTCCCAGGAAATAACCACCTCCTCCATCATCATTTAGGAATGCAAACAATCTGAGGGAACAAAGTATGTGTATATAAGAGAAGGGGGTATTAAACGGGAGGAGGAACCAGCAGCAGTGTGAGGAGTGTGTTTATTCCTGTGTGTAAAACATCCTCTGCATCAGTGTGGGACTCTGACAGCTGCCTGTCACATCTAAGCCCCCCAAGGGGATCCCGCCACGATGGTGTTTGTGTGTGTTTGTGTTCACCCGTGTGTGATAGCTTCAGTGTGTTGGTGCACATCGGGGAGTAGGGGAGGTAAGATGCTTTGGTTGTAAGCACTTTGTCTGCCTCTGCTATGAGATTGAGCAACATGTCGAGCTGATTCAACAGCAGTGGAACAAATGGCACACTCTGATCTCTCTGAGTGGAAACGCAGTATGTGGTGAGCAGCTGAGCCGTTCTTCAGTTTGTTTACCACGATCTTCTCTTGATGATTTGCAGCCGCAAAATCGAACCGAAGCTCAGATCAACAATGTAGTTCAGGGCTGAAGCCAACCTGCAAAATGAAACATTAAACCAGTCGTAAAATCTTGAAAATGGTTGTTTCTTTTTATTGAGCAAAATAAATAAAAGAAAAAATAAATGTGAAACGTGTAAACAACTTACTCAGATGACGGCGTGGTGCCATCTCTTTGCTTTGATACAAACGTTGCTGCAAGAAGTCTACAGGCGTTAATAGATGTCAAACACATCAAAGATCTTTGTTTGCATAATCTTCTGTAAAACATTGTCATATTAGTGCATGTTAAACACATATACACTATTAGCATTTTATTAATTGACATCAGACACAACTAGATCTAAGGTATTGTTGGATTTACTTAACCACACAATAGCTCTATGTAACTTTCTGATATAAAAATTATGTTTTGATACCAGAGTGACGCTTTATATGGATATATCTGGAGTCAACATTCCCCAACTAGCTCCCCCCTCACCGAGGCTGAGAAACAACACTTTTCATCCTGGAACCACATATTACAGAAAAACCTCACCTCCCACCAACTGGATATCAACACACTGACTGTTTTGTTTGTGTGTCATAGCTTATTCAGTGAACAAATGCTGACTAAATTCATTCTAGTTGAAAACTAAACTCTTTAAAGTCATGTTTAGATGACAAATCCAATTCGGCTGTCTTGTTGCCTATATTCCGTCTTGGTCATAATTTTAAGTTCAGGCACTTAAAAGCAAATCAGATATGTGCTGAACCTGTGTCCAGTTTCAGGGCATGAATGAAAATAATAGGACAGATTAATGGTTAGTTTAAAAATGCGAGATCTTTTCTCCAGTTTCACAGATTTCTCTTTACTTTGGAAGATTTTCTAAGGATTCCTGGATGGAAAACTTTTGTTTTTTAAATGAGCAAAACTGGCTGGAAATTGGTCCATTCTCAGCGTGAGGAAATAGCCTGCAGCTTAAATGGATTTATTCTTCCCTTTAGTTCATAAAATGCCTGTTCCCTCACATCCAAACATCATCACAACCCCCACCCCCAGATCAGCGATGTCCAGCTTCAATCTTCAAGAGCCAAAGTCCTGCAGGTTTTATATCAGTCTGATTCAGGTGTTCTTCAACAAGAAACATCTAAAACCATTAAGGGGGGGGGGGGGGGGGGGGGGGGGGGGGGGGGGGGGGGGGGGGGGGGGGGGGGGGGGGGGGGGG
>JBAMHX010000017.1:20749499-20763629 GCA_037177515.1 Pseudomugil tenellus | reverse complement strand
TATATATATATACACACACACAACATATTTAAAGCTCACATAAGTGCTCTGACATTCATTTTTCTAATGACTTAAGTTTTTACATGCCATTGGAGATTTGGGACTTTTTCTGACATTTTTCTGACATATAAAAACCACCTATCTTTCCTCTAAGATCACTAGTGTCAAACTTTCATTTCATTGAAATACAACATTACTTTAGCCTCTGCTCAGCACCATATACGGTGATGCATTGCTCTGATGGGAGGTTAATGTATCAACATATTCTTGTCAAAGGAAAAATGGAAATCTATGTCATTGATTAGCATGTTGAAATGGGCCAGGGCCACAGAGAGGTGGACCTCAGGGGCCTCCGAGAGAACATTTCCAGTTTGGGCATTTACATGTCACTTGGCAGGCCAAGGCTCAAAAAGCTGACTTCAGTGCGTTCTCCTTGTTTGAGGACAGTAAGGCTTGTATTTAGCTATGACATTATTCATGTTTACAAGCAGAAATCTAAGCAGGAAAGAGACTGTTCCTCTGCATGTGAATGACACTACTCAGCAGTATGAACAAATATGGACCCTGAATCCATTATCATTAGAAAATAATGGCTTTAACTGTGGCTTTTGTCACATCATGAACAATGTGTCTACAAACTGAAAAGGTAATCAGCGTTTTGGTTTGTGTTAATCATTGTTTTTATCCTTTTATAACTTGCTGATTTTCTCCCTTGATCTGCTTCTATGACCTTCACATTTCCCTTTGCAGCTGCAAATATACAGGATGATTAAAAAAACCTGATGATTACCCCAGTTTAGAGAAGTCAAGGACTTCTCTTAACCCTTTCATTGTAACCAGGCATATTTGCTAGAGCTTTAATTATGTATTCAAAGCTTAGATAAACACCAAACTCGATGCTATTTTTCATGTTCGAATTAAACCTTCACAAATAAATGATGAGTTCCTAAAATTTCTAATGTATTATATATTATATATGCATTATATAGATTTTGAGATCTATTCCACCATCTAATGTAAGGTTTTTACAATGATTTGTACAATGTGATGCTTGTTTTCTGCCCCCTGGTGGACAGCGGGTGCACTACAATAACTATATATCACTAAAAAACCTTGTTAAACAAAAAAAGTGAGATAATATACATCTGTATGGTGTAATTGATCATACAGGTGTAAGGTAATAGTACTTTCCGCTGTCCCGCAGACTTTAAATGTTTCCCTGCTTCAACACAGCTGTATGTAATTAAATTAATGGGTCATTCTTTTGAACTCGACAACAAGCTGTTGGATCTATTTGATTTAAATCTGGTGTGTTGAAGCAGGGAAATATCTAAAACCTGTAGGAGAGTGGCTCACTAAGACTGGAGTTGAATTTCTATGTGAACACAGAGTAATAATGAAGGCAGCTCCACTGTAACCACACAAGCAAGGCCAGGTGGAAAAATATTACCTGCAAAGTGGCGACCTGTTGAGTCATTGCAACTCTGTAGTCGTCAGAACTTTTTTATTGGCAAGAAATATACATTTTATTTCATCTACAAAATGAACAAGCAGCTTTGTTACAAATAAACCTTTCATTTATTTATAACTCAAACATTTTGTAGAGCCACTTGTAGACTTTAAATGTCAGTGATGGTATTTTGCTGAGCTAAACGCAGGCTGAACTGCATCCGAACTCGATAATTCAGAACCTTTTTGTTCTCTTTTATCTACAGCTTCCAGGTATTTAGTTTTCTGTTCCAGTTAGAAAGGAACATGCATTTCCATAATGTTTTCAGAACAAACTGCTAACTCGTAGCTACATCGCTGAATCTCCTTCCTTCTTCTTAGTTTACAGTTAAAAGCACGCTAATTTTATGTGCTTGAAAATCTCCAAATGAAATGTTCCCCAACTTCAGGGTTTTAACTCTTTTGTCATCTCTCCGCTCCATCCATGTAGCTCCATCAGACAGGGTCCCCCCCATCATCCGGCAGGGACCAGCCAATCACACACTGGCTCCTGGTTCCATCGCGCAGTTCCACTGCCACATCATGGGCAACCCCACCCCCAGCATCCAGTGGGAGAAGGACGGCCAGAGGATCCTGGGAAACGATGGTCGAATCAGCTTGATGGAAAACGGCACCTTTCAGATCACCAACATCCAGGTGAGATCCAACTTTTCCTGCAATGACCTTCGTTATGGACGTGACCCCCACATCTTCCCCCAAACTTTTAGAAATGCATTCACTCCCTGCATGTTTGCACAGCGAACTGAATCCAGTTTACACAAGATAAACGTGTTCCACGTGAGAAAACAACACCTTTAATTACCGGGAAAGTACGCGGCACTTAAACAGAGGGCAATTTTACGGTTGATTCAAATGATGAGTTTTTACGAGAGGAGGAGAGGTGGGAAGGGCGAGGTGTGATCGCCATGATAATGAGCACACAAGGCCATTAGCGGTCGTTAGCGCCATCTGACTCTGTGCTAATGAAATCCATTCTGCCCAGAATTGCCTCCTGGGTACGAAGCTGCACCTGAGGTCACCGCAGCCTCTGCGAGGCCCATAGAGGCTCCTGCATTAATTGATTGTGGGCTCTCAATGATTAACGATTTCTGAGACGTGTAATTAAATCTTCAATACATCAGCACTAGTGAAGACTGAATGAGTGAGCAGGGGAGAGACACAGAGATGTAGTAGGCTGGGGGGGGGCTGAAGCAGGAATAGCTGGCAGTCAGAAAGATATGTTACATTTAATGCTGCGTTCATGTCATGTGGGAATGAAAAAGCGATGGGTTGACAGCTGAGTGCACGTGGCTGGAAGTGCTCAGGCCTCCATATGCATCTGCAGCTGTGGTTTTCCATGTCAACGTTGAACTGTGAACTTCAGCTCAGTTTGATCTGCAGCAGAAAACAAATTGTTTCAGTGTATTCAAGACATTCTACTTCAGTAAAAATTTCTAGTTTCTTTTTCATGATGATGCTCCGTGTTTACATCCGTTTTTTCAAATACAGAATAAAGAGCCAGGAATCACCCTGAAGGAGCTGCGCGGACTTCTCGTTAAGCACATGACGTGTGGATTTACTCACACTTGTGTGAAAATGTAAAAGGCGACTGTGGGATATGGGTCGTTTATGACAGCAGACATGACAAGGGGACTAGTTTACATAAACTGAGTGCAGTAACAACTTTTATTTTATCAGTTTTATGTTGTTTTTGTCGTGTTGTCGGCGAGGCTGTTGCTCAGGAGTTAAGAGCAGTTGCCAACCTGAAAGTTGGTGGTTCGATTCCTGACTACATGCTGAAGTTTTCTTGGGCAAGACACTGAACTTCACGTCCCAGATGTAAGTCACTTTTGATAAAAGCGTCTGCTAAATGACTAGAATTAGAATTGGGTGTTAACAAGTCACCAGGTTAGTCAAACCGAGAAATCCTCCATTTTGGCTTAACCCTCCCTGCAGCTCTGCTGGTTGGAGCTCAAATGCTCCTTATTTCTTGGATGTTGCACAGACTCTTCGTCACCTGGAAAACCTCTGCTGGTAGCAATCAGTGTATTAATCTGATGCCAAATCATCTTCTTTATTCCCTAAAAGATGGCTTGGCTCTTTAAACATATTATTCCATCTTCTATTGTCCAGCTATGGTGAGTTGTAGCCTCAGTTTCCTGTTCGTAGCTGCAGGAATCACACCTGCTGTGGTCTTCTGCTGCCACCTGCTTCTGCTGCTGTGTATTCAGACACAATATTCTGCATATCACAGAGCTTCTTTGTCTTCCTGTTGTTATCATCTCCTCCCAGTCTGCCCATTCTCCTGGCATCAACAGGGCATTTTGGGCTAGACAACTGATGTCCCTGGAGATGAACTCTTCTTCAGAACATTCAAACACAAGAGATGATAATGTGTGAAAATCCCAGTAGATCAATAGTTTCTGAAATACTCAGACTGTAACGTTCAGTTACTTAAACCACCTTTTTTCCTCATTCTGACGCTCCACATGCCTAAATGCACCGAGTTGTTGCCATTTGTTCGCCTGATTAGCTATTTATGTCAACAATCAGCTGAGCATATGCACCAAAGTGGCTGGTAAGTACAGCTAAAATAAAAGCTTTTGCATTACACCTCAGATGCTTCATTATGTCATGCCAATATAGTCTCCACATCACTCTGCCTATCGATCTCCCGCTGATGTCTTCTCTCACTTGAAACAATAACTCAAGATAGCCGAAATCATTCACACGGAGTAGAAATACGATCCTCATTCCTGCTGCTTTAAACTCGGCTAGAAACCGCTCCGGTCCACGCTGAAGGACTCTGCTCAATGAGGCCAGTGGGATTACACCGTCTGGAAGTAGCAGGGATGCGGTGTGGACATCACCGAACTGGGCATGCTCCAGTTCGCTCTTCAGAATAAAAACATGTGCACTGGATAGATGGACAAAGTCTGTTACTAAAAAGATTTTGTGGCTTTTCACAAGTTACCTCTGCAAAAGATATTATTACAGATGGTTCAGCTGTCAAATATATCATATGTAGCTCACACAGTTTGCATTTCATTGTAAAAATCTGTTTCTGTTTACGATCTGACGAGAAATTCTTCTCTCTGAAAAGTCAGAAAATGAAAAGAGAGCATGAAAATGATTAAAATGCTCCTCAAAAAGACAATGAAACCAACATGGAGAAAACATTTCAACCTGAAATAATCTATAGAATTAAGGTGGATTTCTTCTGGCCCCCAGAAGTTGGACAGATGGTCGTTTGTTGCTCACATCCTGGCAGTGAGGAGATGGCATTACCCTGGGATCTCTGCCAGGCTCTCCCCTCACCGCTGCCAAGACGCCCGACACAGACAGGGAATTGTGCATGTGTGTGTGTTGCTGCTAAACGGCTGATTCGAGCAGGGGGGACAAGATGGGGACAGCTGATGCAAGGTTAAAAACCAAACAAAGCCCGAGGAGGGTGAGAAGGAGAACATGGACGCAACTAAACACATTAGATTGGGTGGTGATCAGGTTAAAGCAGGAAATCGAGTTCACATGTTGACTTTAAATCCCCCGTATACATGTGTTACTGCACCTAATAAGATTACCTTTCTGCACCCGACCAAAAGATGATCAGATGTCATCATTGTATGTGGAGAAAAGAAGGAAAAAGCAGTTAAAGTTGGAGGAAAACACGTAAAAGTGCACAATTATGGAGCAGAAATATCCCAAATGTTAAATATGTGAGGAAGAAATAACTGAATGGAATTTGGAGCATCTCTCTTCCTTCCTCCCCCCTTTCCCTCTCTCCTTCCTCTTGCCTCAACTGTTTTCCAAGCAGTCTGTTTTGCACGGTGCCCAGAGCTGCTGGCCTTGATTAATAGTCAGGTGTCCCGGCTGTTTATCTCCCTTGCCCTCCATGCAGAGTCTCCATCCACCGATCAAACGCCACCATCTGGGGATCTGCTTTTCTTTTTTTTTTTCCCTTCGCCTCTCAGACAGACGCACCATCAGCCAGCTCACAGGTCAACTGAAGATCAGGGCCGACAGAGGAAGAGGAGGAGCGGCGGGATGTTGTACGGGAAGGAGTCACCTGCTCCCTGTCCTGCATGACGCTCTGACAAGCCACTTAGGCCTGAGTAATTTTCTGTCAACATTACTGATGAACCGTCGCACCGATCCAGGAGTGGAGACTCAGAGAGTCATTAGTCATGATATGTTGTGCATAATGCATCAGCTATTCATTGGGAGGGAAGCAGAAGGAATGAATGACTGTTTGTAAACTAAACTACAGAGGAAAGAGACCACTAACCCCCCCCCCCCACAACATGGGGGACTCAGCAGAAGTCCAGTATTTTTTTCAGTTTAGTTCAAATGTGGAAACAAATGTAATGGGGGGCATATTTTTTTTCATGAGGCATATTTTTTTTTATTTAAAAGCCACGTTTCCAATGTTTTGTAAGTAGAAATCAAACCCTGTGTGCTGACAATGTACCATTGCCATAATGTGTGCTTGGCTAGGACTCCTGCTCTGAAAGGAACCTTTAAATTCCTCCCACCACCAGCTAATGACTAACTGCATCACTTGTTTCACGTCTGTAAGCTGTTGATATCCACTTCCTGTTACAGCTGGTTTGTCTTTAGAAATTTATTTGTTGCCGTCTGGTGAGGATGTTTGGAGAGAGATTTTCTCCAGCAACATATTACCGCATACCATGAGGCATGCTATTTTCATAAAGTAGATGCCCTCTTTCTCTCTGACCTCTTTCCTGCCTAGCAACTGTCTAATAGCGGCCACTAAAGCCCAAAACAGTAGAAGTGATGGTACTGGTGTGTATAGTGTGTTCCAGACGGTTCTGCATGTAGGATTTGAGTCTACGAAACATCTGGGCTGTTGTTTTTCCGCAGAGGATTCTTCTTGTGTCGGTTCTCCTGTCCGTTAAGGTCACTGATAATCTCAGACAGGTTTGATCATGATTTCCCAGGTGAGGTAAATTTAAATGAAACTACTAGAGGAGGTTGTTACACATTATGAAGCAGGTTAGTTTTTATGCAGTCTGGAGAAAAAGAAAGAACTTTTAGCTGATAAAAATCATAAAGTAGCTCAAAGCCTTGAGAAAGGACAGGAAATGGAAATATTGAATATTTGACTACAGCTTAAGCAAGACCTTCATACTGTTCATCAGTTAGTCGCAGTGTTTCTGTATTGCGGTCCTCAGGACCTCATGTCCTGCATGTTTTAGAGGCAACCCCACCTGATTAAATGAGGGGCTTGTTAACAAGCTTCAAAGAGCGTAATGGGTTGGTTCATAAATCTGAGTCAGGTGTGTTGGAGTACAAAGACTGCTAATACATGCAGGGCAGGGGGTCCAAAGGACCAGAATGGAGAAACACTAAGTTAGTGTGGGATTCATACAGCAAGCAGTTCAAAGAAAGTCTCCAAAATGCATCATTTTCAGAGATCAACTGTAAAGAAAAAAAGAAAAACCTGATGAATATTTGGGGGTATTTGAAGCTGCTCCAGGGCAGGAAACTCAAGCAAACTTGTCCATTAAAGTGTTCATGGGCCATTTTTAACTGATGAAAGCTGCTCTGGATGGTCCAGATGGAGTTCTGGATGGCCAACATATCCCAACAAGTTTGCCTCATCAGCGAGGAGTGGCGTTTTGTGTAGGAATCAAGTAGAGTGGGTTGGTAGGACCCTTCAAGCTAAGTTTCCATCAACTGGTGTGTGTCAGTCGGACAGGAGGGTTAACTGTTACGTCACTGTCTTTCTGCACCCAATCATACCTTCCTTGAGAGGTGGAGTATCCGCTGGATAGATTCCTCAGCTGTGTAATACTTTGGTGCCATTGCTGAGTGACACCTTCCATAAAGTATAACCTAAACAAGGGAGGAGAATCTCAGTCGTCCAACAGTTTGTGGTCTTTCTACTTGTGTGGCTGTTTGTTACACCAGGAAGACCTTGTTCCAGAGCAGGCTTCAGGCTGCAAAGAAAATCACAGCAAAAAGCCATCTCTGCTTTGTCTTTATGCCAGGTCACATGGGAAGTGACTTGAAGTGTGTCAAGCTCCAATCTTTGGGGTCAGATTGGTCAGACTGATGCCCCAATGGAAGGACGGGTCAGGTTATATGTTAGGGTACACTTCTTAATTTTCATCCTGGTCGTTACCCATTGGTGGAAAAAAGCCTTTAGGGACATTGAGGAAGCAGTTTCTTCCAGACCAGTTCCTAGTTTATTAAAAAAGGATGAAGTATTCCTTCTGCAACAAAGACTAAGCCCCATCACAAGATGAATAATTATCTTTCAATCTGTGGGTGCTGAGGGTGTAAAGAGAGAACAACACATGGTGGCCACCATCATCCTCTTACCTCAACCCTATTGAGAACCTGTGAAGCATCCTGAACAGGAAAATGAATGAAGGTGGGGTTAGTAGACCTCCAAACAGAAACCTTGGAAGGTAATTCTGTGCATTTTAGATTTCCCTGTTAAAAGCTCATTTCCAACCATTTGTTGTTGCAACAAATGGAATCCAACTCCTGAACTTGTCCACTTCCATCCAGATACCAGCTGTGTTCTTGTCTTCAGTGTTGTTTGTTTCTACACACAAAAATAAACCAGAGCGTTTGCAGAGCCGTTCCCTCATAGTGCTGATATGTCTGAGTCGTCTGCATGCAGAGCATCAGCAGGTTTGCTTCTGCTCTTTGATACCTACCCAACATTCATCTTTTTTTGTTTTCAGGCAGGATTTTACATTTTAAACCCTCGATAAATATGTAGCAGACAGACGCGAAGATGAAGGAATAACCTGGAAGCACCGAGACATGTTCAGAAGCACCGCTCCTGTGAGTTGCTGCCACCTCGGCGTCACGCTGAGAGATATCCCCAGCGTAGAGACCCCCAACATCTCCCTCTGTTGTAAGCAATTTCACAGCCCGTCTAGCTTTTGGCTCACCTCCCCCAAAAGTTTAATAGCTGGTCTTTGCTTACAGACACACACAGAAGCGTGCACACCCGGGCAGATTTTTTACACACCTCTTAATTACATCTGCTCGTGGCCTGTCCAGAATGCTAAGTAGCCATTGAGCAGAAAAGACCAGAGCCTCAGAAATTTCTAGACCTCTCGCTGGTCATTAAAATTCAGAGCTTTGATCCTCCTTCCAGCTCTCCTCCTCTGCTGTGTAGGAATCAGACCAGAAACATAAAAGCCACCAGCTTGACTTTAGTTTTTGACTTCAAATAGGACCACTGAGAAAATATCATTTATGGAAAAATTAAAGTGACAGAAACTGATAAAATATCCAGAGTAGAAGCAGCTCATCAATGTAAAAGAAAGACTAATTAATTAGATAAACATTTCTCATTGAATCCACCAGATGTAGGTTATTGAAATGCATGATGATGTTCCATCTGTGCCTTTACAGTTCAGCCATCCTGAGACTAGCATCCCTGTTGTATCTCTCCACGCAGCACTAACTGCTTCTCCTGTCAGCCGGATGTGCTTAGTTTTCATTTTGGATTCTTACTGGGTTTGATCTGTTGGTTTCACACCTGCAGAACTGAGAGAGTTCTGCCGTTCTGAGAGAGTTTTTGTCAAGAGACAAAAGACAATGACTTTCACATATAAACATGTTGCCACTTATGTGAGCCAAAAGCCGATGGAAAATAAAAAACAACAAAAAAGGCAATTCTGCTTTGATGTGAAAGGGATGCAGAGGTGAAGTCACCTGTCTGGCTTTGCTTTACGAGCAGCTTTTTGTTCTGCCAGCTCTTCATCATCGCCAACTTGCTGCTGTTCAGTATTCAGAGCGCAAACACTCTGCTTCAAGAGATATGACATTTAGTCTCAATAACTTGTAATGGATGCATTAGCACAGTATCGCACTCGCGCACGCATCTGCACTGAACTAATGATACACATTTTACTGTTGCCAGGAAACGGACTCTGGAGTTTACACCTGCCTGGCTTCCAGCTCCAGCGGAGAGACGAGTTGGAGTGGAGTCCTCACAGTCAAAGGTAAATTGTCTCTGCGTGATGGAAATCCATGCAAATCACAGCTGTGTGCAGAGCCTGCAGACAGCATTGCAGGATAATTAAAAAGCAAAAGATGTAAAAGAAAACTACATCAATTTAAAAAAGAAAAACATGGTTTAATTAAAAGATAAAAAGATGTCAAATAAAATAAAACTAAAAATAGAAATAGAAATAAGTAAAGAAATATAATAATTGAATCTAAATAAAATTAATAAAGTAAAAAGTGTAAACAATAAACAAATACATTAAAAAACTAAGTTAAAACATGAATGAATAGAAAAATATCAAATAATAAATTTACGTAAATTTGAAAACAAACAAAAAGGTAAAAGTCAAATTTTAAAAGTGAATAAATAAATAAGTAGAAAATTAATAAACAAATGAAATAAAGAAATAAGTTAATAAATACAGACATACATGAAAAAATAAAATATATTTATATTTTCATTAATGTCAAAGTATTTAAAAAAAAGTAGTAATCCTGATTTTAAGCCCTGAACATATCACAGTTTTATTTAATATCACCTAATCTAAGAGTCATAATCTCACACAGTTTATTTAAAATCCTTTTTATGCATAAATAACATTCTAAATGAACAAAAAAAGCTACAAGCATAATTAAATCACATAACCTGCACCGTTACCGAGCCCACTGCACCGTTACCGAGCCCACTGCTCATATAAATCTCTGCAACTGTATCCGAGTGAAGCACAGAGACATTAAGAGTCTGCAAAAGGGTGAAAACATGCCAATGCCCACATTAGAGATGCTATCAGCTGTCTCTGCAGCTCACAGCACACCTTCAACTGAAGTGCTCTGCAAGACGATGCCCACTTTCCCATTAGGAATTAGAACATTTCAGGCTGTAGAGATTTTATTAGTGACAGAAAATGAAGGAATAACAAGTTAACAAGCTGCCCTGACGATGCCTACGTGGGTTTAATAGACTTTTGCTGTCATAATATAAGTTCTAATGTAGAAATGTGAAGGTTGCTGCCCACAGCTGCATCGATGCAAATGTTCCTTCTCTCACATCTCCTCTTGCTTTTCTTCCCTCGCTTTCCAGAGAGCGCCGGCTCGACTGAAGCTCAGGCCGCAGAGCCCTTCCAGCTTCCAGGCCCCCCCCACAAGCCCATCGTCACTGATGTGTCGAAGAACAGTGTCTCTCTGACCTGGCAACCCAATGCCCATGAAGGCGGCGCCGCTGTCACGTCATACATTATCGAGGCATTCAGGTAGGTTTGTGAAGCAGAGAAAGATGCTTTTAGGTCCTTTTAGTTTGGATCGTTCACCTCTCTGGAGTTTTCTCCTTCATTTTTATTTAAAAATTTTACTGAAACAGATAATTAATTCAGCAGAAAATAAGCAATAAAAACAATAAAATCAAGAACAAACAGTGAAATAAAGAGGAGTTTGTTCAAAGAAGAACTCATAAGTGGATGACCTTAAACCACTTTGTCACAATAAAACGCTCCGTCTCTGTCATTCACACAGTAAGCCATCAAAATTTCAGTGATAAAATATCTCCACTCGGCCTCAGTGGCTCGTCTGGCCCTGAATGAACCCGGGTCCTGTCACCTGGGAGGAAGTCCACCTTGGATTAATTAGAGCTGTACCAGATTTATCTGAGCAGGGATGGAGGGAAGCCTCCAGACGAAGACAGGCAGAGAAAATATGTCTTAGCAACTGGATGGAGAGGAGAACACTGGCAGAGTTTAATCAGATCCACATGTCCACTGTGGCCTGTGGCAACGACTGAATGTCTCAGAGTAATGCAAAGGGATTCTTTATAAAGCTGATGGAGGAGACCACCAGGATGACTGCAATAAAATGTTCCTCCCTGAGGTGCAAAGGTTTGTTTGCAGGAGGTTTTGTGTTTTTGTGCATGTTCGTTCAAAGGTTTTTATGTTATTTCTTCACTGAGTTTTAATTCTGCATGAGTGACTCTGATACCTGAGCATCCGTTGTTCACAGGGCAGCCTGCTCTGACACACACATGCATTCATGACTTATTTTAGAGAAATAGCATAAAGGTACGTTGCTATCCGATGCTGTGATGTCACATATAAAGACATTAAAGAGAAAAATCTGCCCCGCATACCTGATGGATTCTGTTTTTTAGACATCTGATGTGAATTATTGTGGTGAACGGACAGCAATAGATTCTGAAAAATATCAAACCCAGATATCCATCCAGAAAGTTTCCAGAAAATATCCATATTCATCAGACTGAAGGACGCAGGTAAACCTATGAAGAGTTTTCATAGGATCCCGTGCGGAGAACGGGTCCACTCCTTCCATCAGCCTGCCATTGACCTGGGGAGAAGTGATGACGAGTGGCAGAGGACGAGTTTGTTGCTTGATTGGAGGCGAGAGCATTTGCCCGTGGAAAAAGACTTTGCCAAAACAAATGAGACATGGATCTTTTAGAGTAAATTGATCTTACAAATAACAAAGACTTAATAATTAGGTCATAATTTCCACACATTTCTTTCAAGTTGTTGTCTCTACAAGTGTCCATTGGAGGTTTCTTAGCAAATAAGGACGATTAGTTGGATTAGAACATAACCTTACTGGCCAGAGAAGCTGTTTTCAGGTGTTTTGAAGTTAAATTAATGCAACATTATCTATTCAATTCATTATTTATCAAGTTGGAAAAAAAACCCAACTGATGGCCCGACTGATTGCACATATTAAATGGAGTGAAAGCTCCTCCCACTCAGCTTTCCGCTGGGTCACCTATGCAGAAAATGGTGCAGACCCACATACTCAAAACTGCAAACCCACTTGACAGGATAAGAGGAAGACTACACATAGAACAACACATGAAGATAATGTCAGGAACACAGTTTCATGATGGCATGAACAGAGGAATCCTGGGAGATGTAGTGGAGGAGGAGCAGACCTGACAGTATTAGACCAGGGCTATTCAACTCAGCTGCCGCCCTGCAGGTGTTCGATGTATCCCTACGGTAACACACCTGACTCAAAGTCATTGTGCAGAACTTCATATGATGCTGGACCTATTTCATTTAGGGCATGTGTGTTGAAGCAGGTATACATTAAAAAACCTGCAGGGCTGAGTTAAAAAGCCCTGCTTTAGATCTTTCTGCATACTGGTCGTATTGGTCACGGGGAAAAGATAGATCTTACCTGATGGTTACTGCTGTCAGATTTTTCATTTATGCATAAAATGTGAAAACCTGATGGTTGATGCACAATTTCTCTTCATTAATTGTTTAATATTGCTAAATGAAATTGCAGGAAGCCTACATTCTGGTTTCCATACATTGTGATTTTGTGTCGCCAGTTGGATCAAAATAACATGGATTAAAAACATGGGCATTTAAAAAAAGGAACTTAAATAAAGTGCTAAAGTCTATAATTTTCTGAAGCACTTGGAAATGACCTGCCAAATTTTCACATTAAATAAACTCTATTTGGATCCTATTGCTGCAGGTCCCCACAAACCTCCTCAGAAACCTTTATGGAAGATCTAAATCTATCAGATAAAACTTTCTGTTCCAACAAGGTAACAATGAACTCAGAGTAAAGCACGAGTGAACGTGGTTGAGGGCTGATGGGATAACCAAGAACATGCCCTCATTTCCTGTTTGACAGCTGTGCTTGTCCCACACATCCCTTCATCTTGTTCACGCTTTCATTTTGAGGAGATCATGCAGGAAATGCAAACTCGGCTGCACCAAGATAAACTTTGGTCACGTGTCAGTGAAGCATCCTAGAAATCTGAAAACAGATCCTTGTATTACTCAGAGATCGCCTCGCAGTGATTAACTCTGGAGCTGCAGAGCAATTCACTGTTGCAAAACACTCCTGATGACAACATATGAGAAAACACACACAGGTTTTCAATGTTGTGTGAAACATTCTTTTTATTTTAAACACACACTTCATGTTCTCGCACCTCATTTGCAGCCTTATCCTGAAGATAGCTTAACATGTGATGTCACAAACTGAAATAGCCAACATCATACATGCTTACAGATCAAAAGATGTGTTTTCATGCAAACATTATAGACAATTCATTGCTTTGGCTTCTCACATGTGTTCAATGTGAGGTTTTTTTTTAGCACAATATCAAAGGAATTTGAGTCAGTACAACAGAAGATGTTCACACAGCAACAAGAGACAAGCAGTCGCAGCCAAAAAGCCCCGAGGCTTTTATATGAGGTTCTGCTTGAACAAAATCTGATTCCATCATCACAACATCACTTTCAGGAGTGAAACATTTGCATTAGAAAATTAGAAAAAGAAATATGTTAAGAATAAACTCTGTTCAATGTCTGAGGCCTTTTTTAGAAACACATTTAATTTAAAAAGACTGTAAATGATCAGAATTTAAATTTAACATTACATATTCATGCTGGAGAATCATCTTAACCCCTTAACTGCCAGCTGCCAGCGCCTTTATTTGATAACTGTTTAATCTAATGAAACATTTGTGGAAATAAACATTTCTGAGGCATCTCTGCATCTTGCTTTGGGGATGTTTTAACTAAATAACTAAACTAAGGGATGAATAAAGTACTTCTACTATTCTATCTATCTATCTATCTATCTATCTATCTATCTATCTATCTATCTATCTATCTATCTATCTATCTATCTATC
>JBAMHX010000017.1:20728361-20749134 GCA_037177515.1 Pseudomugil tenellus | reverse complement strand
ATGGATGGATGGATGGATGGATGGATGGATGGATGGATGGATGGATGGATGGATGGATGGACGGATGGACGGACGGACGGACGGATGGATGGACGGAACCGTCAACTTTCAGGATCAAGTTTTCCAAATGATGTTTCTTTGCACGTAGTGAAGTTCATGAAGCGCTATCACCTTAAATCTTGTTAAATGGGGATGAACGCCGGCCAGTTTGCAAGAAAGCACCGCAGTTTCGAGACTCCACAACCAGAATGAAGTCTCAAGACTCAAAGCGGCATCTTTGGCTCAATTGTCAGTACTCTGCTCTGAAGTTGTTGTAAAATCATTCTTACATATTTTCTAAATTGAAAAAACATTTTCTGATCACATTTGACACATAATGTTGAGCTACAACCAGTCCTGGTTTGAATATATCAAATGTTTGGTGGATTTTCCTTTTTATACCTAGTTATGATACCCTTATTTTCAGATTTTAGAACGTCTTTAATTGTGTTGTCTATAAACCTTTCAGACAGTGAAAATAATCTCCTCTATATTTCTGTCTCTTACATTGAAGGCTTGTTTTTGACTTCTTTTACAGCCAATCAGCAGGAAGCACATGGCAGACTGTAGCTGACATGGTGAAGATCGAGACACACACCATCACGGGCCTTCTTCCCAACACCATCTACCTGTTCATTGTCCGAGCTGTCAACGCCTACGGTTTGAGTGACCCGAGCCCCATCTCTGAGCCCGTCAGGACACAAGGTCAGCATGTTCTCCAAGTGTTTGTTAGTACGCTGCGGCAGCGCTCTGAAGAGAAGTGCTTGTGTGTTTTTACTTAGATGTGAGCCCCACAGGTCAGGGAGTGGACCACAGGCAGCTGCAGAGGGAGCTGGGGGAAGTTGCTGTCCAGCTACAAGACCCTGTGATGGTAACAACGTCTTCCATCCGAGTGTCCTGGACAGTAAGTGGCTCAAATCTACGTTTTAGCACAAGAAGGTAGATTTCCAAGACTCATTTTAAAGGTCATTTTTCTTTCAACAACCTGCCTTTTTAGGTCGACCGTCAGTCTCAGTACATCCAGGGCTACCGCCTCTTTTACCGGCCCAGTGGGGGAAACTGGCTCCTCCAGGACATCAACTCCCCCTCCGAGCGCAGCACCGTTCTCACCAGCCTGTTCAAGGGAACGGAGTACGAGATAAAGATTCGTCCTTATTTTGATGAATTCCAAGGCAAAGACAGCCGGACGCTGCTGGTTCGAACCCCAGAAGAAGGTATCAGTTATTTAATAAAGTGCAAAGATGGCTCTGACGCTGCAGGGCCTTTATAGCCGCTGCTGCATTACACCGTATGAAGTTCCATCATCTTCTCTTCATATAAGGTTCACTTTTTTCTTTCCAATTTGAGTTTATTTATATTAATAATAGTTTTGTCATTAACTGTGATTTTGGCAGCCTACATGGGGTTTATAGGGCTAGATGTAAAAGTAAATAAAAACATGGGAGCAGACTGTTCGTGCCATCAGCATGGACTCTGAATTGACCTGCCTGAGTGGCTTAGTGTGGAACAGAAAGATTAATAACTCATACAGCCCTGTTAAATCTCCATTTCCCTTCCTGCTTTCATGTTTCTCAACTGTTTTATGTCCTGTCTTTATTTCTTTCAGCTAGTAATTACTTATTTATGTATTTGTGCATGTTGATAAATCATAGTACAGGCATGTTGATGTTGATGCTTTGCTCATCTCTCTCAGTCCCCAGTGCTCCACCCAGAGCTGTTACAGTGGCAACGGTGAAACTTAGCAACACCTCCAGCATCAGCGTCTCCTGGGAGCCTCCGCCCAGTGAGATGCAGAATGGCATAATCCAGGAATACAGGGTAAACACCACCACAACTCCTCCCACCCCACTGAAAGCTGTTTAAATAACTCTGCGCTGATTGTGTGCATCCAAACAGGTTTGGTGTATCGGAAATGGCAACGACAACCAGACGCGCTACTACATCAACAAAACTCTGGACGGGGACATATTGTCCACGGTGCTGAATGGCCTGATGCCTGGCGTGCTCTATCAGGTGGAGGTGGCGGCAGTGACCAGCGCAGGCGTCGGTACTCGTAGTCAGCCCGTGTCTGTACTCATCAGTGAGTCGCTTAAAGAAAGCATCCAGATGTTGAAACTGCGGTACTCTGCAGATGTGTCTTAAAGGGGTCTTGAGCAACAGTTTTCATATACTGCATTTATTTTTATGTTTTCACATATTTAGGGAAATTTCTGCATCTATAATCTGTTTTTCTGACACTATATAAAGAATATTTCGTTTATTTGCCTTTTTCTTGACTTTTCACCTGGTTCAGAAGATGCAGACAGCTACCGAACTCTTCAGCATATTGTGGAGACATTTGTGCCTTCAAGCAAACTAATCTTCTGCTCTTATTTGTTCTGCCAGACACAAAAGGAAAATAAGATTAATTTGAAGATGTATTCCTGCCTCTCTGCTTGGTTTCCTTCCCTCAGAGCTGCCAGCTGAACAGCCCTCCATGCCAGGCGGTGGTGACGGCGGCGACAGCGGCGAGGAGAGCAGCGTGAGTCTAGCCGAACAGATCACCGACGTGGTCAAGCAGCCAGCGTTTATCGCAGGCATTGGCGGAGCCTGCTGGGTCATCCTCATGGGGTTCAGTGTCTGGATCTACTGTCGCCGTAAGAAGAGGAAGGAGCTGAGCCACTACACCGCCTCCTTCGCCTACACACCAGCAGGTCAGGAAGATCCTAACATTAGACATGAAGCTCTCTGTCAGCTGACTGGGACGTGGATTCCAGTTCCTGCTTTTGTTTAAGTAGTTTTAGGACATTTTTTTAAGGTTAAGTGAATAAAAAAATGTTGCAACATGACTCAAAGTTGAGCAAATGTGTTTGTGTATGTCACACACAACACTGACTCAGCTTTCTGCTACATTGTCTCTTTTAAAGAGGATTTCCACGAAGCTCCAGATAGAAAAGTGCATTTCCTCTGACACATTTCCACCATTTCAGAGAATCTGTTTTCCTTTCGATTTCTCGGCTATAAAAGCATGCTCTTTCGGCTCTCCCAGCTCTTCCGGACCAGAGAATGCTGATCATTTGAGTTTTTTCCGAGCCGTCTTTTTAAAATTTCAGTTGGGTGGGAGAAGCTGCTTTTTGGCTTTCCACATTCAACATCTGCAAAGGAAATTATGTGTTCAGGGTATCGAGCATTCCAGGTTAGACAGCCACTTGAAAGAAATGACTTTGAAGCAAAACTAATCAAATTTTGGGGACAAATGAGGGCGTATTGCATACATAAAGCACCTCTCCGCTATTCAACATTGATTTGAATTTTTTTTCCATCTTCCTGCAGTTGGTTTCCCTCACGGGGAAGGATCTGGACTCAATGGAAGGTAGGATTTTTGTCTTGTGGTTGAACTCTGTAATGGTTCTACATTCTGTTGCCTCCTTTTTGAAACTGACCCTGCATCCTCAACACATCTTAAATGTTTTGCTCTGAGCATGCAAAGCTTTGTCTCTGCTTGTCATTGTTTCCATCTGGATGGTCCTTTGCTGTTTCATCCTGCTTTCAATTAATGGCCGAATGTCTCTGCAGGCCTGGGGTCCTGGGAGGGAGCATGGGCAACTACCCGTGGCTGGCCGACTCCTGGCCCACCACCAACCTGGTCCACAGTGGTAAGGAGGCCGTCAACTGCTGTACCACCAATCACGACACAGCTGAGAGATACTACAACGGTAGGAATGTCTCTTCTGAGTGTTTTTGTATTTAATGAACAAGCAAACGGTGATGAATCCAACTTCCATCCTTCCTGCAGAAGCGGGCATCTCAAACTACCTGAATCAGACGGAGAAATACAGCATGGGAGGCTCCACAGAGGGGCCCATCTACAGCACCATCGATGCAACTAGCGAAGACCTGCACGGCTTCACCTATGCCCAAAACAGCTCCACCACCCCTTACGCTACTGCCTCCATCATGCCGTTTAGCAATCAGCCGCAGGCCTCAGTGAGCAGCAGCGAGCAGCAGGATGATGGACACTGGATCATCCAGCCAGGACCCTCCGGAGCTCAGTACGCACAGCCGGAGCGCTGCAGCGGTGAGACCAGCAGCATTTCTTCACATTCATTTACAAAGTCTCTTTCTTAGAGGAATGACTTCATCTGTGTCTCTGTCGTGGTTGTGCTTTTTAGGTAAACCCAAGCAGAAAGCGATGGGTAAAGCCGTCAAGACTCCATCTCTGACCTGGATGGAGGCTTTGCCCCCACCTCCCCCCATTGGAGAGCTGGAACAGTGCGAGCCGGACGAGCAACTCCCGGAGAGTGATGACATGGACATAGGGTGAGGAAAACTGCAGACATCTCTGTGCTCTAAGCCAATCAGATTTGACAACTGATTGTTTCCTATTTTAACAGTTCAAACATTCTCATATTTCAGCTCCTCTGAATACAATTCCTATAAAGATTGAAGAGAATTATACTTATAGTTACATTACGATGAGGTTTAAAAGTAACTAAGCAAAAAACATTAAAAATATTACAAATAGTCCAGTTTGTCCTGAAAGAGTCATGTGTTCTCGGGTCAGAACGGAACATGATCCCACCAGGTCTGATTCAACAGAAGCAACAAGGACAGATCTTATTCAGATGCCAGAACCGCTTCAGGTGATTACTTTCAAAGCAGAGTAGCAGCAACTTTGCTGCCACATGTCGAGCCCTACATCAGGGATCCCCAAATCCAGTTCTCGAGGGCCCGTGTCCCGTGTTAACAGACTTGTGCAGAACTTGAAAACAAGCTGTGACTTTAATTGGATCGGGTGTGTTTCAGTCTGGAACCTTTCAATACCTGCAGGACACCGGCCCTCGAGGCCTGGATTTAGGAATCTCTGCCCTACGTGGAGCTGGAACAATATTTACCCAGACCCGATAAATCCAGCTGTGCTCCAACCCACCAGTACTCATTAACAAGAGTCTTGGATACTTCCCTCTTGAGGAAAAGTTGAAAATTCCTCCCAAACCCATTTGGAGGTGACAGTCTGGGCCTTTTTGGGCTGGGCCAAACCATGCTAATACATGAGGAAACAAGGTTCCTCTGAAAGGTTGTCAGACTCGGTCTGAGTGATCCGGTGAGGAGTTCACACATCCAGAGTGAGCTTGTTGCAGACCTGCTGCTCCTTCATTATATCCCCGAACATGGAATGTCGTGGATATAATGGTTTCATCACAACTGCCGCCGGATATCCCTTCTGTAAACGAAATGAATAAAAAATATTCACAATTGGGTTTTCATACTCAGCATAACTGTTTAGGTCCCCAAGAGGACGTCCTGTATCGAATTTCCAAATTTTGGGATTTATGGTTTCCTCACTATGTGGCGCTTTATGCACGAAAAATCTGATTTTTAGTTTTATTTCTGGAACTATTTGTCTCATTGACCTCAAATCAAGTCTAATAAAAGGTCATGTTCAAAATTTCAACACCAGGTGGAGCTTTGTGACTGAATGTATACATCTTATTATTGTGACTATTCGAGGATTGGGGAAAAGGAGGATTGGGGGCATTCGGGGCTATTTCCCCTTTCCATTGCTTCTGACTGCATAGGTCTCGTTATGAAAGGAGTCAGCTTAGGTGGTTCGGGCATCTGCCATGATGAGTCCAGGTCACCTCCCTTTGGAGAGGAATGTCTGTATAACAACTGTTCAATAAAGGTTCAAAATAAAGAAAAAAAACATTATTATCACAACTTCTAAAAATCTTCTAAAAGACTTTTTAAGTCATCTGCAGAATAAAAAAAAACAAAGCTGCACTTCTTCTTTGTCAACTTTCCTTTTTTTAGAATATGTTTGAAGAGAAAAGTAAAAGTTGTCAGATTAGACTGCTTCTCTTTCTCAAACATACATCTATAAATGCGTAGAACACTGCTTAGACATATCCTCATGACTAGCAGACACATAAAGCATCGACGTGCTCCTCGTGCCTCCGGCCTTAACAACTCCATTATCTCAGTCTTGGTCAATTGCTTTAGTCATTTAGCTGTTTTTCTGCCTACCACTCGCTGTCTGAAACTAGGACAGCCACCCGGGATGAAGCTTAACCTCCTGCAGTTTAGCCTATGGAAAAAAATCCACTGTAGACTGAAACAACATCATTAATCTTTAGGAAGCCGTGTTGTTGGGCTGAATTTAAAGAAACCAGCAAACAAACCAGCAGCTTTTCAGCAATACGTTCGCTATGGATCTGTAAAAGTCTCCTGTTTGTGTAGCTCGGAAGAGGAGTGGTGTCCACCCCTCCCCGAGAGGACGTACCTGATGGAAGGATGTGAGGATGAACCCTCTGCCCCTCAAAGGAACAACGCTTCCTCTCCGGCCACCTCCTACAGCCATCAGTCGACCGCAACGCTCACCCCGTCACCCCACGAGGAGGCCAGAGCCCCCCAAGAGCTACCCCGCCTCAACCAACATGAGGGTCAGCAGCTGTCACGGTATGTGCATGAGCTTGTCATCATATTCTGATTCTGAAAGCTCTCCGTTGGCTCCCAATCGCTTTTCGTTTCAAATTCAAAATCCTGGTGCTTACTCTTAGAGCTTTGCATGATCAGGCCCCTCCCGACATAAGAGATTTGTTATGTCCTTATACCACCACTCGGAGGCTGAGATCGTTGGATCAAAACCTACACATGGTCCCTCGTTCTCGTTTTAGGAGTCGAGGAGACCGATCTTTTCAGGTTGTTGCGCTGAGGCTGTGGAATGATCTTCCACCCTCCCTACGTTTGATTAAGTCTGTTGATACATTTAAGAATAATCTTAAAACCTTCTTGTTTCTGCAGGCATTCACTGCTCAGTAGATTGTAGGTTTATGACCATCATATATTTGTGTATATTTTGTCGTACACTGTTTTATTGTATCTTTTTTATGTATTTTATTTTTTCTATGTTCCTTTATGTGAAGCACTTTGTGATTTGCCGTCTGTGAAAGCTGCAATATAAATAAATTTTACTTACTTACTTACTTATTCAAACTTTAGCAAACATAGCAGGGTCATGGTTTCGTTTAGGTTCAACCCAGCGCCGCGTTGTCCGGCTTGGACGGAAAATGTGGAGCTTTGAAGCTGAAAGCAGCTTCTGCAGGTCCGGTTCTGATACTGGGAACTGAGAAAAGATTGGGTTTAGATGACCTAAACCATTTAGACCCTTATAAACCAGCAACAGAGTCCTCTGACGGACGGGCAGCCAGTGTAAAGACCTCCGACCTGGACTGATGTGGTCCAATGTCATTGTCTTGATAAGGATTCTAGCAGCAGAGTTCTGGATTAGCAGCAGGTGTCTCATTGGTTATGAAAACGTCTAATCAAGCCGACTAAAGATGAAAGCATGGACATGTTTTTCCAGGTCCTGCTGGGACATCGGATATTTTCTCTATGAGGTGATACTCGGATTACTTTGTGATTCCCTTAATATTCATTCCAAAATGGCGGATTATGGACAGCCTGATGTCTGGCCTGATTGTTGGTTTTTAGGTGTACAGAGTGAAAAAACTAGTTTCAGTCTCAACAATAAAACCTTTTAAAGGTGAAGAATGAAAATTAATTTATTTTTACCTAAACCTCCATCTGTCTTCAAACTATGTACTTTGTAATTTGTTGGAAAGAAAGAAGGAGCGGATAGTCAGACAGAATCAGTGCAACCAGTTTGGCAGATATTTGCTCATGTTCATGTTGTGTTTGGTGGACCAGTACATGTGATGCTTCCACATGGAGAAAAAGGAGCTTCATTTGTACAAATCCAACAGAAACCATTGTTATCTGTCAACTGATTAGCAGCCAAACCAAAAACCTGATATTTTACATTTAGATTCACATTTATAACAAATGTTCATGCAAATTTCAGATTCCTCCGAATAGTTTAGTGCAAAGTTTGTGATGCTTAAATTAAGTCAGTGTAGCAGTTTGATTATCGGAGGTCCAACGTCTAAACCCCATGACTGAGGATTAAATCACCCAAATGAATAACAAAGAGGCAGAAAGTGTTTGTTTATAAGTCAGATTTAAATGATTCTACCAGTAAGAGTACAAGCCACACTCCTGAAAACTCAGCTGAAAAATGCAGCCTCTAACACGTTGCCCTTACTTCCCTTAGCAGAAGGTTACCCTGCGGTCCAGTGCCAGTTCCCCAGGCGCCGAGCTCGCCACTAACCCAGTCCAACCCCAACCTCTCCGGCCAACAGCATCACGGCTCATCAGAGGTTGGCACGCTGCAGTGCCAAAGTCCTGCCCATCGCTGCCTCCACAGCCAGGGCCCGGCTCTGAATGAAGACGGAGTCTGCACCACCACACCCGGTAAAGTGACTGGTGTGCTCATGCATACCAGTTTAACACAGATGCAAAATGCAAATGGGAAGACGACATGTAAACTGGTTGTGTCTCCCTCTGCTCGCACAGTGCACAGCCGCTCCTCCCCCGCAGATACATGCACTCCTCCCAACCAAAAAGCCAGAATGAAGAAGAAGGTGTCCAAGACTTCGGCATACAGAAGAGACATCCAAGGAGGTGAATTTAAATTCCTGTTTTGTTCAGATGCAGGTGTGTAAACAGATGTTTTCCAGCACGGCCTTGATCATGGATTCAAGTTGTGATCTTAGCCAAGAAAATGTCATTTGTTTGCAAGTAAAGCTTGGCGTATTAAACACCGGGACATTTGTTTTAACAAGCAGAAGAATTTTCATTGGCTCAGATTTGCAGACCTGCTGGAAGAAACCAGGCGGAACGTTTTCTCTCCTGTTTTTTTCTATTCAGCACAGATGTTAGAGTTATGTAAACCGTCCTTGTTACGTTTCAAACATCTCTCATTCATGATCTTCTCACATCTGGCTGTTAGACCTGCCCCCGCCTCCTGAGCCCCCCCCAGAGGAGAACAGACTTCAGGGCCCCCAGGGGTGCGTGGAGACCAGCGGCATGGCAAACGGCACTATGTCGTCCCTGGAAAGGAGCGAATACAGCAGTAATAACCACCAGCGGAAAGGCTCGGGACAGAGACACGCAGACAGTAAGAAGCAGCTTCTCTGTAAGAGGAAATAAATCCTCCACCAATGTGCCGCTGCTAAATTCCAGTATTCCAAACTGGAATAAACTGGAATGTGTTTTTGCTCTTGATTAGCGTTTCAGATTGTTACATCATAACTTAGTGACCATAAATAAAACCACTGCAAGGCTGAAAATCCAGCAATCTTGCAGCATTTTGTCTTTTTGCTTTTAGATTTACTCCTTAAAATAAACTATTTAAATAATTTAAAGCTTGTAGTAACAGCGTTTTCGCTGTACTACTCAGCTTATTTACAGAGCAGTTAGACGGCTGAATACAGTCGGTAGGTTAGTTTAAGTGTCTTCAGCCACTAAAAAGTCCCACAAAGACTTATTTAACAGTCTCCTCGCCTCAGCAGATGAAGTGATGCCGTACAGCAGTAAGAGCGGCTACCTTTCCAGAGGTCAGATGTCCAGCAACTGTTCGACCACAGGCAGCTCTTCATCCAGAGGCTCCACTGGCTCCCGGGGGCTCAACTCAGCCAGGAAACACAGCGAGGTATAAATACGACAAACACTTTAGTAGGAAAAACATTCTGTTTTCAGCACTCTGAATGGCTTTTCATAATTGATGCTTCACACACACACACACACACACACACACACACACACACACACACACACACACACACACACACACACACACACACATCTACCTTTATCATCTCCTCTGTCGGCTGTACAGTACGAAACAATTAAACGTGCACGCCCACCGCTCTCTCTGGAGTGCACTTCTGAGGGCACATTTCACTGTGGGAGCGCTCCTTTAAATGCACCCCCCGCAGGCTCCCTGGTGACAAGCCGGGGTCTTTCATTGCAGAGCAAGCTGTGCCAGGCGAATGGAAAGCTCTGCGGGGAGCTTGTGTCAGAGAGACAACACTTACTGTGTTTGACGTTACAGCAGATCGACAGTAAACCTGCTGACATGAAGTTTAAATCCAAAGTGGAGGAAAAAAAACTCCAAATCTGTAATATTCAATCCTTTCACACATAATTTGTTGATGCAAAGAGTACATCTAACTAGTATTCCGACTCTGTGCACATGCTGCCTACATATCCATGTAAATCTTAAAAGATGAATGTATTATTATTTTCTTGAGGAGGGGGGTTCATTTGTCCTTTAACCTACACAATCATGTGTTTCTGTAGCTGCTTTTGTGCTTTTCTTTTAGTGCCGCAGTTGTTAAGTTTGAAGCTGCAACCCGAGGCGTCCCCATAAAGAAGGGGACGTCCCTGTCAGGGGTCTCTTCTTAACACACATCTGACATGAGAATGTAGCAAAGCAACTTGTAAAAGTGACAACAGTCACAGCTGCACTTCCCTCTTGCTGGGCTCATTCACACAGAAAGGACTTCTTTGTATCTCATAGTATGGAAGGTCACCCCCCTGCGGAGCTGTAAGGAACACCCCCACATTTCCTCCCCGTGCCCCCACCTGACCCTCGCTGGCCTTTTCAGGCCTTCCCAGGGACATGAAAGCATGACCCGACTTGGTAATAAAGTCGGAAGTGTTTGTACAGGAAGCCTGGATTAGGTTTCTTCTTCCTCATGTGGTGCTCATGCCTGCTATCTTCTGACCTTTGACCCTGGCGGCCAGTCTAGACGTGTCGGGGGGGACATGTTCTCTGACCTGTTAAATCGGCTCTGAAGCTGAGAGCTAAGAGACACCAATCACCACAACAGAAATAAGTCCACAAGGCCTGAATGTCGAGTTTGTGGAAAGTTGATGTTCACACAAGTCTAAATAAAAGTCTTTCCATGTTTCTGTTTTTAACAGTGGAAATAGTGGAAATAGCAGCACCGTCTGATGATTTTCCAAATCTACACTCAGGTTTGTGCCTGAAACTTTTGTGTGTTTCAGGAAAGTTCTGTCGCTAGGTTGTTTAGAAGCTGGCATTTAGCAGCCGCAGCCTTCAGAGATGATTATGAATCTGAACAAATGTTTGTGGAAATTAACCTGCCTGAGCAAATGTACGGCCTGGTTTGCATGTGTAACGTTAAAGAATCATTTTACATCAAACTCATGACCAGTGTGAAGCATTTGGTACATTTCAAAATAAAAGCCCTGTATTAATATTATGTAATCAATGGTGACACCCGATTAGATGTCAGTTGTTCGGTGTGTGTGTGTGTGTGTGTGTATCCAAAAGAGCAGAATATGAACCTCAGGTCAGCAGAGAGACCTTTTGTTTATATGCAGACCTCTATCTGTGGTTGCCATGACGTCAGCTGAGGACATCACACCTGATCTTGCAGTTCTGAGGTTTCATGATGTTGTGGGTCCAGCTGTGCAGCCTGCTGACAGGAGGGGCAGCCAGTGTGGTCTTCTGCTGCTAGAACATCTGCTTCAACACGCTGGCCGTTCTGCGCACTGCGGTTGCTTGTTTGGCTTCCTGTTTGCTTTGTCATCTCCAACCAGTCCGCCCAAACCCATCCTGCCTTTCAGACCATTCTCTGTAAACAGTCACCTCAGTCCCTTTTTCTCATTGCTTTGAGCTTGACCATGATGTCGTGGGACAAGGAGGAAATCCAGAAATGAGTCCAGGGAGGAGTGTGTGTGTGTGTGTGTGTGTGTGTGTGTGGGTGTGTGTGTGGGTGTGTGTGTGGGTGTGTGTGTGTGTGTAAATGCAACTCCACTCCAGCTTCAGGATGTTTGGGCAGTATCCCCATGAAGATGTTCATTCCTGGTCACGTTTTGCTGGTTTGGACAGAGTTCAGGATCAGAGGATACACTCAGACTTGGTGTCTCTGCTGTTTAGAGTTCATTCATTCACAGCAACACGTGTTTTAAATGAGCTTCATCATGTTAACGTGAAAATGTGTTTTTGTCTCTTCAGGCGATGAGATAAGAAGTCCAGCGGTTCCGTCAGTGTGGTGCACCTGGGATGCCTCCGTTACTGCCCCCCCCTTCCCTTTTCATCTTTCCACCGTGAACACAACAAGCTGAACAAGAGAAGCTAGACGCGCTGCAGTGTCATTGCTGTGAAAGACAGAAGAACAGGCTCCTTCATCCTGATTTTTCATACAATTATTTATGAGTTGAATTCACCGGCCCTCCTTAGTTTGTAAATACCTGTCTGTACTGTTCTTTTGTGGACTCTGGATACAGGGAAAGAGACATATAATGTATTTATGAGGACTTAAAAGAAAAAAACCCACAAATGTAAAAAAAAAAAAGTCTGTTATTATCATTATTATTATTATAAAAACGTCTTCTTGAATGTGCCAACTTTTTTGTCTGTGTAAACTTTTGGAGAAAAAAGCGTTACCTACTGTTGCACTCTTGTTGTGATGGCAAAACAACATCATTCTGAAGCACAAAAAGTGTTTGCTGGTTGAGAGGGGGGGGTGTTGGAAAGGCCAAAAGGAGTCAGAAGGACACCTGAGCCCCCCCTCCTCCTCCCCTTCCCGAGCGCTTCCCTGCTGGGGCCCCTGCACCCATGTAGTCCGCTACGAATGTCAAACTTCTCTGTTTCCTCTGGATTCTCTGCAGCAGTGTGCCAGCTGACAGACAGGCTTTATGAAAGTTTGATTGTAACCCCCCCTTCCCCCCCTCTCCATCTGAGAGACTATTTGCTGCAGTAATGAGATAAAAAAAATTTCATAAACTCCCTAAAACCCAACAAAAAATGTCTGTGGACTGACTTTTTGTACTCTTGTTGTTTTGTAAATGTACAAATAAATACATTTGCTGATCAACGCGTGTAACTGTTTCTCGGGGGGTGGGGGGGGGGTATTTTACACGTTCTGAGGGACACGTTCGGATTTTGGACATTTATTTATATCCTACGATGTTACAGCTGAGTTTCAAATGTTAAATCTATAATTAATTATTACTCAGAACCTGTAAAAATAACCTCCTGCAGTATATTCTCCAATTGTCTGTAACGATTTTCAGAGTAATAAAATAACAGTTAATATTAGGCCAAATTAAAAAGCGTTGCCTTGGAAACAAACAGCCATATGGACCCCTTTTGGTTTTTTTTCCCCTATTTTTTAAAATCAGTACTTGCAGTTTTATTGAATGTATTTTAGAATTATGTTTAATGGACCAAAACAAGATCCTCAAACTGAGTAATTGGGTTTTTTTTTCTTTTAGAAAAGTAGAGCATGCAGATGTTTTCATATCTTTTGCATTCAGTTTCAACAAAGCAGCTGCCCCACAAGCTTTTCGTGTCTTTATTCTCCAACACACCTGATTAAAAAAAGCTGATCCAGTGCTGAACGATGGGGATCACAAACTCCCACCCTCAAGGCCCGGTACCCTCCAGGTTTTCCTACTGCAACTCTGTACATCACCCATTCATTTGCATGTGGGATGTTGCTGCAGGATACCTGCAGGATACCGGCCCTCGCTTCGAGGACCAGAGGTGGTGATCCCTGGCTTAAGAGGTTCTGCACTAAAACCTGCAGAACTGCGACCTTCAAACGCCCACATTGCGTAGCTCTGCTTTAAATCATGAACTGGTGGTGCAGGCTGCCTTCAGAAGTGACATAATTAGTCATAATTATTGATCTCTCACACCTGTATGAGAAGCCTGAGACTCAGCTGCACAACCGAAGAGTTTTCTGAACGGATGCGAAAACAGTTCTAAAGTCGACATTTTTATCTTCTCTACTCATCTAATCATTTTACATCAAACACTTCAGTCATTTTACTGCCTGACAAAAGAAACTAAGAAGCTCTGTAACTGGAGCTTGGACAAGACAATCCACCTTTCCTGCAGGTAGGACTGATTGAGATGCATTCTACTCTCACTTGGAAAAAAGCTCATTTTTCACTCTTATTGGAACTATTTCAAATTTAAAAAATGGTTTTCTGATATTTCTGAGATAAGAAAATAAATTTCTTTTTTAAGATGTGAAGTAATTTAGTCCCTTATAGAAAAACTTTTTTTCACATGATTCCATGTTTTTATGCACATGGGAAACATAACATGTGAAGCACATCATGCTGGAAGTGGGGCAGCTTTACCCTGATGGATGTCGGGCTTGCAGGGAAATAATTTAAAATACTCACAGTTAGAATCGAGATTGGATAAATTATTATTCATGCATGCTCAGGTTTTCTGCTTTTTGTTTGTCTGGTAATTTATCATAATTCACACCTTGAATGTGGTGGGCATGTTGTGTTGTGAAATTATACAGACGACACAAATCTATTTAATTTTCAGTCTGCATGGCAACAAAATGGGGGAAAAATTACGGGACTGCTTCCTGCAGGCACTGTAATTCAGTGTTTAGGAAGATTGGTGTATTTTTGTCCCGTATTTATATGTAAAGGATTCAGAAATAAACACTTTTATTCCTTCTGCATGTCAGGACAAAAATTGTCACTCTTAACTTTAATGGTCATCCTAGCAACAGAGTGCACCATCATTTCTAAAGTCAAGATTTTGAAAAGAAAAACCCGACTAAAGAGGAAGAAGTAAGAAGACAAAAAGAGAGGAAGAGTTTGAACAGCGTTCTGTAGAATGATGAAACAATCACTTTAAGAGGAAGGTGTGTATTTAGGGGAAAAACCAGTTCATAACCCAAACCAGCAACTCATCTGTCAAACACAGTGCTGCTTCGGTTGCTTGGTTCTCAGAGGAAAAGACGTGCTGACTTTTACTGATGAGTTCACAGCAGACAGAAGGTTTATGTCAAGCTGCACCGAAGTTTCTGCTCATAAAAACACCAAGTCATCATTCAGGAGGACAACAGTCCCAAACATGAACAAAGCATGCAGACTGAGCTGGAGTTGACCTGATTAGGACCGGAGCGTTGGGAAGTGATGTCTGCGATGAAGGTAAAGGCGTCAGAGAGCAGCAGCAGAGGAAGATGCAAACGTGCTGGTCGCTCTAAACATTTCATTGTGAGCAGAAAAAAAAAACCAGGCTGAGCTGAAACGGCCGGGTCTTTAGGGAACATGGAAAGGGTCAATGTGTCCTCACGACCACTGAAGTGTCCTCTAGGGGATGTCTCCAACACAAAAACAAAGTGCTGTGATCTCTCATTCCTGCCAGAAAGAAGAGAAAATTCTGGAAGATATGAAGAAGTGCATGTTACAGGTCTTCCTCCTTGTATGGAAGATGTTTCTACCAGGCAGAGAACCAAGCAACGACGCCATGTTGTTCTGCAGGACATTTATACATATAGATAAAGAAATGACACACAAATCAGACATTCTTGTCCCCCATCAACCTGCCCCCCCACCCCCTTCCCCATGGGCTCCCATTAAAGCATAAACAATACAGGCGAGGCTAAACAGACCAAATTTATTGTAAATTATGGTTTTTTTTAAAGTAAATTTGCAGATCTGGTTTTGCTAAATTTGCTCTCACACTGGTTCTAACAGGCTAAATCACCATGGTAACATCCTAAATGGCTAACCTGCTCCTGAGCAGGTTATGTTCTCATCAACTAGCATTAAAAACACCACTTTTTGACCAATCAGGTCTTTTGGAAAATGAATTTATGGCACAGCTACTTGTGCCATCAGGTTTAGGAATCATTATTCCATTAATATAAAGGAAACTGAAAACACTAAGGGAAACGTCGTGCTGTCCAGTTATACCAGGAAAGGAAATGTAGGCCGGCTCAGGTAACAAAGGTACGTTAATCCATCATGTAGTACAGAACTCTGGTCTTCTGTGGTGTTTGTGTTCCATCATAAATCCCACAATGATAAGTTTGATCAATGAGACGTTAGCAGGACAAACCCATCCTCCTCAATCTGTCATCTTGTGCACTGTGGGAGGGAAGTCATTGCACTCAGTTGACTGGAAGTTTATCACGCTGCAGTTAAAAGGAGATGTTATGCATGATCAGATCTGTAAATTGTTTTTAAACTGTTTTCATATCGTAAAGAGTTTTTTTTTTATCTTCTCACTTTGTCTTTTTTAAATTGGCCCTCTTCATACATGTTCTCACCGATAACTTCATAAACTGCTACCAGGTTCGACCTTTTTTGCCTCGTGACTCTAATTGTTGGTGTCGTAGATTCAGCGAGGTGTTGCAAATGTTCCTCGGAAATTTTGTTCCATATTGACATGTCAGCGTCACACAGTTGCTGCTGAGAATATCTCGTTCCACCACACCCAAAGCAACTGCACTGCAAAAACTAAAATCTATGCAAGATTAAACATCTGAGTTTAGGAGACATATGCTTGTTTTTAGGCCTAAGATAATTATTCTTGATAGGTTTTTTCAAGATTTCTTTTTTACTTGATTTAGGAGTTCTTAACAGGTTAATGTCCCTTGAAATAAGATAAATTATCTGCCAACAGAAAAAGAAAATTAATCTAATTTTTGTAGGGTTTTTTTCTTATTTTTTAAAGCCAGTATTTGTAGTGTGACTTGAGATCTGCTGACTGTGGACCGAATCATCATGAACTCACTCCCATGTTCAGAAAATTAGTTGGGGATTATTTGAGTTTTGCAACATGCTGCATCATCCTGCTGGAAGTATTCATCAGAAGATGTTACGCTGTGGTCATAAGTGGATAGAAATGGTTCAGGAACAATGCTTAGCTAGGCTGTGGTGGTCAAACCATCTTATGTTAGGACAAAGTACCAAAACGCCATTTATATCGCATTCAGTCTGAAGTATTGCTACAAGGCAGGATGGATGTTTCCACCTAACTTTAACCATCTGATATGGAGGTCTTCTGCTGTTGTTGCCCATCTGCTTAAACGCTGGATGTGTTGTGTGTTTAGAGTTGTTATTCTGCATACGAGTAGTTATTTGACCTGCTGTTGTCACACATTCCCCTCTAACCTCATAGAGCTTGCAGCTCTGAAGCCAGATGCAGCAACTGGCACTGTCCCACCATTAACCTTAAGGGTCATGATGCACAGCGTAGCTTGCAAGCGACGGGTGAAAGGAACAAAGAAAATTGGTTTTGATGGATTTTATGGCCATACAGACCACCAACGTCTAACATGCAGCCTCTTTGTGAATCTGGGAATCTGTGCTTATCTAAAAATGACACCAGAAGATCTGAACTGGGAGTAATCCCTTAACACACTGCCCTCTAGTGGACGTATTTTGTAGCAACCATGCCAACCTGACGGAAGCGCGGGAGGATGGAAGCAGGATGATATAGATGCTGCTGTCTACATCATAAATGAGCATAAATGAGGCTTTATATATAAATGATTATATAAGTGTTTATCTTTAATTTCAAGGAAATTGGCTCATTTATCATTGAACAGATGTAACAGTGTTTACATCTATTAATCACCAGGAAATTACATAAGGAAGGAAACTAAATTACTAGCCATCATCGAAGATAATCTGTGAAATTTAAGCATGACCTTGATGTGCTGAAAATGTCTTTTCAAACACTTCTGTGGCTTTAGGGGGAAAAAAATGACCCAACCCCTGAGAATGATGACCCAGAAAACCCCATAATGAATCTAACTGCTGAAGGGACCATGTGGGTTATTAATAACTTGTCAATGCTGATGTAAGTTGTATCATTTAACAGAAAAGCGAAATTCTGGATGAAATCTGTGTTTGAGAGAAACGTCATTTAGATTATTATGTTGTGCAAACGACCTGTAAATGACAAACTATAGGAGTGGAAGTCAGGTGTTTTCAGTTAGCAATATGAAGATTAATAACTGGTTTAAATGTCTGCTAACTCTGTGCTTTATTGATGAAGTTTTTTTCCTTATTCTTCCTCCATCCCCACCTTGCATCTCGCCAGTGTGGGTGCTGTACGCACCGAGGAGCGTGAAATTAGCAGAGCTCTTTTTCCGGGAGCCCCCCTACCCCGCTTACTGTCCATCTGAGACGTGGCATGGATTACCCTCCGGTCCTCTGCAACACTGTCTGTCCACGCACATACTCTCCAACTCACAGATCCGCAAGCAGCTCCACCTGAATAAACCAGAGTTGTTCTGCTGCGGCTTTGTGATCAGCTGAGAGGAGAGTAATGGAGTGAAAACATTTAAGTGTCTCTTAATTGTTAGAAACCCCCCCATTAGTTTAAAGGAAATGGTCCATAGTTGCATTTTAATCCTAACAGCTGCAATAGGATTATCTTTTCTATGAGATTTTATGAAAACTTCTTTAAATGGGGTTGTTGGAGTGCTTCTTTCATGTTGCTTTACATTACACTTCAAATAAATTGGATTGAGTACAAGCAGGTTTAGAGGGTGCTCCAGCTTTAGAGGACTGGCATTGTTTGTGAGGACTTGAATAATTCAGCTCAGACCTGATTTCGCACCGCCGCAGCAGATGGCGAGAGCTGCATACAGTGAGATGGCTCTTAAAGCCATAATACGGCATGTGCTCCTACGTTTTCTGGCTGGCGCTGATGAATAATGCAACTTCAAAGAGAAAAGAGGGGGAAAGAAAACTGTCATTGGCAAATGTCGAAAATGCCTTTTGCTTCTTGCACAACGGATGGTGTGATGGAACCTGTACAGCAGCTGATCACCTTTCAGAGGTGGCTTCTTCTCACTCCTAGTGCACCAATAGGAGCAGGTCCCGGACAACAGGGCTAGTGCATAATGAATTTATCATTTTCCTTGTTTGGTTTATGCACAAAAAGCTTCATTAGAATTATATACAAGGCTATGTAACAATATAATGAGATTTTTTAATCGCCAAATGGAGCAGCAGCACCTGTTTGTTTTTGTTGTTGTTTTTTTTTGCTTTTTTGGAATAACTGATGTTAGATTCAGTACCCAGACTTGACTGGTCCCATTGAACACACCATTAATCTGTGTGAAATTGCCTAAATTAACCTCATGTCATAGAAATCTTTTCTTTTCTTGCCTGTGTCGCAAAAAATATTTTTACTTTTATTCATACAGTGATTAAACATAAAATGATTAAAACATTCAATCTGCACGTTTGTCCCATTACGCAGCCACTGAGGAGCATATCTGATTCTGAAGGTTTCCATGCAACATTGCATTTTTTCTGCACAGAAAGTAACTCCTGCTCCCCATAAACTGATTCTGCCACTTATGTTTGATATGAGATTCTGCATTCATGAAACCTAAAACCAAATTTCTGTTTTTTTCTTATTGTCGCTGCTTTACATCCATAACGTTCTTAATGAGTTCTTCTAATTTTACATGATTCTGAAGGATAATTTGACAAGTTCTTCAACTTAAATTAGCCGGTATGCGTCCAGACTGTGTGTCGTGTTTAGATTTTATAAAGACAAAGTTAAACAAAGTTGATGCAGTAACACAGAAATGAGTCGCTTTTCTTTGTGTTTCATCATCTTAAGGAGAATTTTTAATGGTGCTGCGGATACAGTTTCATTTTACTCCACAGTCCATGCTGGTTCTGCTTCCTACATTTCCAGTAGGGAGAGATGGAGTGCAGCCCGACCAGTTTAACTGTTTGTATGAAGCCAGCCGCGCAGGAAGAAGCATCTCCCCAATGGCAGCATACGTTTAGAAGTATACCATCCACTTGTGCACATGGATACTGCTGCACCTCGGTACCATCACACACGCTGGATTTTACTCATTTAAATAATTTGTAGTCAAATTTAGTAAAATTTTGTTTTAGCTTCTCCTTAATCAGCTCATATTTAAGGTGAGTTATGACTCCTGTGTGTAATAGTTTCAGATTACGTTTCCGGAAACAGTGGAGGACTAATGGCTGCAATGGTTTTCTAACTTGTGAGCTCATGTCACACTGGTCGTGTTGGTGAGATGGGTTCTCATGTGGTGATGACAAAGGATTCAAAAGCCATCAAGTATAATTTTCTGCACGCTTTCTCTAAATATTAAGACTTCCTCAGATTTGATGAATCTTTTCACAGTATTCTGCTCTGATTCTGATCTGTATGCAACGTTTAAACCGATAAATGGATCTCTACTGGAGTTTAGCACAAAGTGGCGAAACTTTTAGTGGAGGCTCATTTTTTATGCCCAATACTGGCACCCTCACCGGTCCAAGCTTTTCTGCTAATGGTAGAATCTTCCAGAGCCTCTGTATCTCCCGATGTGCCTCTCTTCTTTTTGGTTTTCTTTAGCAGGCATCAGGCAGGACGTGCTGCAGCGGGATCTCGTTAGATCAATGTGAACATTTGGTTTGGACCCCCCCATTAAGTCCTGAAATAAAAGCAACCAAACAAGCAAAGGACAGAAAGTAAAACAATAAGAAGATTTACGTTACTGACCTTCTGCTGCGTGACCCAGCACCCCCTTACCCTTTGCATCTTCCCCATCCCTCCCTGCGCTTCTCTCCCTGAGCGATAAATCACCTCACTTTCATTCGGCGGGTGTCGCGATCGAAACGCCCACTGGGCCCCGAGGAAGAGGGAGGTGGGGGTCCAAATCCTGAAAGGATTCTAGACACATGGAGAAAAAGAGGATGACCCGCGTTCAAGCCCTGCTCTCTCGTTCCTAAATGCAACGCACCAATTTCCATGTTAATTTGTTTTGTGACAAGAGAGATGGATGTTTGTGACTTTTTGGCTGATGTGTCTGCAGAAGGAGCTCACATGAAGCCATTATGGTGACAGGCAGGTCGCTGAAGGTAGGAGGTGGATTACTGTGTGGGCTGGGACAAAACATTTAACATTTAGGAAATGATCCGTATCAGCTAAAAACAGGGACGTGTTCGGAAAGTCTGCTCCTCATACTAACAACCAAGATGAGCAGAACGCACAGGGTTTGTGTGTGTGTGTGTGTGTGTGTGTGTGTGTGTGTGTGTGTGTGTGTGTGTGTGTGTGTGTGTGTGT
>JBAMHX010000017.1:20695472-20722257 GCA_037177515.1 Pseudomugil tenellus | reverse complement strand
CTATAATGCATTATATATATATATATAATATTATTACAATGCATATAATGCATTGCGGGCCGGAGCTTACAATGGCGGAAATTATACAAACATCAAAAACTTTTAACAAAAAACTATAAAGCATCATTTTTAATCCTTTTCTACAGAGTAATTATGATACAAAGCAGGAATCAAATGCAATATAATTAAAGAAGACATTTTTATTCCAAATTAGATTGGATTTAAAACGTCTGTTGTGGTTGCCATAGTTACAGCAAGTAGTCACGTGATGCACAACAGAGGAAACAGTAGCGAGCTTTGTGTCCGAATCTCATTGAAATTGAGGGAACCATATAGTGTGCTATGTAGCGCAGCCCTGTGTAGTGAATGAGGGGTTAGGGCACTGGGTGCACATTCGGACACATCCTATTACTTTTATGGATTACAGCAATAGTTAAAAATCTGAGATTGTTCATATAATGGGATTGATTTTTATTTGTAAATGTGGGGTTTGTTTACAGCTTTGCCATGTTTCTTTTTTTTTTATCTCCCCCCAAGCAGCTCATTTTCACCCACAGAGTGATTTCCTCCCTATGTTCTGGTCCTACATTCATTTGCTATGGATACTATTAGATTCCTAGGTAGATAGATTCCTACTATAAGATTCCTGGGATGATAAATCCACAGTGGTTTGCTTGTATTGTGGTGTTTGTTGCATTTTTTATCTTTGTTTACTTCCAAAAATCCTCTATTTAAAAAAAAAAAACATAACGTCCCTGATGGAGGAAATAACTGAAGAAAGAGAGGTGATGAAAGTGCATTACAGTAGAAAAAACTATGTTAAATGGATGTCATTTGAATAAAAAGAACAACGAATTCAGACTGAATTGACCCAACTGTGACATAAGACAGAGTTCTGTCATGTCCTGTGTGTGTGATATATCTATCATGTCAGGAAAGTCCTCACAAAGGTGGAAAAAATAGGAACTAATGAGGTAAAATGTGAAGAAAAGAAAAATGCTTCTACTAATAAACTAAGTGAACTGAAAAGTTAAACTTGTCTGTAGCTTTATCACAGGAACCATGTGACTTTTATTATTTTTTACTTTCAGGCTGAAAGAAGCAAAGCTGAACCCGTCTGTCCACAGAGCAGCAGGCAGTGGCATTTCCTTCCTCTGAGGAGACAAACACTCAACAGGCTGAAAGACTGCAGGAGTTCGTGAACAAACTGATATAAATATCTGTTCTTGCTCCTTTGTTTGGCTGAAATGTCTACCAAACAGAAAACAGAGCTGCTAATAAGCGAAAGTTATGAATCTGGCACCAAAGATCTGCGTCTCGGTGCTGAAATCTGTCCAACAACAGAGCATGTCTGTCTTACCCTTCATCTGAAGACAGGCTGCGTCTCTCTATGGTGTCCTCTGTGGGTATGGGTGGTGGAGGAGGAAGCGTGTCCACCAGATGTAGGGACGCAGAGTAATGAAGCAGACGAGGACAACCAGCAGCTTTCCCACAGTCTGCATGTCCACCTGGAAGGATGAAGTTTGTACCCTTTTATTCTCTGTTTCAGGTTGGGAAGTGATGGACAGTCGGAGGAAGACGGGTAGACGTGTACCGTTGTGTCCAGCTGGTATGTGACTGAGTCTCTGTCTGTAGGTGCTGGAGGAATGAGCCTGGTTCCTGGACAGTATAGGAACGCTGCTGACTGCATGCAGCTCTGGATGAGAAACAACAAATGAGCCGCTGCAGTTTCACAGGTGATGAGCTTGAACGGAGAAAAGAAAACATAACTTTGACCCACCTGGCTTGCTGAAGTTCTTTTCCCACGATTCCCTCAGCACACCCATCTTTGGCTGAGGACGGATGGCCTGTTTCCACGGCAACGCCTCCTGGCTGCTGAGGGACGAGGACTTGGAGCTCGGCTGAGAGAAGATCTGGATGGTCTCGGCTCCTTGCTGAAGAGGCGCAGCGTGGGCCATTTTGGGGCGACGGCCAGGACTGTTGAAGGTCTTCAGGCCGTTGCCTGAAAGGTCGACGTAAAACGTCCCGTAGACGCCACAGCTGTCCGTCACAATGGGGGCGGCAGAATCCAGAGAAGTGCCGTCCGTTTTGGATGAAACTGGGAGGCCTGAAATCAAACACGAACAGGGACTGTTTCATAGAAATGATCAGAGTCTCTGTAGCAACGCAGGAAACGCTGACGGCAAGCAGGCGCATGAAAGTAAGCCAGATAAAACTGTTCAGAGTGAATTTTAACATTCTTTTATCTTTTGCTTAAAAGAGCTCCAGCTGCAACATAATATGCTGAAAGGTGTGTTTTATGCCAGAGACGTGATGATATTTGCAGCACCGTTTCTCCCAGAGAGGACACAGCTCATTGGAACAACTCCAGTTTTAACATATTGCTGCTTCCTCCATGTTGAAGTCATGATTTAAGCTTTATGTCCTGTTAAGGAAAGCTGCGTAGTGTGAGGGGCATCTTTTAAGATAATTAAGGTTGTTATTGTTCCATAGCCATGAAATAAGTAAAGGAAATGTTTTTTTTTTTCAGTGCACTTGTACTCGTATTCCCAAATGCAGTGTCGGGGATATTATGGTTTTGCCCCAACCACTGGATATCGTTTTGATATCTCGAACAATTTTTACAACTGGATTTTGATACTTTGTATACCTGTTTATGTCCCCAAGGGGACGACCTGGATTGAATTTCAAAATATTAGGATTTATGGTTTTCCCACCAGATGGCACTTTATGCACAAAAATCCTATTTTTGGCTTTATCTCTGCACCTATTTGTCTCACTAACCTCAAATCAAGTGTAAATAAAAGGTCATGACCTCAGGATGCATCCTGTCCTGACGTCATAACGGGATGGTTCAAATTTTCAACATCAGGAGGAGCTTTGTGACTAAACCTTTGGCTTTATATTATTGTATTGTGTCTATTTGAGGATTGGGGGCGTTCGGGGATAGCCGTTGCTTCCAACAGCTTAGGCCTTGTTCTTTAGTTTAATCCATATCTACGTTCTCTTCCCTGTGTGGAATGTGTTAGTTACACTGGGACTCCTAATTACATGATTTGTACCATTGACCGTTATATTTTTTTTACCCCTATGTTGTTTGTTTTGTTCCGTGTTTGTATAGAAAACCTATTAAAAATCAGTAAAAATAAATAAAAAATTAAAAATCAACCTAACATGTCTTCATGCGAACGCCGCACAGAAAGGCCACTGTCCGAGCCGAGGTTCGAACCAGTGAGCTCCTCTCAGTGGGGCTGCAGTGCTAACCACCAAACCACCGTGCAGCCTTTGTTAACACTATTTACTTCTAAATAATTAGCTACAGATGACTAATATTGTTTGATTTCTGGTTTAATTTATGTTGTTTGTGCTATAAAACAGCAATTATTCAAATTTGACTCTGATTATAATTAAAATGATAGTTAATAATTAGGAGAAACTTTTCCTCAATTTAATGAGCAAACTGTAAAGTAAATATAAACAGAAGCTCAGCACTCCTGCATTCATAAACATGTAGATATGTGCTTTGCATTTCCTATTTAGAGGCTCGTCAACAACTGGTGATTAGCAGACGGATTTTATAGCAATTAAGTTTTAAGCTTCATAGAAAAGGAATTATTAATGTTTACAAAAGAAACAGACTTCTAAACAAATGTTTGCTGCAGTTAAACAGCTCTGGCACCGACAACAACAAACCTAATGAGTTTAGCAGATGTAAATCTCTTTATTTGTGTTATTTTACAGTAAATACCTACTTGTGCTCCTGATGCCTGGATGTTTCTGACCCTGCGCCCATAAGTCCTGATACTTCTGGTTAAAGGCAGGTCTCCAGCTTCCGGACATCCACGGAGAATCTGGAGCTGCCATCCTGGAGACAAAAAAAGTCAAAGAAACATGGGCTTAAAAAACTGAATACTTTCTTAAAAAATGTTATGTGCAGAAAAATGTTCATTTTAGTCTCTGTTATTTATAACATTTACTTGTGACAATGGGGTCAGTACTGTTAAGGGGGAATTATCATTAAAATGATGGAAAACTGTGAAAAGTTGCTAAGATTAGATTAGGAAGTGCAGGATTAGGAAGTTATATCCACAAAAAGGGAGGTTTCTCATTTGAAGCTGATCGGTTAGTCAGCCAGTTTGAGAAAAACGTAGCACGTGTGATTAAAAACTTTACATTTCAGATATTATGCAACGCTATCAGAGCCAGTTTGTCCCAGATCACCTGTGTTTTATGATGAGGTCTTCATTAGCTAGCCTGCGTAGTCCTGTGGCAAAGAAACAGAAAAGAAATGATCTCCTGAGGACGTTATTAAATCACAGACTACAGTGCAGGTTCAGTCACACCTTTAGCCTTGCTGTGTCTGGGTAACAGCTGCCCAGTCTTGCTACGGTGCCTGCAGTGGTAGATGGCTGCAATGACAAGAACACACCACAAGAGGGCGCCAACACTGCCGATCAACACCGGGTCCTTCAGCAGGTCCAGGACACCGGGAAGATCCCGCCTCTGGGTTTCTGATTGAGGATGACTGTCAGGCTGTGGGTCTGACAAACACACCAGGAACACAAACTGCTGTCAAGTCCCACACTGAGAAAATGAACTGCATCTTATCTGCATGCGCTCCTCATGCTCACTGATGACAAATCCATGAGGGTCAGTGAGCATTCCCACTCCAGCTCCATTCACTGCTGCCATGGTGATCCAGTATTGTCTCCCGTGTTTCAGAGTAGAGATGTCCAGGTTGTGTTGACCACTGTCCACCGTCCAGTTGTGGTACTGCTGCTGCTCCGAGTCCACACACCACACCTGGAGAATCAGTTTGTATCTGTCAGAACTCTGAGTTTGTCTACAGCCAGACGTCAAAACAGCCGAGTAAAAGAAAGTAAAACATATTTTTATTTAAAACTCATTAAACTTTGTTCAAACCCTCTGGTGCCTTTATGTAAAAAATGTAAAAACACAATTAATACTTTAAACTCCACGCTTGCTCGAAACTACTAAACTCCTCATTTTTAGGACTTATCACTTTAAATCCCTTTTTAATTATTATTTTTTTTTTTATTATTTTCTTTAAAAAGAAGCCCAGTTCTTATAATTAAAAAAAGGGGGATGGGGTCTGTTTCCCTGATTACCTGATAGCCCTGTATGATGCCATTGTGGGTTTCATGAGGAGGAGGCTCCCAGCTCAGGTGGACGGTGTTATTCTGCTCATGGATCACCCGTATGGACACAGCCAGGGGGGAGGCACTTGGTACTGTACATCCAGACATTACCGTTATCTCCATAACAGGTTTTTTTCTGTGTATTAAAGTAATCCAGTCATTTCTCACCTGTCTCGGGGACTCTCAGGTGACGCGTGTTACTCTCTCTTCCATACAAGTTGGCCCCGTAGGGACGAACCTTGAACTCGTACTTGTAGCCTCTCTTTAGAGGGCCTACCAGAGCCTGGAAACTGGGCAAAGGCACTCTCTGTGCTGCCCAGTCTGAGCTGGCAGGCAGCAGAGAGCGATAGAGAACCTCAAAGCCGTCGAGGTAATGCGGCTGAGATGGGAGAGCCTGAAGCTGATCAGAGAAGAGCAGACAGAGATCAGACACCTGAATCCCTCCCCGAATGTTCTGAGATGGCGTTCATGTACCTTCCATTGTACCAGGGATATGTTGTATCCAGCGGCCATGATGGTGACGTTCTCCAGGGCCACTCGTAAGGCCGACAGCTCCTTGTGGAGGTCTTTCTGTTCGGAGCTGGTAGCCTCTGGAAACACAAATAGATTTATTCCTTCACTTTGAAACTTTGTTCTTTTAAATAAGATTTTAAACACATATTTATTTATTTTTTTCTTTCAGCTGGACTGTTTGGGAATCTAAAGTAAAAATGACTTCCGTTCAGATTGACTCATTAGAGACGCACTAAACAACTGTTGCACATTTACTCGGCTCTCTATCGGCAGCTAATCTAGCAACAGTCTAGTATCATACCTGTACTTTTAGACAGTCTTATCTTGGCCCTTTCTTTTTTTTTCCTGTCTAACTCGGGTAATATTTGCTTGTGTTTCTTTGCTGAATCGGGCCCTGAGCATGTTCCAAACAACCAGTGTGTTTTTATCGCTTGTTAGTGTGGTGCGCTTCCTCAGGTTTGGCCAGCAGCAGCTTCACAAATGTGTTGTCAGTGTGCCATCAAGCAAACACGTCAAGATTTAAGGGCAGAAAGTTTGATAGAGCTTTCAGAGAACTGTTTGTTTCAAAATAATGTAAAATGTCTTTTAAACAATTTTACCTTCGACTAGAAGCTGTGCGCTGGCAGTGATTACACCTACATCATTCTCTGCAGTGCAGGTGTACTTCCCAGCATCCTCTGCTGTTACATAATGGATCTGAAGAGTCTGGTCTGGGTTTATGAGATACCTGCATGGATACAAAGAACCACAAAAGACAATCAATCATTCTAATCTCAATCCCATCATCTATTAGTTCACAACAACTTTCAGTTATTCCTAAAACAGCTTAAGATTTTTGAGATTAAATTGAACCCAGTAGAGGAATTTCTTAAACCCAGAGACATCCATAAGTCTGGGAGGAATCATACCAGGAGAGAAATGATCTACAGAGATTTCTCTTTTAACAGGTATGTATCAACGTGTGATATTATTCCTACAATCTGAAAGCAGACCTATATTGCACAGATTTAGTGTAGAGTTCACGCTACCTGCCGTTGGGCAGGGATCCCTGCTCTCTGCTCCAGACCACAGCGGGTGGAGGGTCACCTTTAGCTTGGCAGTAGAAGTGGGCCGACTCCCCCGTCCTGACTGAAACGTTTGCTGGTTTCAGCACCAACGTGGGCTTGGCTAAAACAAATACATAAGGACTCTTCTGTCAACACCTCCATGGAAATGCCAGCAAACATTTTTCCCTCTCTTGCATAATATGTATGCATATATGTAGAACGCCCTCTATTATGTAGCTTCTCACATTTCCCTTCACTACAGTATAAAAAACAGAAACTCTGCATGAGCCTGTATGATACGGGAGCTGTTTTGCATGTCTTGTCGGAGCGTCAAGTCATGTTAAAACAGTCTGAATGTTGTCTCACCCAGCACAGAGAGCCGAGCTGCCCTGCTCTCTCTCACCCCTACGATGCTTTTGGCCACGCAGACATAAGCACCTGAGTGCTTCTTCTCTGCAGGAGCGATGATAAGCTTCCCACTCAGCTCCTGCAACAGAAACACAATGCATACAGGAGGGAGAGAAGAAATAGGTCCCTCAGTTCAAACAAGAGCTTTTATCAGAAACAGCGTTTTTATTCGGGCTTGGAGCAGCGGGTGCAGTGTTGCAGTGGGTGTTACTAAAAGCAGGTACGTAAACACATGATGATGAGATAAAGTTGTACTTTATGGTAAACCATCAGGTTGGCTTTGGCTTTTATTTACCACATAAAATATGTTTACAATCAAGTATTTTTTCAGGTATGAGACATTGTTGGAGTAATGAGGCTTTTCTTTTACAAATATTTTGGACCTGTCAGTAAAGTGTCTAAAAGTCACCCAACCAACCGTGTAGCTGAATGTGGATACTTTTAAATAAAGGTTAAACGTGTTCTTTTCTCATGCGCATGTGCATGAAATCTGCACGGTAACTTTACAACACCTGCAATGCTTTTTTTGTTGAACAAGTTGAATTGTCTCATATATGAAATGTGGTACTCAAATAAACCTATCTTAATTGAAATGTCACTATTATTTCCTGAAGTCTCAAACGCACCACTGGGTGTCACCTCTTAATTACTTCATGACCCTCAGCTGTGAATGAGCTGCTACAGGAGAGTCAGTTTGGCTCTTATCTTAAGTTTCCATCTTTAAAAAATGAACCTGATTTTCCCTAAATCCGTTTGGATTTGATGTCCTGGATTCGGATTGGACCCAAAGTCAGAGACAGGCCTCTACGGTAAAGACGAGTTAACACCACGGAGCTGAAGCTGCCAGAATACCAACATTAACGGTTCGTTAAGATTAATGTTAAGTCTTTTTACTGCCTTTTAGTTTGTTTCCACTGCATCATAACATGTATTAAACTGACTTATATCATGAGGGAGGCAAAGGCCTTACTTACAGTGTAGTGATGGTCAGAGCTGTTGATGGGAAGACCATCCTTGTTCCAGATGACATTAGGTTTCGGGTGTCCCATCGGAGGAGCACAGTTTAAGACGGCGACGTCCCCCTCCGCTACTACCACATCACTGGGTTGCGCAATGAACTCTTCCTGTAAAACTATGAACAAAGTAAAAGTTTGGGTCTGAATTACAGGGTATACCCTGATCCGGAGCAGTGAATACACTGCACCATATGGTGGTAAACATTTCCATATCGGTGCCTGTCTAACCATAAGCCAGGCTAAAGTGAAATATAAATTTTAAGTATACATTTAAGCAGGACTCCTGTTTGTTCTGTTGTGTGTCAAATAAAAATGGTTTCTTTCATTTTTAATCATTCTTCTTTAGCTATGTAAGCACATTGATAGAATTCTTCTTTTATGTGCACATACAGTAAATTATGAAAAGTCATGTTTTCTCTTTTGTGTAGCTGTTCATACATCTGTGCTGTAATTTATCTTCATTAGAAGAGCTTGGACCTTATGTTGTAGTTAATGTGTGCCGTTTCAGCAATGCAGTGATGAAAAATGTTCTTGGGTTTTGTTAATGTTCTAGATTAATCCCCAAGTTCCCCAACAGAGGTTAATAAGCCAGTGGAGATGGTTGGAGGATGCCATTAATGAACTTTTCTACATTCACATAAGGTGTGTCCCTGGATGCAAAGTTTAAATAACTGAAGTTTAACAGTAACTTAATTTAATGTCAAACATATTAGCTGAGTCCGTTTAACTATGTAGCAGAAGAAAGTGCCCTCATACGGCTTAAATGTCTTAAATTTAACTTTCTTTGTTCAAAACAAATCTATAAAAAAAATTGACATTTAAAAAATATTCACAATTTTGAAAATCACCATTAAATAACTAATTTTCTCTAGTAGATTATTAAAGTTGAAATGATTTACAGCAATGTGATTGGCTGATGAATGATTCGTACTTAACAGTTTTGCCTGATAAAGGAGCTGGGGCCTCATTTCTAAAGCTGCCTACGCAAAAAATGGGCCTGAAATGTGCGAAGGAATTTTACTACGCAAACTTTGGGATTTATAAAAATAATCTGGACGTAGAAAACTGCGTACAGCTGCGCCAACTTTGGACCTGGCGTGGTAACATTTTGGAGAGGGAAAATCCGCTGCACAGCTGATAAGATAATACATTTAAGCCATAAAACACGTGTTTGGTATCATTCACATTAGACCTTGTGTTTTTGTCATCAAAAACATAGAAAAACGATTATATACATGCCAAAAACTGAGTTATTTATTCCTTAAATACGTATTTTAACATCCAAGCACAGTGTGCTCATGCTGAAAACGTCATTGCGCTTATTGGTACATTAATTGTGAGAAGGTGTCCAGTAATCCCAGTAATTACTGAGTAGGTATACAAATATTGCCAAGCGCGTAGTAATGCGATCACGTGTTCGGGAATAAGCGGTAGATAATGGATGGATGATGATGACTAACTGATAACTGTAAGAACAAATCAGCTTATGTACGGTAGTGGGTCCAGAGTCAGAGCGCCGGACTCTCCGGTTACCGGCTGTTTTGGATACGTGAAGTTTCCCGACACTGTGGGAGAAAAGGCCAACATGAAAAGGAAATTTGCAGCAATGCCCGGTTTCCCAAACGTAGTTAGCATGATTGACAGACTCATGTTGCTAAAAGGCACATGTGTCAAAGTCATGTCCTGGAGAGCCGGTATCCACCAGGTTTTGTTGTTTCCTGCACTAACAAACCTGATGCTAATCAAATGGATCCAACAGGTTCTTGTCAAACTTTTAATTAATTTCATTCATCTGTGTTGGAGAACGGAGCCAACAAAAACCTGGAGGGACACCGGCCCTCAAGGACTGAACCCCTGCTATAAGGGCTTCATGTGAGAATGAGTTTGTCTATGTGAACCATAAAAACGTTCATTCCATTAATGTACAACTTATTTGTAATGTGGACATGATCCTGACAAATCCGGTAGCGCGGCGGCTTTCCTTGTTTGTTACGCCGGCCATGATTCACCGTACCACAGATACTCGTTGATTCATATGCTGACATATTTCTGAGCTGCTTCGCATTGACCCTGTATGGTAGAAAGTGTGTCTGTCGGGGGGGACGTGAACCAAAATCACCTGTGCAACCTTTTCAGCAAGGTTGTGATTTATAAAACGAAATTGCGTGAACCTGGGCGTACGCAATGCAGCAGAGCAAAATATTTAGAATCCATTCTTCCACAATTTGCACAATTCTAGTTGTGATTCTATGCAAAGTTTTAGAAAATGAGGCCCCTGGTGACTGAACGAGACTTCTAGAGATGTTTCTGCATACCCTAGAGAGGATTATGTTCAGCGGTTAGTCAGTGTTCCCTGCAGTCTCACCTGCAATAAACAGTGATGCATTGCGACTGACGGCCTCGCCGACACTGTTCCTGGCAACGCAGGCGTAGACGCCTTCATCTGAAAGCCCACGCCTGCTTCCCCCCACGCTCAGAAAAAATAGACTCCCATCTGACAGAACAATAGGTTGCAGTTGGCTGACTCCTTTGCCCGTCCCCAGGGGATGACCGTTGCGCAGCCACTCGATAGTTGGCTTTGGGACGCCATCCACTCGGCAGGAGAGCGTGGCAGGATTGCCAACCCTCACCACCACATCAGATGGGTGGTGGACAATACGGGGTAGCACCTCCTCTGCTTGCACTCTGGGACCTGAGGAGAATATAAAGAATATATGTTGCAACTGGAAACTTGTGTGACGGTGTTGCAGGGATTTGAGCCAAATTCTTTGGCGATGAGAAATCACAATGTTAGTATCCACCACTTTCCGAGCAAAACACTGGAGGTTGCTATGACATCTTTTCTCCCCGGAAGTCTGTTTCTCACTTTCGGTCTTTGCTAAATGCATGGAAAACAATATATTTAAGAAGGGTGATTTGATTCGATACATTCACGAAAATGTCCTCTAGGACGATCTGTGCTGTTGTTGGATACGTACAAAACTCAAGGAAACGTAAAGATTTTATGAATGGAGCATGTAACGACCATAAAGTCACTCACAAGATGATGCAGGTAGATGAGGTGAAGTCACAACAATGAGTTGCAGCGGTGAAGGACAAACACCAACCTAAGAGTGTTTATCTTTGAATTTTGTTGATCATAAATCAACAGAACTGAATCCAGATTTATATCTGGGCTACGAACGATCACCAACAAATTAGAGGCGAAGGCTAACTACCCCCCACGATGCAGCTGATCAGACACCTGCTTCCACCTGCAGCAGCAATACGAAGAGCCTGTAGGTACTCTGATTATTGGTGCAGGTTAGTTCATGAGCATTCTTTTATTTCGTAACGTATTTCCCTTACCATAGGGCGGACTTAAAAGTCTAATGTGTGTTTTTTGTGTGACTTTGAGAAAGCCGCTGTCGGAGACAGCATCATAACCAAGTAGAGAGAAGTATGGCCGCTGTGAAGTAAATGAACACGGACCAACAACTTAATAAAAGGAAGAAATTGACTATGAAGCCATAAAAACTCTGCAGCAGCCGATCGATTACATTGGAACACTGCCAGAAACACAGACATTTCAGCAGCTTGCCAAAGTAAAAATCGAGCAACAGCGAGAGAGGCTGGAACAAGCTGTCACATCGACAAGCTAATTAAATTGAATAAAGTTTAAAAGATTACAGGGACCAGAAAAGAAAGCTGGGACGCAGCAGCAACGATCGACCCAAAAGAACACTCACATTTTTCACTTCCTGAATCCTGATCGTGGTGAAAGGAGCTAAACAACCAGAGCCTTGAACTGTTATCTAGCCATTCTGCTAGAGAAGACGGATGGGACACTAATCTCTCCGTTCTGCCTTCTTTTTATTAAAATGCGACCCATGTATTCAACTTTGAGATTTGGCCATTGTTTGAGTAATGTAAATGTTATTTTTAAGTTTACGTTTTAAAACTGTACAAGCTAATCATTATTGCTAATGTAGCCTGAAGGGCGAAACAGACTTTGGCATAATTTTACGCAATGAATTATGGGAACGGCGGTCTGCCAAGAAACTGGTGGATAGAAAGATATTTGCTTTACATGTAACCACACCCAAACATCAGGCACCAGAACACTGTCTCACCATGTTGTGGGTTCGTGTAAGTGGCAACAGAAGACACAAGGCAAACAAGTTTAAGCCCTGCCACCAACAAACAATGTCTATTTGCAGCCGGGTCCTGTGGAATGTCATTGTTTGAACTTCCCATGAAGCTGGATGACCACATTGAAGGAAATGGGAAGACTGTGATCAGTTTCCTGACATGAGAGGAAGCTGGAAGGTCTCAGGCACATCAACTCCAACAAAAGGCTCTCCTCCAATAACACTTCCGCAACAGAACAAAAGATTGAATTCCCCCCAACCCACCTTTTTTTTTTCTCTGTCAAGTCTTGAAAAATGTTGCACACAAAAGCATTTTACAAATATCTGACTTGAGTATGCTGGTTACCGCTCACTGCCTCCAGTCTGAAGCAATGACTATGAAACTGATTCATTACTGCCACAAAACCTTGTGAGCAATCAGAATCTTGGTTTCATTTTTTTGTGTTAAACATGGAGGCAACAAGAACAGCAAAAGTCAGTAACTGCAAAAATAATTATCACCAAAAATAACTGAAATATAATATTCATGCACCTATTAACTACTTTAGTTTAGTGTGGATCAATATGGTTTTAATCCACTGCTAACAATGTTTTACATCCGAATCACCACCTACTGATTGTAAAATTTATATTTATGTATGCTTACTTCTTAAAAAATATATTTTAGAAAGTAACTGTTTTCTGAGAAACAGCCTCTCGTGGAAAACGAAGTTGATGCTTTTTTCCATTTTCCCATAAAACTCTGATTATGGCTATTTTGAAAATGAATCCACAGTTTAGGAAATTTGTCCTAAAAGATGAATATTTTGCTCAGGTCAGAGTTCACTGCTGACTCTCCAGCTGTATCTTCTCATTCAAAGAAATACTGACATGTGCTACAACACTGGAGGAAGAAACCTGCTGTTATCACAGATTAACAAAGATTTGGACATTTTATACGTTGTCGCCAAGACACAAAGATCACAGTAAACTGCAGAGACTTCATGATCTGGTCTCATTGGACATTTTTAAGAATGTTGGGTGCCCTGGAGGCAGTACGTCTGTCTCTAGATTATTTGCACATTTTAGTAGCCAGTTTGTTTTTAGTTGCCTGTAACAGTTTTTAGCTGCTCTGCTGTAAAGCAGAGCTCGCTCACCTACGAATGGGACATAAAAATGGACTGGGTCATCATTCACAAAATTGTAATCGTTTTTTTCCAGTATCACTAAAATATTTTTTCATCAAGTTTGACTTGGCACAGAACTTTTATGATCCATTCTTCCACTATTTGCACACAAAGTAGCTAATGGTGAGAACTGTAGTCCATGTGATGACAGCGGAGGATTTGGATATAATGAAAATATATTTTTACATGAGTAAATCTCAAATGATCAAGTATGGTGACTGTTACTTCATCTGCCTTCATCTTCTTACTCTGATGCTTTCTGGAATATGGACTCATCACACTATATGAGCTCCTTGCATTGCTCCCAAATCTAATCTTTATGCTACCTTGCAAATTACTTTTCTGACTTTAGTTTTGCAGTCTCAGACCTAGAGCTGGGCGATTTTATAGGGGAAAAGCAATATCAGGTGCAGCTATCGTATGCTGTTGCAAAAAAAAGTTGTGCATCTTCACTGGTCTCATGATTTGATTGACTATCCAATCTTTGATTGGATTCAACAATACATCACAATCCATCAAGATGTTTCATCCTCAATTTTCTTTAGCACAGCACATTGATACCATCTTCATCAATAAATACAAGTAGTCAGATAATGATGAACTCTGTGTGTTTGTAATTATATCAATTTAATTCTAATATCATGCTATTAACATGAAAATGTAAAACATTAAATTTTTTTAACTGCAGTTCCTTATGGTCACATTTCAGTAAAATCAAGAAAAAAACAACTCTCTGGTTGTCACATTTCTCTTTTCCCTTCAGACTTTCTGTAGTCAGTTTAGTCAAATATGTTCCAATATTTTTCATGTTTTCTATCATGGCCAGAAAAGTTGAACAAAGATAATACTAACGAGGTAAACGGTTGTTGATGGATAAAGTTTTAATCCTTTATTTTATTCACTATATTGTTATTGAATTATCTTCCAGCCCGACGTTTTCTCTGCTTGATGCATGCAGATTTCCATGAATACGGGATGTTTCTTTGGGCATACCAGTTTAAAAAAGGAGAAGCTGCTTATTGCACCAGTTCGGGTTAAATGACTGTCCAGCTGAAGAGTCATTTACTGTCCATACAGTTCCCAGTATGAGGCTCATAACTATTAGTTAAGCTTAGTGGAGGTTACACTTTGTTTTGGGTAGGTGGTGTAATTACCATTCACCAAGCGTTGGATTGTCAGGTTGTTTCCCCCATGTAAGTAGAGCTGAAACTGGATAGTTTGAACTTTTTTTTTTGGTAATTAGTTTTTAATTATGAGCAGTACATTATGACAGGAAGCACTATGAATTTACAAAAGTCAGGATGTAAAGGTGGTTAAAAAACCCAATCTGCAAATATGTATGACATGGCTGTTATCTGCACATCTGGTTGGGAGGAATTTGATCTACTTATACATCATATATACATCATTTTCATTCTCCTTCAGTATCAATACATGCAATTATTTTTCAAACTGTGGATAATTATATGCTAAGAAATTAAGTAAAAAAAAAACATATTTACTCATTCACAGTCATAATAAATCTTCCTCACTGTTGTTGCACTAACTGCCTTTTAGCTTTTTTTGAAAAAAGGAGAGAAAAGTACATTTTCTGAAAATACTACGAATAAATCAGACGTGAAATTATAGCCTACATACTCATGTACACGTCTGATTACACATGTAGGCTAAATCAAAAATATCGATATAAACACAAATGGATATATACAGACATACTCATCGACAAAGCCATTGATTTAATTGTTTAAAAATGTGTTAATATCAAGAAAAAACACCAAAACTCCTTCTTACTTACCAGACAGAAAAAGTCCAAATACTGTCATGAAGATGTTGAGGACCTCACATTTGATCATCATCGAGTCATTAATAAACTTTTAAGCTAACACCCTGCTAGTTTTTACTTTTATAACTTTTATTAACCTAATGTATTTTATTTTGATATTTGATCTGAACTGCGTGATTTATTTTCTTTCATTTGGAGGCCTATTTTCTTTGTAAAATATTGCCTTGAGCTGAAATTGCGCACTATACTCTGGGACAACTGACCAACGGCCGCCGCGGCTCGGTGACAAGACACCAATATCAAAAACTACTTCCGCTTGGATGACTTATCAGAATAAAACAAACCAGACATTTAAGAGGCAAGTAATTACACGCGTAGCTCATAAAATGAATAGATTTATGAACAGTTTAATAGTCTATGTACTCCCATATCGTTGTTTTTCACAGAAATGCCAAAAATATAGCAGTTTTTACATTGTTTCAGTCGTCACTAACGTACTCTAGATTTTAATTTGAAGGCAGAAGCTAATGCAAGCTACCTTTTCTTTGGACAGTTAAAACTTCTGAAGATTTTTCTTCGGTGCCGAAGTTGTGAATTATTCTTGATTTCATCGATTTAATTTTTGTTTTCAATAGCTTGCGAAGATAATTAACAAAAAGGGGCAAAATCTGAAAATGTTGACTTGAAGGGATTTCCAAGGGTTTGGCATAACAATAGGTGGGGCTTTATTTCCTATCAAAATTTTTTCTTTTCTTTTAATCTTTAGTAGAAACAAATTTGCTCGTTGCCAACTTCTGTCAACTTTAAGTGATCTTCCTCAGTAATAGGCTTAAAGGGAAAAAATAAACAGGATATTTATGTACTAAAATAATCATAAGAAAGAGCCTTACAGCACAATATAATTAGAGACTATTAAAGTAAGCAAAGTAAACACATAAAGGTGGGTTGGCTGGACTGAATCTCTGCAAACATTTGCTGTAAATTCTGTGCTATTTGGTTTATTTTTGTGGTAGCAGTCTTGTCAGCACTGCATTAAGGCAGGAAGCCTTCTGCATGTCCCTTTTTCTCAACAATAGAAGGAAATTGTACATCTCAGCTTGTCCACAGAACAGTTAAGCTGTTATAAGGCAGTTTATCTTAGAGTAAAGACCACTTAAGAGCTAAACACGGCGTATATATTGTTTCACAGAGGCCAACGGCTCAAATTGACTCATCACCGGTGTCTCAGTTTGAATGATTTTAATCTGTCATGTACTACAGAGATTTAAACGTAAGTAGACGTCCAGCTAAAGTGAATCTCTGTGGTGGAAAAAAAAAACACTCTAGCTACTTCCACGTCTCCACAGCAAAGATGGACCATGAAATAAGTGAACTACAAGTAGTTCATTCCTTGTAATGGCACACATAAATAAAGTATTGTGTGGTGAACTGTTCATTGTGAGGCTTAAAAGAGCCTGGGGCGAATTGATGGATGTTTATATTGATCCAACAACTTGGGCTTGATGGGCTCGGCATCAGCCAGCTTTCAGTCTGTAACAAAAGCTTTAGAGAGGATGAAGGATGAGTCTGCTCCAAAAACACTACCCATGGGAATGGTGCGCGGCTGAAATGTGCCGAGGGAAGGGACTTTTTTCAGGCTGCTGACCAAAAAGGTCAGGAGAAGTAGAAGGAAGAGGGCCAAATAGGGTGGGATGGGGTGAGAAAGGAGAGTGAATGACTGCCATTGTGAGACATGGCATAAACCAGAAATTTGGAGTAAATTCTTAATGCAGTTTGAAGTTTAGTAAAATCACTTGTTCAAACAACTTTTTTTAGTAACACAAACTAATCAAAGCCTGGAAGCGATTCAAAATGTTGCTGTTTAGGTTTGTGAAACGCTTTGCTTTGACTACTACGCTGCTGAAGAATCCAGAGTAAACATTGTCTCGTATATTTCATACAGATCGCTTTTCAGATCACTGCCTTAATTAGAAATTACATAAAAGATTTTAATAAACCATTTTTTCACCTTAAATTACATCTTAATGTCACTTTCTTCGTACTTTTAATTTTCTTTCACTGACTTCAAGTTTTAATAGTTACATAGTTCTATACTAGTATACGAGTCTTAACTCATGAATGTTTGCACTAAGAAAACGAAATGGAAATGTTTTTGCACTTTGTTTTCTTTGAGATAGTAATAGATATATTTTTAAACAGGGAATTGAAATATTAATAGTAAACTAACTGGTTAAATGGTAGGCTACAAAGTGGAGATAATAAAGGGATAACAAGCACATTTGACAGAACTTACCAAACCCAGTGGTAGAGATGGCTGACAGGTTGACTTCTACAAACTTTTCGTAATATTTGCTGTATCAGATGGTAGAGCTGCCAGTTAAAGGGTTAAAACCACAATTGTAATGTGTGTAAGTACTAAACACTGGAAGAACCTATTTAGATTTCAGAAGGGCTGTTAGACAAACAAATCTCTATATTCTAACTTTCTGTGGTCGGTTTCTTTTATTTCACCTAATGCATTCATTCATATCTTTAATTTCTTATTTGTACAAATCTGATATTTTTACAGACAATGGCATATTATTCCTTTACACATGCACCTTTTAGGCTTTACATAAGTGTTGGAGCCATAATCCAAATTTTTGTTCCTTGTTTTCTTTTGTGTTTATTTATTTTGTTTCATGATGTTTATTACCATATTTTAATATGACATATTTATGTTGATGTATTTATGTTGATTAGTAGGAGGTGCCTAACACCGGAAAAGCATATAGGTGAGCCAGGTAATGTGCCGAATCTGTTGGTATGGGAGGAGAAACAGTTTTTGACCGTGTCAGTGACAACTTGCTAAGGGATGACGTGTCATTAACCCTTTTTATTTTTGGCGTTTTGTTTGTTGGAAAGCCGGGATGATATAAATGGAAAGAACTATGAACTGAAACCTGCAAGGAAAATATGAAAATAATAAAGGACTCATTGCACTGAAAACTTTTTGAAGTATTGGACATTTATGTTGGAAAAGTTGTTGCCACAGCACACGTCTAAAGTTCTTCCCACTCAACCACCAAAGGCAGATGTATAGTTCTTATTGGAAGACTATACAATAAGTAACCTAGAAGTCAATAAAATAATAGTTCTACTTTTTGAAGAGCAGCGTGATGCATTCAATGCCTGTCGGACCTTTCAGACCTGCATGAAAACCTTTTACCCTGCAACAGCTTGCAGCACAGCACCTGTGTGATTAAAGAGCTCACCTTTCCTGCGATGGGACTTGTTTCCGTGAGGCGTGTGCTGGTGTCCAACACTGTGACGTAGATGCTCCTTGACCCGGGTCTTTGACCTCCCAGTCCATCCTGTTTCTTTTGCACAGATGTCCTGAAACTTGCACTGTTGCGAGTAGTCAGCGCAGGTGTAAAACCAGGACACCCAAATCAGCCAAGAGCTGAAATGCATCTTCACCACGACAAGCTACCGCTTCCTGGATGCAGCACTCAGACTCCTTACTGCAGCTCTGCTGTCCCACCCATCGCCTGTAACCCCCCCAGTGGAGCTTCACCAACATTCAACATGTGACCTGTCCTACGCACCACTTGTTTGGAAAATGGTACCCTCTGCTTTCGTCATATTCCTTAGCTCCCATACCACCCCCCCTTCTCTTTCTGCGCTAGCTGTATTTGGCATCCCGGTTTCCCTCCTCTTTGGGTCCTGTTTGGAAAAGAGAATCTGGAGGGGGTGCGGGGGTGAAACAATGATCAAAATACAAGTTTCAGACCTCATGCTGAGCGTAAGGCACAAGGGACCAAAGGGTATGTCTTATCCTACTACATCTGTGCCATTCAGTTTTGTGATGGGAGAGTGGAAGAAAACAAGGCTCAGTGTTGGGCTGGAAAGAGACAAGAGGAGATTGGGTTTAAGGGGGAGGTAACAAGGAGGAGGCTGTATTCCCCAAGTCAGAATGGTTTCATTAATCCAATTCATAGCTGCTTACTGAGACAACAACCTTTTATATTTGAATTTTGTTTAGTAAAATTAATGTAAGGATCTAATTTTTTTTAAGGTAAAAGAAACTTAAAAAAATGCACAAAATCTCAATTGGAAGTTTTTCAATGATCAAATATTAACAGAACTGAAGCCAAACTTAAAAATGTTTGGATATATAACATCCCAGAAGAATCCAACACTTTGAAAGACTACTTTTCTTTTATTGCATTGCTGAAACGCGACCCACCCCCTACCCAACCTCCCACCAGTCAACCAGCCAAGCAAATTTGTTGCTGCCTGTCTGCACAGTATGGGTCTCATACATCATCTTGGCTCACCCGCACGAAGAAAACAAAAAGTACCAAGTCAGCCTTGTCAGAATGCTGCGGCTTCATTAGAAATGCAGTCAGTCCGTCTGGTTTGAGTGGCCTCCCAGCGCGCTGAAGGATTCACTTCTGATTTGCTGTGCACCATCTCCACATGTGAACAGTGGAATGGAATTCCAGACAGAGGTGGAGATTTAGCACTTTTATTTCTTTTATTTTTGGTAAAAGAGTTGCTGCAACACTTGAGCTGAATGTCCCCAATCTGACGATCCAGATAAAAGTTGATGATTAACTTTCATGCACAAATATGAGAACTGATCCGTGTTGATGGAAGCCTCAACAGGGTTGAATTGAGAGATTTTTTTATTTTTTTTTTTTGAGTGAGATGAGAATTATCCATGAAGACTAAAGTTTCTGTCAGTGCTTTTATGCCACAGATTACTTACTTACTTTGCTAGTCTTGTCTACAAATTGATCCACATTTTATTCCAAATCTCTCTTCAGAAACTAGCACTTCATTCTGTTCCATATGTTTTGTGGTGTTTTTTAATGGGCTATGTGTTTGGGATCATTTCTTAATTCTTCCTGTTAAATGTCTTTTGTTTTAAAAAAAAAAAAAAAAAAAAACTCAAAGTAATCCTCTTTAGTGGTAATTGGATACATTATAAAAAAAACACTTGTGGTCTTACCAGATTGTGCGAGGTGAGCCTCACACATCGTCTCCACACCCACTAATAGTGAGCATACAGTGGGCCACTGTATGTCTGAAGGGTCTGATGCCCGAAACACAACACAAATCACAGTTCTTTCCAGCAGTTTGATGTAAAACTAAGCAAGAGCTTTAATCCAGGCCTCTGATTGGCTGGATGAAGCAAAAATATAAGCAGTTTTTGCTGTATCTTTTAAAACTGGTTTTGAGCAACAGTCTGACTGTGTTCAGGTGTTTTGTTTCTTGGTGTGATGGATGATGAGCAAAGCATCATTATGAGTTTCATTTTTTTTAGATGGCGTCCCAGTGGATTTTTAGATAACGTTTTCCCATAGCGTAATGCTGTAGCTCCAGCACTTTCTATAGTGTTTGAGTTAAATTTGCATTTGTAGCTCTTAACTTAGTTTCTACAGTCCCGAGTCAGTCTTGGGTGGAAACATGAAAGCATGAATCTGTCCTGTCAGTTCAGACTGCTGGTGGTAATGTGATGATGTGAGGAAACGTCAGCATTGTTCCTGGCCATGTCCCTCCTTTTAGCAGCACAGTTTAGCATTTTCTGATGGACACTTCCAGCGGGATGACGCATCATGTTGCAAAGCTCAAATCATCTCCAACTGCACCAAGACACCCAGAACTAAGGCAGTTCTGATAAAACAGGGTCCAACCTGGTAATAAAGCATTGTTCTGATTTAATCTTCTTAACTTTGACCACATCATTCTGATCGGAGCCAACTATACCAGATCACATTTGTGTGAAGCTGCATCAAATGATAAGCTGGGACATGTCATGGCGATGCTTCCTGAGGTCATGGTGGGGGGTTCAGGTCTCGCAACACCATGATACTCGGACAACCCAGCCAGTGATGATTTCTTGCCTGACTTGTGTCCCAGTACAGTGGCCTGCTTATCAGACCTCTTCATCTATATCCACCTGGGGGTTCTCCTGACAGACTCTGTGGATCGTTTAGCTGCCCCTGTGATGCCGAGGAAGCTGTAGAACCTGCAGTAAATCTTTGTTAAACTTCCTGTGATCATGCAGGTTTTAGTTATTGCCCTGCTCCAACACCTGATTCATATGAAAAGGCTCTTTGATTTATTGTCAGGATCCACAAGCTGCAGAGCTGTGGTCCTCACCAATCAGAGATGAACACCTCTGGTCTATGGATTTGTAGTGGACTTTCCAGCTCTTCCTGTAGCCTTCTTCTATTTTCTGGTACTTAAACTGCTTGTGTGTATTTGTCTCTTCCTCACCGACCTCCCAGGTAACTACTGGTCCATGAAGAGAACCTGCTTGGAAGAGGTAGACGTTGGCAACACATCTGGGCCAAAGGGTGCTGATGTTATGTGTTCTAGGATCTTTTGCTGTTGTGGCTGAGAGCAGAATAACTGATGATGATGATGGGTTCTTCGTATGTAATGTTTTCTTTTTTAAAGTGATATTTAGGTTCTGTCTTTTTATAAAGATAGAATCTATATGGTTGTTTTGATGGGACAGTTTCAGTAGAGCAGTGGAAGTAACCTTAAATCTGAATGTGGCGCCTGTTTGCACATCATAGTTAAAAACACTCAAAGTATATAAACCACAAAGATAAGTGGAAATAACTTTTTTCCCTGTTGATCAGATTTATATGTATCTGACTGAAATAAAGGCTGCACGGTGGCGCAGGTGGTTAGCGCTGTAGCCTCACAGCAAGAAGGTTGCCGGTTCGAGCGTCTGCTCGGCCAGTGGCCTATCTGTGTGGAGTTTGCATGTTCTCCCCGTGTTAGAGTGGGTTCTCTCCTGGTACTCCGGCTTCTTCCCACAGTCCAAAGACATGCAGCTTGAAAGCCTGATTGGTGACTCTAAATTGTCCATTGGAGTGAATGTGTGTGTGTGTGTGGTTGTTTGTCTGTGTTTTGGCCCTGTGATGGACTGGCGACCTGTCCAGGGTGTACCCCTCCCTCTCGCCCTATGTCAGCTGTTATTGGCTCCAGCCGCCCCCATGACCCCGTTCAGGGAAAAAGCGGTAGATAATGGGAGGATGGATGATTAAAATACATTTCAGTTGACGCAGATGATATAAATCAATGTTTCTATGACATTTTTTTTCCAAACACATCATGAAACTTTGTAAAAATCCGTATCATGACATCATTTCTGTCTCCCTTCTAACTCCTACATTAGCTTCCATCCATGTAGCAGTAAAGAGAAAATGCTGCAGCAGTGCTGAATAAGGCAGGTAGCAGTGTGTGTGTGTGTGTTAATGTGTGTGTTTCAGGGATAATTGCATTTTCCACAGAAGATTTAATTAAAATCTTTAGAAGAGAAATAAGATGGAGCACAGTGAAGAGAGAAGCTCTACCCCTGGGGTATTATCGCTTCAGAGTAATGTCATCCTGGTTTTTTAAACCCCTTTCCACCATCTTCCCCAAACCCCCTACCCCCACCCTCTCGATTCCTGCACAACAGCTGACCATGGACCAGCGAGGCCACCCATGTGTGGCTATTGTGACCATGTTCTTTGATCAATGCATTGCCTTTCTAAGCCCGGCCAATATCCAGTTATGTCCTCCACACTGTCAAATAGAACCCTCCCTGACCCCCCCCACAGGGCCAACCTTGGGCTCCTCAATGGGGCATCATGTCCGAGCAGCAGCAGGCTATTGGGAGGCAACGTGACCCCTCACCTGGCCTTCGATGTTTCCAAAAAGACAGAGCTTTCCTGTATTTCTCTCCTGAAAGAGAGCAAAAGGCCCCAGGCAGCACCGAGATCCCAGTTTGCACATTTCCCCCCCTGGTGTGTGTCGTAATGATAGCATCTACTAACTATGTACCAAGGGCTTAAGAAGAAGTGTGTGGGGGGGGTGATGGTGAGTCTTGTTTTGTTGCTAAGGCAACAAGGCTTTGATTCATTTTCACGTTTTTATCCCCAACTCTTCATAGTAAAGCAGCAAACTCTGGTCTCTGCAAGTTTGCCAAACACCCGCTCGATGCCAAATGAACTCTTATCTCATTGAAAAACATAAAAAGGAGATAAAATGATCTCTCTCATTTCAGTTTTATCTGAAGGAGCGCTCCTCGGGCTTGTTTACCAAACTCTGTGAAAGGGGGGGCAAACATTGCCGTTTGCTTGATTTAACACAAACAGAATCTCATTCTTGTGGGATAAGTGCACAATCATCGGCCAAAATCTTTTTTCTTTTTTAAATCTGGGTGGGGTGTCGACAGTGCCCAATATCACCAAACAGAGGGCAAAGATGGCCGAGGATGTGAACGGCAAGCCAGAAGTTCTGCATGAGTGCATCTGAATGCAGGATCTACCCCGAGCAGAGCGCAACCCGTCCCAAAACCAAGCACCCCGAGCTTTCTGCTCACACCTCTTTGCCCTTATGTTGGTCTCTCTTTCACCGCCTTGCCCGCCCCCCTGTCTTTTTATATGTCCAGCTGGCTGTGCCACAAAGACTGTCTCCCAGCTCCAAATGATCCTCAAACCCCCACAAGCTTTGTTCTGCTCATTTTCCCACTCCCTCGAGGCAGAGTTCAGCTGTGAAAATGAGGAAAAGGTTTTTTTTGTTGTTTTTTTAAGTGTGGATACAAGAAAGTAAGTCAGGGAATATGATAAGTGGAGACAGTGAGGAAGCAATGGAAGGTTTTGATGATGGTTCAAGGTATTGGGGGGGGGGGGGGTGAAGTGAAAGGATAAATGCTTTTCAGCGCAACCTCTTCCCACTTCTTTATGGAGGAGCAAAAATCATGTTTTGTGCTACACGTGGTCATGTAGAGGTAACGAGTCCTTCCAGGGTGAACGGTTTCAGATCCTGTATCCCACCCTCCTAAAATCCCTGCAAGTTCCCAAGCTTGTGTGAAATCATGCAGTGGATTGTGGTGCAGAAACGGGCCACAGTATGGATATGTGGGCCGGAACTAATAGGATTGGTTTTGATTCATTAGTTTCTCTTTCATCATCCTGGTTGGAATTCCACTCCACGTCTCCTCCTGCTTCACACTTTAAAAATAAATGTGGGAGGGGCAGGAGAAAGGCGGAGGTGGGGGGCTGCTTATAATTGAGGCTCTATACTGCAAAAGCTTGTTATACTCTGGAATCATCTGTCCATGGAAACTCCATGGAATCAGCATCAGAAGCATGCGAATGCAGAACCGCGCTTGTCAAAGAAGTGACAACAGCGTGCAGGATATGATTCAATGGCAGGAAAGCATGTCACCAGTCTGCAGAACACAATGACGCATGTAGCGTCTTCATTCAGTTGGGTGACAACAGGGTTGGTTCCATGAGGAAAATGAAAATTTCTCTTAACCAAATTAATACGTTTTATATATATATAATGTCTTTATCCCAATGCTCAGTTCATGGATAATTCTAGGTTTTTTTCTCATAGATGGTATTTCCCAGATAAGTGGCCTTTTGGACCATGATAAAAATTCTGATGATCAAAGGCTGACCTTTTTTAATTCAATTCCATTGCATCATGATTGTTTTCTCTACCCATTCAGTGTGTTGGGGAAATATGTCACTTATCATCACCATCCAATGGAAAATTTAGGAAATAAGAAGAAATCCTGAAGTGTTCTGAGGCCAGTTGAGAAGTAGTCCCTGCAGGATGTCCTGGGCTTTCCCAGGACTTTCCTCTTGGTGAGATCCAGGATATTTAATGCACGTAGAGATTCATGTTGGATTTGGTCTTGACTTGAATTCTTGGTTTCTGTTTGTGATCAAATAACTAAAAACACTGAAGGTGAGCGTGTCATGCTGGCAGTTGTTTACCTCTGATGCTACCAGGGACTCTCCCAAAGGGATTGATAAATTCTATTCTATTCTATTCTATTCTATTCTATTCTATTCTATTCTATTCTATTCTATTCTATTCTATTCTATTCTATTCAACCATAAAGCTAATTTTCACATAATTATCCTGTTTTTTAAGGAAATCAATCAATCTGTTTTGTTCATTTTCAGTTTGGGAATAAGCCTTCTTTTTAAAAGTTTCCCTGCTGCAACCCACTGGTTCAAATCAATGTGTAATCATTGTGCAGAGTTTTACATCAAGCTTTGTGTTTTGTGATTTTTTTTCTATGATTTGCATATTTTCTGAACAGTTTAACTCTCTAACTGAAACATCAATACATAAATATAAGTGGAGATAAAAATGGGGGGATATTACGCAGAAGTACGATCCTTACAGGTTTCTACCTTGTTATGACAAAAGGTAACCAAACAAAGCATGCAACAGCAATTAGTATTACTAAAGCGCCGAAATAATCAAACACAAATATTCTTAATTTTCTGCTAAAATTGTATTGCAACCCTGTGAAAAAGATTAAAAATAGAAAACCAAGAGAAAAGGTGACAAGACAGCCGGATTAGTAGAAATGGCATATCTAACATTATATCAAAATGTGAAGTACATCTATCAGACAATAACAAAACCATCCCAAATAACTGTTGCAAGAACTAAATTATAGAAATTGTAAGGAAGTGTATATCTGTCATCTCAAATAAAAGAAAATCACTATTACATTGTAACATGATAGTTTATTGTAAAAACGGGAACCGTGTCACATTTTAAGAAAGTCATATGTATAATGTAGGCTACCGATTTTCTTTTAATTTGGATGACAGCATTGTGCTTCTGTAACTGAGATGTCTTAATCTTAAAAAAAGAAAAGCAAAAAAATCCTACCTGAGATGAGGAACTGGGAACTCTGTTGGGAACCCGAGACTGTCCTTTGCTCTACAGTCTGGTTGTGGTGTTGTTGCTATGGGAACATGTCACTGTATCAGCTTCTAACTTCAAATTTAAGTTTTTTTTTAATTTATTTAACTGAAATGTGATTCTATTGTCGTTTAGTTTCTATATTGCGTTTCCTGTTTTCTCTTTACAAACATGAAATTTTAACTTCAGGAAAATGTGTTCAAACTGCAGACTCAGCCTCAAAAGTCAAGCTTGTAAAAGCATTTTCTGCCCATCATAATCAAATGCTAACTGCTAATCTGTCCACTTCTTAGCTGGACTAATGCTTTTTAAACTATTTTTTTATTAATAATTAGATATAAAATTGACTTGCTCAAATTGATTGCTTTGTAGTGTGCTGCAATAAAATTGTGTACAATATATGTTAAACTGAACTGAAGAAAAAAACAGAACTATGTTGCTAGATTTAATAAGGAACAGAGTTCAGTTTTATACGAGCTTTGTAATTCACTTACTTATTCCCAGTAAGGTGCATCAACTGTTCTTCATGTTGCTTACCTGCCATTAGCCAATAAAAACTAAATGTATGACCTGCAGTATGTAGAGGGAACTGGCTGCTTTAGATGGATCAAAACCATATACTCTAAAAAACTCAAAACTAATAACTGGGAGTTTGGAAACAAAGCTTGAAAAAGTTTTTGTATACACACGACATTTTGGAGATTGTTTTGGTGATAAACTAGAAGGGTTTAAATATGTTTCTGAAGACTAAGAAATCTTTTTTTAATGTTTGAAATGATTGTAACACAGAAACATTCTTGACTTTAAAATAGTGGCTCATGCTACACATTTATGCA
>JBAMHX010000017.1:20675778-20695372 GCA_037177515.1 Pseudomugil tenellus | reverse complement strand
CATTTATGCAGTATCATCCCCTTGGTGGGTTTAGGATCCTAGCTAGCTCTTCACATCTGTTTCTGCTACCTCTCAACTTGTATAAATTTAATTGAATGAATTAAAAGTAGCTCTATAATCCTTAGGATTTCCACAACCTTCATAAAGTTTACTTTTAGATGTGTTACAATATTTGAAATCCCCACAAGCATTCCCAGGAGTCACAGATTTCGTATCACAAATGCTAGCTTGCTAACATGCTCAATTTAAAAACTAATAGCATTTGTTAGGATTCTGAATTACAGCTGGATACACAGCTTATAGCTACAAGCTGTGTTTCTTTTTCAATATGTGTACTAATCATAATTAAACTGCGTGTGTTTGTAAGTATTAGAAAAGTAAGCTAAGAAAGGAAGGCTATTTACCAGTTTGGTGAAAACACACTATACCATATGGATGTTAATAAGGTACAGCCCCTCTTGTGGAGTGAAACCACTTACTTGCTTCTGTTACCAATCCTGAATGGTCATTGTCATAAACTGTTTCTTTAGCTCTTGAAGAATCTGCATTTTTGTCATTCTGAGACATCATCTAAGCTTGTGCCTGTACTTTCAGATCATTTTTACTGAGGACTTATTCAGTTAATCATCCCAAAGTTGTGCTGCCTGACACTTGTTAACCTCAGATGATGACAGTTAAAGCTGTTCCTCTATCCTCTCATTATTCCATAATACTAACTTTAACTCCTTTATCACTGATTTCTGTCTTTGTATTTTCCTGGAGGTAACTTTAGGAAGATGCACAAGCTTAAAAACCTCAGGAGCATGTTTAGGATATGTAGCTTAACTAGTCTGCTCAGTAAACCCAAATCTGTGTCTACTCTCATCTCAATCATTTACTATAAATGGCCTGTACAGTTCTGTGATAGACTGGCGACCTGTCCAGGGTGTACCCTACCTCTTGCCCGTTGTCAGCTGGGATTGGCTCCAGCCCCCCCCCGCGACCCCATTCGGGAATAAGCAGTATAAAATGGATTGATGGGCCTATTCCGTTGTTGGTTTGTTGTGTATGAATAAATCCCAGTAATGAGCTCTGCTAGATGACTTATTTGGATAAAATCCCGTTTCGGATTATTCTGAAAATGCTGTTACATATTAGCTAATCTAAGTAATGCAGTTAGACTGAAAAGAAGCACAAGATTAAATAAATAATACCGTGCATGTTGGTCCATTTAAATAACTACAAATTCAATCCCTTAATTCAGACATTTGTAAATGGCACATCGGATGCTTCGGGAATTTTAATGAGTGTTTCTCTCCAGAGTTAAATGCAACCTGAGGATGTGCCAAAAACAAACAAGTCAGACAACTGACTCACACAGTTTTCATTCATAAGAAAGATAAAGCAAGTGTTTTTTTTTCTTCTTTACATACATAAAGTAGACATTTTTATTTTTATGTTTATGGCGTACTTCACATGTTAAGAAACAACTATAACAAACAGTAGTCCATGGAGATGTTTCTGGCTCTTCTTGGGCTGTTTGGGGGGTTTTGGTGCATCCTTTGGTCCATTTCGCCAAATAAGAAGCGCTCCTTGCTACACACCACCCATGCTTGTTTTCTCTTTGCATCAGGGTTGCACTCCTGCTGCCATCTCCGTGCTCCGTGCTCTGCCAGCTTAGTGTGTTCTTAAGCGTTTGGCATACACCGGCTCCAGGAAATGAAAGGGGAGCATGATGAAGAATGTCACCAGGAACACTGCGCTCGTCACAGCCAGAAGCACGTAGCGGCCGATGAACAGAGAGTCTACTATCTGCAGGGCAAAGAAACGGTAAATACAGCGAACCATAACAACAAACTAAAGTATTTGTGCTTACACAGTGTGTCAGTTTGGAAAACATCTGATGACCACAGTGTTTCCTGCTTTAACCACTAGATGTCATGAGAGGGCTTTAAGATAGATGCTGACACTGCAGACAGATCCCAAACTACATCGACATAATTCACATAGAACAAGGGTTTCCTTAAAAGTTTATCTGAATAATTTAGTTTATTTATTGTTCTGCTGTACTGCTCGAGCTGCATCGGGCAGAGAGATGCAACTAGATGCAGAGGATGGGGACAGACGAAGGCAGATGATTCGCTGTGAGTGGAACGGCCAAAAGAAAAGATGGTGTCCAATGTTCAAGAGCATAAAGTTTCTTTCTCACTTTAATAAAAATGCTCCTTGTTTTATATTTAAATGAATAAAAAACACTGTTGCGGACTTGTGTGAAACTGAATGCTGCGTGAGTTAGACAACATTTCAGCCAACACTCTCTAAGTCAGAGGCTACTTCAAGCTCATGTTGTTGACAATAAGATTACGATCTTTAAGATTACTTTTCCTTTAGGAACATGTCTCCTGGTCCCGGGGGGACTCCTGCCCTGCATATGTTCGTTGTCTCCAACTCTAGCAGACCTGATTCTGATTAACTGCTTGTCAGGTTTTTGGAAAGGCTTCACTTTTAAACAATGCAGTCACCAGAGTCAGCTGTTAAACTAAGGAAACCTTAAAACGTGCAGAGCCGGGGTCCCCGAGGAACATGGTTGAGAAATACTAAAATAAAGTACTACAAAGCTGAATTTAACCTCTACAGTAAATATTCTGAAACATAAACACCTCTGGGTGATGAACATGGAGATTGGTGCTGGATCCTGTTGGAGCTTTAATAGATACTCATTTTTCTTGCAGTCTTGAATAGGAGGCAGTAAACTCGCCCTCTCCTGCTTTTTACAGGGGCTAATGAGCTACCGGCAGCATCACCTCTGCAAAACGCTGCACCTCAACTGGCTTCTCCAGAGCCGCTTTTTTTGTTCATGCCCATCAAAGGTTGAGAGGACATAAATAGCAACAGTAAAAATGTGCGGAAACACCTGAAAGCTAACTTCATGCTGCATTCAGCAAACCCGCTGTTATGGGCTCAGGTTCATAAAATTTGCAGCACGCAAGCTATGACTTGCAAAATGAGATCATTGTCTCTCGCTGATGTCGTCATCCTTCAGCTAAAGCACGTTGCCTGCAAACCGTGCATGAGGGATGAGTTAATGCTTTCATTTGTCAGGGGACACTTAAAATCCAACTCTAACACTCTATTCTATCCGTGTTCTCTGAGGTTAACGGGACAAAAAGTCAGAAGGGATTTAATGTTTCAGACCACAGTGGTTGAATCTAGTACTTGAGCATAAATAAGTTTTGACAGTGTGTGACTTTAGAGATGCTGTTTATGGTCACATCTATTCTAGAGCTTCCTTTTTACCTGGGATCTGTCTGCTCCTTATCAGGACAGATAATCAGTGTAGACATAAACCCCACAGTGCTGCAGAGTGCACGAGGAAAAAACGAAAAGCCAAATGAGGGGCAGCTCAAAGGAAAAAGAAGAGATATCTCTGTCATGTTTGCAGCATCAGAAGTTCTGAGTTATTCTAAAAGTTGAAAGATTCCTTCAACTCGTGAATGATGGGTCCGTTTTTAATATTTCCAGCATGAACCACCCGTGAAGACGAGAATACAAACTGAGAAAACACCCTTCAGCCAGTATGATAAAAGAGCGAGAGTCTAACTGCTGTCTACAGAGAGATTTCACAGGGACTGTAGCGGAATGAGAGTAGGTGTGTGTGTGTGTGTGTGTATACCCGTTGGTATCTCGGAAAGGTGGGGATGATGTAAGCCATCTCTTATGGATGCGTTTAACACATCTCACTTTTTAATTTGGCAATTACGCGGCAAGCAGGAGCCCAAAGTGTGTGGGCCATGTTTTATTAATGCACCACTGGGTGGGAGCAGGTGGGGGATGGGGTGTTGCATAAACCACCCCCACCCCAAGTCCAACACTGGCTTAATTGGTACTGTGATATTTTATTTTTTTAACACCAGTGTTTCCTTCCGCTTCCAGCCAAGTTTAAGGTTGACTTGCATTCCTGCAAAAAGCAAATCAGGATTAAAAACAAAGAACCAAATGAAACATTTTAAGTTCTACTCGATTCTATTATTTGTACAATCATGCAAAGTGGAATTGTCTGGGTTGAAATGACAAACTGCACGCCTGTTGAGAACTTGACGGCCCGACGCAAAGCTATAGCCTTTAAAACAGTGTGTTAGTGGAAAAAGTGGCGAAGCGACGTCTCCCTCTTTGCATCTCTCATATTGCTAGTCTGCTATCTGCCGTTGCACAATGGCAGTAAAACATGAGCTGGCCAGGATGGGGCTCTGCTCTGCTATTTCTATGGGGTGGCAGCTTGCTTGGCAGATCCGGATGGCTTATTGGCACGACCCAGAGGCAACATGGGGGAGTGTTTGTTCTGTGTTGCTGTTGGACTAAGATAAAGCAGAACAGGCCTTTGCAACAAGCACATGCACAGAAGTGCACACAGTGGCACCATTTACAGGCATACAGATCCGTAAGTGAAGGCTGAGGAGAGCACAACTGAGCTTTCATTTAAAGGAGTTAATATGCACAAACCGGACACTTAATGATCATTTATCTGTCTAAATAAAGAAATAACAGTGTTTTTTTTTAACTCTGCATCATTTAATCATTTATTTTGTATTCTGGCCTGTGAAATAATAATCACATCTTTTTATTGATAGGTTTTATAGTTAAATGAATTCCTGCATAAATAAAACCTAAGTAAAGAGGCAGAATCGGTATGAAATTAAAGGCACATCTTGTGATTTCTACAGGATTTTAAAAGGCGAGTAGTAACCGAGGCGGGGGGGGGGTGCTAATCAAGTGCACTTTAGTAAGGGATCATCAGTATGATGAGTATAAAAACAAAGGTATTTTGAAGCATTCAGGTGTTAACACTATGCCAAGGAGGAAAGACATCCGCAAACTGTTTCCTTCCGAGTAGTCAACCTTGTCAGCTTTAAATCAGACGTGCAATGCCCAGAGAAAGCATAAAAACCCAAAAGCTACATCTCAGATTCTCCGGGCCTTACTTAGCCTGATTAATGTGTGATTATGACTTGTGTAGGAGGATTGCGGGAGAAAACCTCTCCTCTGTAAAATGACATGCTGATACAGCTTCCATTTCTGCAGCAAACTTTGTTGTGCAGCAAATTCACCCCAGCTGTCATGTTCAGTGGTGGAGGGTTGATGACTTGGGCTTGTTTTTCACCAACAGAACCGGAACATTGAGTGGGCCATGAACTCATCTGTATATTAAAGCAAATCTACAACAGAATAGCCAAAAAAGAAAAAAGGTGTTGAATGTTGACCTTATCCAACGTTCTAGTCAAAGTTCAGACCTCAACCTGACTGAAATGCTGCGATGGGACCTTCAGAGAGCCCCCGAACCTCAATGAGCTGGGACAACGTTATATAAAGAAGGGGGCCAAAACTCCCCCATAATGATGATGTGAGTTACTGCTTTTAATTTCACTGATGGGGTGTAGCTGTTTTTTCACACACTACTTCTGCATTTTGGCCAAAGCTTTTGTTCATTTAATGACACTATTATCTCATGATGCTGTTTATTTAAGCTTGTTTTTATCTCATTGTAAGACCTGGGAAACAGATCTTTTTGTTCATTGGTTAATAGCTTGTGGTTTCGGTTTCAACTGACTCCACAAATCTGGCAAAGATACTCGTTCACAGGTCACTTGGTCAGGGAGTATGGGTGTGAGGGACACATGGTCATAATAGTGCGAGAGATGATCATGACATGAACCGTTTAGGACTCTCGATCCTCATTTTTCACTCCAGACCCAAAATGTTAGGTGGTAATGAATCCCAAATGGCATTACATAAAGGCTGAAAACATTTTCAAATGAGCTAGAAAAACAGCCAATAACAACAGCTCATGTCTCTGTATCTTTTATCCAGTAAATGGTCTGATTTGGAACATTTTCCATCATGGCTTTTGGCAGGAGTACACAGCGAATTTAAACTGCCCCTTAAAATAAGCAAGATGACAAGTAAAAACACGCTTAATCAAAAGCAGAACAATGTGACTGTTGTTAATCAACATATATGAAGAAAGATCAGCATGTTCAGCATGAGTCTTTTCACCTCTATCTCTTTGAAAGGGGAAGGCGTCTCAGGGCTGCGAGGGAAAAACACCAACGCCAAGGTGATGGTGAGGGCCAGGAGGAAAACAGGAATGGTTCCTAACCTGTAAGGCACAAACACTCCTAGCATTAGCACCAGAACTAGTTACTTGTCTGTTTACATTACATTACAGTCATTTAGCAGATGTTTAAGATCGTAAACAACAACATCTCTAAACATTGACATAATCAACCATCACTTTAAAGAATGGCCACATTCCTTTTTTTTATGTTTTGCCACTAAAGGAAGTTACAAAAAGGTTTCACAGAGCAGTGTAGCTGAGGATACACCTGTACTGGGTCTTGTTGTGTGATGATAGTAAAGACTATGAGCTGCACAGAAACTAATGGGTTTAATCGTTTCACAGTATCTGATTTGGGTAAAAAGTAAGTGCTGCTTTCCACCAAAGATGCTAATGATACAGGTAGGAATTAAATGTGTGTTGAAGTTCATTTTAAATAGCCAATATTCCTGCTATGACGTTTGTATATGTAAAATTCTCACAAATGTTTGTAATCAGTTCTTTTAACTTTATTTTGGTGTGCCTCCTGTTGTCCCTCCATAAAAAAAGACACTAATGTGTTCAAACCACCTCTATCTCATTATAATCCGTTATCGCCTCATATATTAATACGACCCAAATTTGTCCATAATGTCAGAACAGTTACAGTTAGTTGTTCCCTAATTTGATAGACATTTAAAAAGGCGAAAGTTATCTGAAAACTGGCATTTATGTCCAAACTGGAATTCACTTTTGAGCTTTTGCGTGGATAAAATTCTAATATGTCCGTCTGTGCTTTACGTGGAATTGTTTGAAGTCAGTATTTAACTCACTTTGCGGATCCGGATGCTCTCAGTAGCATCGCTATAAATACAAGAGCCACAATCCAAACAAGGGCGATGACGAAAACGCCAGTACCGACTTGCAGAACCGTATCAGCCATTTTTTTGAGGTAATGTGTGGCTCATTCGAAAGTCTCAAAAGCCAACAAGAGATGGCAGCTTAATATTCTTCCGCGGGCCATGTTTGTAACATTATTGATTACTATTTAATTATGCTCGCTAGCGTTAGCAAAAGCAGCTAGCAATGCTAACCCTGTTGTAGTGTGGCTAAATTAGCTGCTGCCACAAAATGTAATGCTGCGCGGCTATGCTATGACCGACAATAACATGCTATATATAAAAGAAAATACCAAATAGCCTTAGAGATAAAAAAAAAAAGTTTATAAAAATGATAACTATCTCGTTGTAAGACAACGCAGATGAAGAAAATGAACTTATGCGCTCTCTCCACAGCGTCACAGGCTTCCTGGTAACCGTAAACTAAAATGTGATTGGTTGGAATGCTAGTCGGTATATCCAATCAAATGCTTCGTTACTTCGAGTGGAACGTCTGGGAAACTGGGAAGACTGAAACACAACAGGGCAAGAAAGTGTTGCAATGCTGCAAACACAACGTTACATTTATGAATTATGAATAAAAACGCTTATTAATATCAGTAAATGCAATAACAGCTGACTAATCTGCTCTGGAACTCAGGGTAAAGTTGTGCAGTACAGAATAAAGAAGAGGAATTCCTGTACATGCAACGTATTCCAAAGGATTGTGTTCGTTTTTTTTTTTAATTTCTTTTTCTTTTTACTGTCAGCACATACGGGTCCATGGTTAAAGTCATTTGGGGGTATGGAAATAGATCTGCACCTGTCCTCTTGAATAACGTAATTAATGCGCACCGAAAGTTCCGAGTTGGAGTGCGCGTGGTTTCGGTGAGCGAGCGCTTCGGGAACGTGGTGCTTTTACGCAACACTCGTAAAATCCTTACATGAGTAATTGTCATTACTCACTTTAAGAAGAACTGCGTTTTTAAAGTCCATGAAAACTGAAAACGATTAAAATAAATGCGTATCTAGAGGAAGAGGGATAAAATCAAAGCCAGGTTGGGACAAGCTGAGTGTGAGTTTTTCTTTATTCTGAAAACAATAATTTTCAGAGAATAAAGGAGCTGTTTTGATAAAGCATGTTTCTTATTCTTTTTGGATCCATGGATTATGACGTGCAGTCAGATGTCTTTACTGGCACATAGAAAGAAAACAGATTAGTTTAACTGGAACCATGATGGATTAATTTAGTGGTTTATGCTGTTGGTTTGAACCACATCATGGAGTTTTTGTACTTTCTCATGTTCCTGTGCATTTTGCCTGTAAACACGTCATAACTTTACCTGCACAATTAGGAATGATTTGCAATTGAAAATAAATTCTTATTAAAATTCATGTATTGTAATATGTAGTTAGACTAAAATGTACAGCAAAATATAAATGAAAATGGTTTCAATCAATATATAAATACAATAAACTTATTATTTAATCAAGAGAGAAAATATTTAGCTGAATTGTTTTTTAAAATTTTCTGCTTTAGATTGAACCAGAACTCCAGAAAGAGAAGTATTGTTCAAAAACTCTGTCCGCTGCCCAATAGTAGTTGGCTGCTATCTCTAATTTGGCCACTAGATGTCAGCACTGCAATATTTTAGCTATGTTAGAAACACATGCATGATAATAAATGTCTGTAGTAAGAAACCCTGCTGTTATCTCTAAAGGCCCCTTAAGCTCCCATACATACATAAAGAAGCCCATCTGTTCTAAATGTTACACATTCACAGTATTCACATCCCAAACTATAATGAAGTCAGGAAAACAATGAGTTCAGAGTTCACTTCCACTTTCTGACTCTGGTTGCTATAATAATAATAATAATAAAAACAACAAAAATAATAATAACGATAATAATAATAATACCGTTTATTTGTAATGCACTTTATATTTCATAGGAATCTCAAAGAGCTACAGTATTTGGAGGTTTTGGTTTACTGGCAGTAATTGACCAGAGTAGAGTTGTTTACCAGCATAAAACCACAAAGATTTTTTTTTTTTTTTTTTTTTTTTTGCCGTTCTCAACTTTTCTGCTTGTCTTTGTTCTTTCGACAGTTGATGCATCATGTTCCTCCAGTTTCTTCTCTTTTCGCTTGTTCCTTTAGTTTAGCTGCCCCTGCGATCTCCTCTGCTATTGATTCATTTTCTACACGTCTTCTAGGTTGTGCAAAAATTGGCCTCAGCAAGCCCTCACACATGCCTGCACAAAAAGGAAAGAAAATAAGGCAAATAGAATATTACAACTAAATTTAATATCTTTTCATGCCACTATGAAGGAAAAAAACCTCAAACTTGCCCTTTCGAGTATTTAAAGGTAACTATGAAGATTAAAACCTGATTTTTTAAATGTTTTTCTGTTTATTTTTTATTTCCTGTAACATTTTGAAGCAGCAATGCCAGAAACAATCAGGACACAACTACAGCACTGTGACACCTCTCTCCTTTCAGTCTTGTCCTGGATTGTCGTATTTCCCACGGACACTGTAAGGCATCAGCAGCCCGGTGTTGTAGGGGGGGAAGGAAAAAAAAAAAAAAAAAACACGAGAAGGCATGAAGATGGAGGTGGGAGGGGCCTGGTGTGACTGACGTCACCGGCTGTGTGGAGGAGTATAGGCTGTGCTGTCAGCCCAGTGTCAGTCTGATGAAGATTGGCATGCAGGTAAGCTGTCATTCATTTTCAATGTCAGTGCATGGGAGCAGAGCTTTACCACTTCAGCGTCCTTTTTCCCCTTTCCCCCCCTTCATTACAAAAGGCAGGACATTATTCATCCAGTCAGACAGCCAGCCAGGCCACAGTGAGGGGGGAGACAGGGAGGGAGGGAGAGAGAGAGAGAGAGGGAGGGAGAGAGAGTGAGGAGAGAGATGGAGAAGGGAGGGGGAAGTGAAAAGAGGGGGAGAAAAAAGAGAGAGGGAAAGAAGAGGAGATGCATTTTGTGAGGGACTGAAAGAGCAGTATTTTTCTTTTTCCTGCGCGCGACTCCGTGTTTGGATTTTTCATAAACCAAAAAAAAAAAAAAAACCAAAAAAAAAAAAAAACCCAAAACAAAGCAGCATAAAAATGCTGCGGCGGTAATGTTGGTGATGCGTTCACGCGCTGCTTTCTGTAGAAGGTTGGAAATAAAGGAGGAAAAGAGAGAAGGGACCCGACAGAATGCACGCATGTCTGCGGGAAGCGCCGCGGCATTTTCAGCCTTTTGCTCGCAGCTGTTTTACCCGCAAAAATAGCGAAAAATCCGAGTTTGCGCGAATGAACGGTCTTGCATTGCGCTTTTTGGAGATAACGCAATTTAGTAAATGCAGTAGCCTAGTTATGCGGTTTATTTATGTAAAAACAGTTTTTTAAGCTCGGAAAGTTGTTGATGGTTTTAAAATGAAAAATCTACCAAATGTTTTAATTCAGGAATTTTATTTCACTTTGTTTGTGGCCGTTTTATGTGACAGAAACAAACAGCTTGTCAGCACTAAAAATCCACCAGCCAGTTGAGATTTATTCTTTATGTTTTGTTTGCAGTGACTGAGGCTTTTATTCATATTCCTGTAGTTTTTTAAAACTATTTATTTTCTGTTTGGTCCCAAAGCTTCTCAGAAACACAGCAACAAAAAAAAACTTATGTGTCTGTATTAAAAGGTGACACGGGGAGTCTGATTTACTTGCTGAATTCCTGATTGAAGAGTTTGGACTTCTCATGTTTGCTCTGCCCTCCAGACCCTCCCAGGACTGAACACTGGCCTTCTTTGTGTGCTTCTCCCACTTTCTGCTGCTTTGCTCCACATTTTGCTTGTGCGACTGTTTTCAGCATGTTCTTTATGGGCCCTGAGTTATCAGAGCCTGTCTGTGTTTCGGTACTTCTGGGAGTCCCGTAACTGAGCTGACGAGTTGCTGTTGGATCACCTTTTAACAGATAAGCTTGAACATTTGCACACAGCTGCTGCTAAACATGCAGATTTCTCATTGTGAAAAGTGAAGTAAAACTTTCATCAAGCATAGCCAAACGTTTTGGCCTCTTCGCCAGAGCGAGGAGCACATTAGCTTAATTAAATATGCCTGAGCTATTTGTTTACTAATCATCTGCTTCCCTGAGAAAATACAATGACTTATTCGGAGCAGTTCTAAAAGCCTCTGCAGGTGCAGGGTGTAAAATCCCCAGAGGACCACAACCAGCATCGCATGTGCCGGCAAATGCTGTGAAAGACATAACTGAGGCTGGGAGTCACCTTCTCAAAGTCTTAAAGACAATCTGCTACTTTCTAGCACCATTCAAATGATTGTGTAGCTTTTTTATCAGGCGGGAATGAGTTTCAGCTCAAAATGCATCATCACCCTCATGAGATGTTTGTTCTTTGTTTCAATGCACCCCACGCGGCTCTGCATATTGTCAGAACGGGATAATGCCAATTTAGTTTATTCACCAAACCCTGCTGGGATCTTAATTGATGATTTGTGTCATTGGACAAGCAGCCCAGGGGCATATTTTCGGGCTGCAAAGTACTTCAGCGCCATTTGCATATTCCCATTTCTCCTATATGAGTAAATTACATGATGAGGTGTGATGCTGTGCATTCCTGCAGCTTTTGGGGGGATAATCGCTAATAAAGTGATTCAGTTACACTAAATGAAGGAAGTAAACAGAGCGAGGATAGCATATGTTGCAAACTGATTTCAGTCTTTCTATATGAACTCTAGTTGAAGGAATGAACAGTGAACGTGTCATTCCCATTCCCATCACCTCTGCCCCCAGTTTCACCTGCATGAAGCCACAATCAAAGGAGGATTTTTTCTTTTTTAAATCTTTTGCAGCTTATGTTGTAAAAATATTTCATTTATTTTCCAACTGCAGTCAATTTTAGCAGCAATCTAACAGTAAAATGTGTAATTTCTCTTTGTTTTTTGTGCATGCCTAACTGGTTTAAATCCAGCTGGAGAAGCAGAAAGCATGTTCAGAATTATTCATAAGGCTTCAGTCTGCTGGTTATCCTCAGAGGAGTGCATCTAGGTCCTGTTCCGGCCCGTGAGCAATGCCATGTCGGCTAGTTTTCCTATGTTCAATAGTGCAGCAATCCTTAAGACGGTTGTGTTGCGTTGCGTGTTTTGGCCCTGTCTGGGCCCTCGCAGGTCATGCCCAGTAAGCCCGTTTGATCCCTGTTGCTCTCGAGAGGAGGCAAAGGCCTGTTTATGCCGTCAGACAGCACAGCTTAAGGACAGCCCGCGCACGCTTTTACCCCTGCTCATTCCGAAGCCATAGCTGTGCTGGCATGGCTCTAAGTAAGCCACGGGGGAGCAGGGTCGGAGGAAGATGGATTGGCTTGATTTATGCTTCAAGACGAACAGCAGGCAAATTCAATGATTTTTCCACATACTGTCAACATCACAGGGTTTTCTTTCTGCAAGAGCAAATGAAAATACAGGCGATGAGTTTAAAGATCAAAAATCAGGATGTTAAATGACTGCGGGTATGTCTTGTAGCGACTTACTGTCGGTGAAATGATTTTATATCAAACTGTTGCTAAGAGAGATGAAGGTGAGGAGGATTTCCCCACTTCTGTCTCAAAATGTTGGAGCTGGTTGGAGAGAACCTGTCACAACAACACAAACCGCTCTGGTTCTTAAAATGACGTGTTCTAAAATAAAAAGTTTTCTCTTAGTTTTGTTGAGAAAATTCACCATTAATCCCCTCTTATCCCCCCTCCTCTCTCTTAAGAGTAGCTAATTTGTACACTCCAGTTATCTTACTGTAAATTTAAACAGCTCTTTTAAAAATCTGTTCAATAATCAGATCAGCCATCAAAGCCGTTAAACCGTCTGTCTCAGATGTTTTCACTTCCTTGCAGGAAGATTATTGCCGTTTCTTGTATTCATCGACATTCTTTCTGTTTGTAGATGGACTGAATGGGACAAAAAAAGTCTCCTGTTTGTTGCAGGATTTATTTTTAAGAATTTTTTGCTCATGTTTCAGGTTCTTGAGCAGCTGCAATCCGTGCAGTTCTGCAGCTCTTCTGCGCTGGACAGATAAATTTGCATTCGCTAACAACTTTACTTGTGCTGAGAAATGAGCAAACACAAAACACAGAAAACTGCTAAACAGAGCTGATTTCAGATTTTTTTTTTCTGGAAATCTAAGTAGTGAACACTCCAACGGAGGGCTCCTCGATCCAGGCCCTCAGGAGCTACGGCACTGCATGTTTTAAGGTCTGTTTAGTCTCTTATGTCTGTAAATGGAGACGCCGGATTCCAAAGTTTTCATATGTTGCTGCTTTTTTAGCGTAAGCACATGAAGTAGAGGGCATGTTGAGTTTGGAGTTCACTTCTAGACTGTTGGTGTGGAAGTGAATGCACTCGTATAAACTCGTTTGCAATCCTCCAAACACACCAGAAGAAGAAAAATAAATCCACAAAGCTTTTTGCTGTTCTCAGTTTCTTTTGTATCTTTTTGGATACATTTTATTTGCTTTTCTCGTTTCCTTCCTGTTCCCTCTCTTCTTCTCTGGTTTGTTCCTTTCGTTGGTTGCATGCTAGCTATGCAAGTCAATGCTGTCCCCACGATTACCAGCAATACTGCTTCATTTTCTATGTGACGACTAGCTGAACTGTCTGGATAACGTGTGTAACCAATGTAGGAGACGAGTCAAACTTTCCTTCCATGTATTTGTCTTCTACTCATACTGACGTACACACTAAAGCATGTCAACTAGCATCTCCACTACTGTTGCTGCACTGGTGCAGCTAGCCAGCGACGCTAAACTTTCCTCTAAATCACGATGCATCAGTTTTTCATGCCAATTTCTTCGTGTTATCCTTTAACTTGATGTTTACATGTTTTGTGACCTTCTTAAAGTAATCCAGCTGTTGTCTTCTGCTGTTTCATGTGAACAGATACATTATTTTAACAGTAGAACTATGGAAACTAGTACGCTCTGTGGCCAAAAGGGATGTTTTTCATCTTTTTATCGTGGCACAAAAAAGTTATTGTTGCAACTTGTTATCCTGTCAAGCTTTGTCTAAAGTTTTTAGCAAATATCTTCAGCTGAAACAAAAGATTTCCATGTTGGGCAAAAGCAATCCATGCCAGTCCTCTGAGTGGGATTCATCAATTTGAAGGCGCTCTGCACATTTCAGTCAAATGCCCCGCATACAGTCCTCAAAGAAACTTTTCATGATGCTCATATCCACACAATAATAGGAAATGTGCGCCTGAACAGTGAACAGCGCAGCATGGAAGGAGTCGAATAAAGGCTTTAGTCATTAGGTAATGATTTTAGCATCAGCGCTCTGATTGTGTGCCTATTTTTCAGACGGAGGAAATGAAAACCCAGCAGGGACACATTCCCCAATCCGAGAAAAAGTCAAGCAGCAGAACGGAAAGGAAGCCCAGTACTGACTGGGTTTACACCAGCAACATGCACACACACACAGGGAGACAGAGTGTTTACGGGCTGTGAAATGTGTCAGGAGGTCCATCAGCGCTAACCTGGCTCCATCCTCAGATTGTCAGTAATCAGTCTGTCAGAACACATTCTGTTTTTATTTTTGCAGTAAAAACAATTAAATCATTATTTTTAGACGATCAAAAACACAATCAAATTAGCAGCAGCTTATCATACATTGTGCATTTGAAGACCTTTAACATGACTGTGAACCTCTTTGTGCCTTCGCTTCTTATCTCTGGTGGAATGTAGATAATCCTTCTAAATGAGCAGAGCTTCACACAGAGAAATATGAAGCCTGCCAGTAAATCCGGAATTTATTATAAATGGGAGCGCTGGTAACAGCTGAGCTGGGTGAGGTTCAAAATATTTCATTTGATTTTGAATTCAGCTGCAGATTATTGGAGACAAAACCCCACCAAGTACTTTAGTGTTGTGTATATGTGTTTTTTTTGTTTTTTTTTAAAAAAAATGAATTAAGTTAGTGCTTTAAAATGCTGCTGTTGAATATTTTCCACCGTAATACCCACAAGACGATTGGTCTGTCAGTTGTTTTGTCTGCTAATATCACCACCTCTATAAAGACAACACATATTTGATGCAAAACGCAAATCACTTCAGTTGGTTGGCATCTATTATATTTTTTTATTTTCTTTAATTGCTCAGTAATGATGACAAAAATGACATTTTCCACTCTACTCGTGTCTAAATTCAACTCGGATTGTTTTCCAAAGCAGCCCACAAAACATGGAAGGATATAGCAGTAGATAATACATTTTATACATCTTTTTAGTGATAATAAAAACAGTTTGCAAATTTTACTGCATTTATATATGCATACATATCAAAATGTTTGGTCTCTGAAATTTGCTACATTTGTTTTCAACAATGCAACATGATTGCACTATAAAAAATACAAAATTATTGAGATGAAAATGGTCAGGTTTCTACATTCCTAAGGCATCAGGGGAATGGCAATGCATTATTTTCATGGCACGATTAATGTTGTTCTGCAAGAAGAATAATTACTATGCCGCATTTTTTATGCATGCCAGCCCACCAGACACCCTTTTTTTTTTTTTTTTTTTTACAGAATTTAGGTCAAGGGTGACCAAAAGATGCTCATTCAGGATTGCGGTCCTGCTGGTTTTGGATGTTTCCTGCAGCAGAACACCTGAATCAGATAAATGATATATGTTTGGACAGAACTTGATGACAAGCTGTTTCATCCGGTGTGAAAACCTGCATGACTGTGTCCCCTGTCAAGCAGAGCTGGACACCTAGTTTTTAGATGTTTCCCTGCTTCAGCACACCTGATAAAGATCAGAGTTGAGTAGTCTGAAGCAACATGATGATTATTAAATATTAATCTCTGTTGGAGCAACCCATGCAGAGAGTAAAGATTACTTCCATAAAGGTAACGGTTGCATTGTAGAAAGAATGTATTACAATCCGAAATAGGATTTGGTTTTTAATACTAATCAAAGGAGCATTGAAGAGTTTTAAAATTTCATTTAAGAATTCTCTGATCACGAACAAGGTTAATCCCCATCTGACTCCATATTTGTTCCCCAACCTCTCATTTAGAGGCAAGTAAAGCTGGTCAGCACCTGATTCATGATGGTCACTGCTCCACATCATACCACTTGCATGCTTTTTAAGACCCAACAATATGAAATGTGAAACAATTTTATTGAACTTTTTTCTTTTGCACATGTGAAAAAATGTACATATTGCATTACTACTATCTTGCTAGACCCCACTGCTGGGCTGCAGGTACTGTTGAACAACACTGCTGTACTCTTGGCAGCAGGTGAGCTGCTGTTTCTCCCGAGCTCGCTCTGAGTCATAGAAACCTTTATTGCAAAGTTTAAGACAGGTAAAGTTTTATAGCGGAGTACTCAAACTATTTCTATAAGGCCACTTATGTTACTTTATTGCAGCTCCAACCACCTGCTGAAGTTATTTTTTCCGTCTTTAGTGCTGCAGCATGAACACGCAGCGACATGTACAAAAGATGCAGAGCTGATCAAGCGGAGATGGACTTTTTAAATAATTTCACATCCTTATCATTGGCACAGCAGCCTGAATCAGTTGCACTTTGAATAGAAATGCTGCTGCGCTTCAGTCCTGACCTCCAAACTGGTGGTTTTTGAGAACGCAGTTCCAACTTTAATGGTCCTCTCCACAGTTATTATTCAAGCGTGTTGCTCTTTCCACTACTTTCATCTCATCTGAATGTTTCAGCCTATTGCACTCCAGGATGCCATTGATCTGAAGGACAATATTGTCATTCAGTCTGTAGCTGTTGCTCCATCTCTGGCTATAGACTTAAACAAAAGTGTCTCTCTTCCAATCCATTTGTGTACCTTGCTGTTAATCTTCAAGTGGCCTTGTACAAAGACTGGTGGAAAATGTGTTAGGTGAAGTAGTAGCTCATCAGCAGACTTGTTTAAAATAAGAAACGTTGGACAGTGGCAAGGACAGAACAATTTGACTTAATGCTTCTCAGCGATCACTCTTATTAGCTGCAAATGACGTCCTTAATGTAGTGCTGCACCCTGCCATAAAAATGCCATGATTTTATAGCAACGCTGCCTTATGTGGAAGTGCATTTCTTTTATCACTGGGAGGTTTTATGTTTTACTGCGTTTCAGAAACCTTGTCACTCGAGGACTACACGTTTTTATTCTTGTGTGATATGTCATGATGGCCTGTGGCATGCTGGATGTATCAGAGCTAAGGGAGTCATATCAGTGCCCACAGGATCAAAAGGCCTCTCATACTATAACGCAAAATACAATATCATTTTAACCTTCGAGGATAAGTATTCAGTAAATAGTTTTTTACATGAAATGGCACTATAGCTACTTTCCAAGTGACACCATCTACCTAGAAATGCCTTGTGGTAAGCTAACGTGCATTCCATTTTCTAACGGAATTTTTGTTGCAAAATGTAAAAAAATCTCAAATCTCAAAAAATTGCAAATCTCAAACAAAATAAACATATCAGATGCTGAAACTAACATTTTACCATTTATGTGGATAATATGAGCTTATTTTGTATCTGATGGCAGCAACATATCTGTCACACGTTGTTTCCAGGAAAAATTTAAATGACTTCACTATGTGACAAAGCTTCATTTACTGGAATCATGTACTGACATTGATTTTCAAACTAAAAGTATCATCTAAGCTTTTCTTTATGGTTGTTTTACATATTACAAACCAAAAAGTGAAAATTAGGCATTAAAAACTGGAGATAGGTGTGTTAAACCAAAATTAAAATAGCACAGAAATATTCTTCTATTCTTTACATAGCCCCTACCTGGCAAGTGTTTGGTGTTGCTAGCGCTATGTTGCTAGCATCTGTGTACACGCGCTGTTACCTTTCTTCTTGTGCAGTGTTTAGTGTGTGAGGGGAGCACATATGAAATGTTCAGCAGTATGTTGCTTTGTCACGACTTTAATTTGCAGAACATTGATGTGGTTCATTGAGAATGTAATGACATGATTATACATGACTCTGGTCTAAGCTTTACCCAGGAAGAAGCAGCTTTTCATCTCTAGCTAGCTGAGTTTCCGGCTCACCTACAGTATACACTTTCCTCAGTCTTCTGCTAGTGGTTTCTTTTAATCTAAAGGTAAACTCGAGCAAGTTAATACCATTAAACATAAAAATCACCTAAGAACCAATGTAAAGCATGAGTTTAGCTAACATAGCTCAAAGAGGTAATGGCTTCTTTCTCAATGTAAACGGCTTCTTCTTTCACATAAAAGTTGAGGGAGACGATTTTATTGTTTATCTTAACATGGTTAACATGGTCATGTCTAGACTAGAAGTTTACATAAAGTCTAAAATAACCTCTCTCTGAAAGATGAAACGATTAACACTTTAGCTGTCATCTTTGAGATTAGTTCTGCTACTTGCTGATCGTATCTAGCATCAAACTTAATCTGGTGACAAAGCTAACTACTGACTGACTAGTCATGGCAGACTTGAGATGTGCAATAACTCTGCATGCCAGAAGCTGCTTTGCGTCTTATTTATATTTATTCCCCTGACAGGGTTTTTTTCTTCTTTTTTGTTTAAAAATGTCTTAAATAGCAGCTGAACATCAACACAATGGCTGTTTGTGAATGAACACCATGGCTGATTCAACAAAGACTTTAGTATTTAAGAAATGAAAGAAATCCTTCCACAGTTATAATTACATGATTAAGGTTTACAGAACACTGCGGCTTAATATAGGCGAATGCCTATTTATTATATTATTTTATCTTATATTTAGTATAACATCTTAGATCTTTTTACTGCATTACTGGATAAGGACTCCCATGTTTCAGGTGAACCAGTGAAAGACATTAGACTAATGAATCAGGCATCCTGCATGTTGAGAATATGTTTTGTAACTAATTCACATTTATCATTAAGTCTAAAACAGTTTCCTATGCTATCTGTAATACCTTGCTCTGTTGTGTGTCTGTATGTGCATGAAATCTTGAAAATCTTGACACTTTTTCCCTACATACATGTTCCAATATGGCTTAATGTCAGCAACAAAGTCATTTCAGCAGAATTATCCAGCGGCTCGAATACTCCCAACATCAGCTGTCCATATGAAACGCATGGCGTGGTATGATTGCCGTCTTGGCCGTATCCATCGCCCTTCCTTTCTCCTCTCCTCACTTCATTACTTTTAGAACATTATGACTTTGCTGAGAGTGTAAGGAAACATGAGCACCTCTGATGTTAACCTGCAGAGGACCAGGGGAGAACTGGTGCTTCCTTTTCTTCACATCGTGTTTTTATTATTTTTTTTGTCTCTTTTTGTTTTCTCCACAAAGACACCCTACAGGTAAACTTGTCTTACCTTTACCTTTTTGATGAAAAACCGTACAGTCTTTTTGACAGTGGTATGGGACTGTTATGAGTTATTTTCTGGATTATTCTGGGCTTTGCTGCATGGTCACATCATATCACAGCTGGCCTGAGGCTTAAACTCTGTAAGTAGTCATGAGTCAACCAGAGATGGATGGAAAAATGAGTAACGTAGGTTATGGGATGACGATGTGTCACTAAAATGTGGTTTTAGTTTAAGGGTCAGAGACTAAATTCCTTCAGAGAATAATGCATCAGCGTTAATTTCTTTCAAACAAAATAAAGATC
>JBAMHX010000017.1:20647525-20663039 GCA_037177515.1 Pseudomugil tenellus | reverse complement strand
TTCTTTCTGTGTGTGTGTATATATATATATATATATATGTGTATATATATATATATATATATATATATATATACAACTTAGACTATTGTTTTTTAAAATCTTTTTTACTCCTGAATTTAAGTCCTGAATTCCTGCATTCATATTTGCTGGTCATCACATATTCATAAACTCTGAAGCCTCTCGAGAATCATTAAAGCGAATACAAAAATATATATTTTTATAACTTTTCTTTCTTTTCACCATCTTTAAAGAGACTGATAACCCAAAAAAGGAAAAATATTTAAGTTCTTTGCGTTGAATTGCCGCAGCTTTCATTTCAATCCCTCCTCCTTATCCACACTGGGCCTCTGCTCGTACCTACCACACACACAGCAGTCCCCACTGAGCTGTGCAGGACTGGTAAAATACCATCCCTTCAGAGGATCTGTGTTTGCAGATTGCAGGAGGCAGGCGGCCCGCTGTGAGGCCCGACCACACTCCCACTGTTCTGGAGCAGCTTTAAGTGAAAGATCAGGTGTCCAGGCCTGAATGCTTGATTGAACTTAAATCTTTTGCATGTGCGCCGTAACTCGGTTTGCTCCATGTGGCTCAGGCATGGCCAGCCATTCAATTGCACTGTGGAATTTGGATCACGGTGCCTTTGTGAGGTCCCTGTTTTCACAAATTAAATTAAACATAATCAAGAGCAGGGGAGAAACGGTACAGTGAGTAAGCTAAAACTGAAGTTGTTATAATACAGTCTGAGTTAAGAAGAAGCTGTTCTTTTCCTAACATAACACTTTATTTAATTAAATTCACTTTATTTGATTTATTAGTTCAGATTTTCAAACATTTTAAACTTTTCTTGGCAGAAATGACAGAATGTTGATCCTAAATGTTAATGCCTGAGACTGGACAGATGTTTAAAGAGTTTGCCATTTTTGAGTGGAACTTTTATTTACTTTTTGACCTCAAGTGCCTTTAAAAAGAATTCAGAAATGTCAGAGATGGAATTTGCTCTCTGAAATGCAGCTAACTTTACCATATCATCACCAGCCTGAGCCCAGCAGGGATTGTGGACCAGGCGGAAACGGCTTATGCTGCGGTTACTTCAGAGTAGAGTTCAGAGTAGCTCAGGTCCTGGACGACTGAATACTGCAGGTTTTCTAAGTTCCCCGCTCCAACACATCCTTGTGCATAACCTCAAAGACTGTTAAATTCATTTGAGTCAGGTACAGTATGTTGGAGCAGGGATACATTGAAAAGCTGCATAACAGCGCCCCGCTAGGACCAACCTATATTTAGTTCAAATGTATATCAATGTAAAATATAGAACTCCATAAAGTTACACCATCATCGTCTCGTCCACTTTTGCTCTTCTTAAATGATCAGAGTCCTGGAGTCATTTTAGACTTCAGCCCTGGAAATACTGGTTAGAAAAAAAAGATAAACTAACTTCTGTTTTTTGAGTATTTTATACATTCACTTTTTAAATCATTTATGATATATTTAAATGATTTTAAATTGGTCTTTAGGGCTGTAAACTTTAGCATTAACCATGCTATCATCCATCCAACACTATCAGCAGGACGAGTTTCATCTCGGTGTCACATAAAAAACAAACTTACTGACAAGCTTCGAACTGAACATAATAGACGCATAATAAAGAGAAAGAGACTAAGATTCAGTTTGTTTTCCTAAATTTTCTTTCTCCCTGTATTTACTGCAGCTGGAGTGTTGCTCCATATGCAGGCTTTAGTTGTTCATCCGCTCCAACACTCCTATGTCGACTTAAATTCCTGGCTTCCACAAAGCCACGTTGTTGTCCTGGAAACCACTAAAGGGACACCTGTTAGCAGCTCTGCTCCAATGGGATGCATCTTTCATTATTCCTCTAAAACACAAACATTGCACAATTTTCTGATTCTAAAAATATTCACTTGTCTCCAAAAGAGAATGCGTGTGATGACTGACGTCACTAGGATGTGAATTATTTTCTCCCGTGTGAGAAATGCTTCAACAAAACCAAAGAAGTCAGTTCTTGGGGGGAATTGCTTAATTTTTTTTAACATAAAATGATCAAAGGTTTAGCTCCCCAGAAGCAGCGAGTGGCTTGTGAACCATAGACTCAATCAAAGAGCCTGTATGATTAAATGAGATTCAGTGACTCTCAGTTGGGAGACTAAACCCAACTTGTTTTAAAATACACTGTTATGTGAAGCTACTTTAGATTTACGATTAGCTTCATAAGTTTGCAAACCTGTGTAAATAATAATCCTTCTATCAATTCAATTCAATTCAACTTTATTTGTATAGCGCCATTTCGCGACAATGTGGTCTCAAGGCGCTTCACCGAGATCGGCCAATTCCTAAAAATAGCCTTATATAAGGAACCAGCAAGATTCCATAGAATCTTGACTTCAATCCAATCTCCCATCCAGAGGAAGCATGCGGCGACAGTGGGAAGGAATACTCCCTTTTAATAGGGAGGCAAAACCTCCAGCAGAACCAAACTCAGGAGGGCAACCATCTGCCTCGACTCGCTGGGGTCAGAGAGGACAGGAAAGAGATTAATATACACTACAGCTTCTATCCAGGAAAAAAAGGAAGAAATGAGAAAAAAGACCTGCAGAAAAAATAGAGAAATAGGTTAATGATGCCAGTACTGTCCAATACATGGGAAATAAGCAGCAGTGAAAATAATAGGAAGTGCTCAGTGCATCATGGGATGTCTGGCTATTAAAACCCACATAATGCATCTATGCCCCTGCATGCCACATAACTAACTTTAATGTTCTTTTAAATAACAAGAACTTGATTCAGAATAACATTGCTTGTCTCTCTGCAGGCTTTGACTGGTGATTTGGATGCTTGCTGTGGGCCAGCTAAATGTAAGTTTCACGCAGCTTTGGTTTATTTTTAAATGTCATCAATGCAGCTTTGTGCAGAAGATGTTTATGATTAATGACCTTAAGAGTTGTTTTTATTGAAAGATTCACAGAACACTTTATAATCCCACAGAAACAACACATTTGGCATTCTGCTTGTTCACACATCAGCACCTTTATTCTCAGAGCATTCAGCAACACAATCAAACATAATTCATCCTTTAAACACGTCGGAATGGAAGGGTACACTGTTAATGATTGCCCCGCTGTGGCTGTACAAAGATGGTTGAGACCAAATAATTATCTCAATCACTTGAGCTGATTTCTTGGACCTCTGGTTTGGGCTGCAGTTTAAATCTACAGCTGCATCTGTAATGATCGCTCCACAAATGGGTAAAACAATTTTTGAAGCATGAAATTAATGTAACCTCTTGGCGTATTGATTTTCAAGAGCAACTCTGATGGGTTTGTTGTGACGGGTCAAAGGAATGTTGATGATCAATTCTTCCTCCTGGTAGCTACCAGAAGGGCAGGGTACTTTCTCGTTGCCATTCCAGAACAGGTCCTGTAACTTGAGATTACATTTGTGGACAGCCTAAGCAGCTAAACAAGTGGACCTTTCTTTTTTTTACTGATTGTTCATGCAGGTTAGCAAGAAGTGTATTTGTGTGATTAATCAGAAGGGGATAGAGCAACAAAACCATTGTTTGCAATATATATTTGTGTAAAAACCAAGCAAAGACTGTTCAGTTCATTATACTTCCACAGAATTCACCAACGTTCACCATTTCAGTAAGAAAAACACACATTCTGAGGAAAGTTGGCAAAATATATTCTTGAATTTCTTCAATCAGTTGGTGTGTAAAACATTTTTTAGTCACTTTGCAGGTGATAGCGGCTCTAAATGTATTTGATTAATTTTTTTTATCCATGTGTGACCCATATCCGATTTTCTTTTGGACAATCAGACCCAGGACACTTAAATGTGTTTTACCAAGTATGAATGATAGCGTATGTTTTTTAAATCTCCTTCTGAATGCTTGTGTTGCATTTCAGCCTTTTTTTGTCAATAAAGATACAGTGGATGGATCATAATTATGTTGGCTTTGAATGGACAGCAACTTTGAAACTGATAGACACATGCTAGATTGCATAGCATCCACATTTACCTCAGTAAACAGCGTACTGCGTGCGATTTAGCATCTTCATCTGCACATGTGGGTCATTTCAGGTCCAAATGGTGCTCGTGCTAAACCCTAATGGAGATTAAATTAATCATAGTTTTGTTGGCTTTGATGGCGAAACGACTTTGACACTGATACATGCTAGCATACGTAGTATTCATATTTATGCTACACCCTGCACTGTGTGGGATTTAGCATCTTTGTATGTGGTTATTTTTAGTGTTGTGTACTGTATACACTAGAGTCATTCATGATAACTTTGTCAACTTTAATGACACAGGAACTTTGAAACTGATACATAAATGCTAACATATGTAGCTTACCACCAGTAAACATAGTGTTTAGCACTTTCATATACTAATCATACTGCAGCCTGATTGAGGTTGCATTAAATGGAAACGTGAACAACCAAAGGAACAATCAAAATATTGAATTTGAGCGTGGAGACCTGCACGGAGGGTAAACTTAGCATTTCATCTTGAGTAGCCTGATAGGCTGTATAGCGACAATAGATGCAGGATATTATTCTGTTTAATTATGTTTGGATGTTGGGATGGAAGCAAATACAATTATATAAAAAATATAATTGCTGATCGCTATTAGTATATACGTTTTTACACGCAAAAATTTCAGATTATTTCCTCAGGAAAGTTTTGTTTCTAAATTTATGTTCATGTAGCTTTTGTGTTAACTTTTTTATGTAGCTAAAATTCTGTTTAGAATTCAGGATTTATCAGCGCTGAATGAGAGATAATTGGCTTAAGGGATGCCAAGATCACAACTAACATATACAGACTGATCCATATTGGAAGGGCTTTATCTTTTCTGTGTACTGGAATGGTTTTTTTGTTTTTTGTTGTTAACTGCATCCACCTGAGTCATTTCAGAAACGATGAAATAAAAGGATAAATTGCTATCTCGAAGCATTTTGATATTAATGTCTGTCCCTGTGGTTCAGATTAGATCAAGCCATCAGATTGTAATTTGCTTGACTCACCCTTGTTTGCCATTAACTGCAAATTGAAAAACAGAAATGAACTTTTCTGCTGGATGGAAAATCATCTGTACTAAAGGTGTTTTTTAACAACAGAAATAAGACACAAAACCCTTCAGTTTTATGTTGTTTGTTTCTTATCAAATGCATATGCATCAGAGATTAATGTCTAGCTAAGAGCCATGTTGGTCAGATCATGTAAAAGCTTATCAGGTACAGGTGCAGCATTTATCTAGTGCAGGATTGGCTAATCTAGGTCCTTGATGGCGGCAGGCATTTATTGAAAATAAATGTATCTCCTCAAAAGCTTTTTGATGAGACATTCGTCTGAGTCAAGTGTGTTGAAACATTAACAACCTGACAAAGGAGCTGGAGATGTACTATTTTTGGAAATCCATGCAACACTTTGAGGATCTGCTTCGGTAGCTAATAAGCTAAGGTAATAAGACATAGTGATACAAAGTTTGAATGAAGTAACAGCAACAAAATGACACTTGCATTGCTTGCAACTGCCTCTGTTGAGGCTTGTCTCTCATTGGTGAGTTGTCTGTTTTATGCAAATGTTAAGAAAAATCAACCTCAATACTAAAAATATAAAACTCGCAAAATCGATGGATGGAATTTGATTAACAATGTGAACTTTGATTTGATAAAAATTATTTACCATGTGAATGATTTAATTGAAGAACTTAGACTATAACTTTACCCTTAAAGTATATATTTGTTTGTTTTTTTATATCTATCTTTTTATTCCTAAATTCTGTTAAGAAAATTGCTTATTCAGTTGAACAAAAAATACCTGATGTTTTTTTTAAACTTTTTTCTGGTTTCTGTTAATCTTTTTTTTTGTCTTTTTTTGCATTAAATATGTGTTTGAATCAGAGTAAATAAAGGCCGTAGTCCTCACATGTACTTGAGGTTTGCTCTGAGGTGTTGAAGTGGAAACTTGGACCTCTCCATGTGTACGTTCACTGGCAGCTGAACTGCATAGAAGTATTTCAGCACCTGCTATTTCACACTGGCTCAACTGTGGATTACATTCTCTTTCTCAAGTAAATGCTTGCAGTTATGTAGTTGAAGGATGGATATTACAGATTTATTTTTGATGCAGCTGGGTATTTTTAGAAATGTATAGATGTGACACAGAATATAGAGTTTTGTTTAGTATTATATCCTCACACAGAGATGGTCTTAGATTTAAACGTCACCCAGGTTTCCTTCTGAACAGAGTTTGCAATTGTCTATAGATGACTCAAGATTCATAAATGTAACTGACTGATAATAAAAATCAATATTTTAGGAAACACTAAACTATAAATAAAAAGTAATGTTTTTTTTTATTGCGTAACTATGAAAAACCTATTGTTTATATTTTAATAGCAGAGCTATGTCTTTATTCTAGTTGAATATATATGAGCGTTCTTACTGTTTGGAACAGCCGTATCCTGTAATTTCTGTGTTATGGTAAATCGTAAGTTCTTGCATGTCAGTGTATCAGAGCCCCTGCTACCTTTCATGCAGAAAATTGTTAAAATTCCAGGTTTTCCTTTTTCCGCAAAGAGATAAACAAAAACAAAGTTCAAATTTCATTGATAAGCTCTACAAATAGTTTAATGGAAACAACCCTCAAACACCAGCTTCGGTTTGGTTTTTGAGATCAACAATTTCATCAGCTTTCAATCCTTCATAAATGACTGTTGCAGATGTTTAACCACTCAGTGCTAGCTGTTAGTGAGGGTACAGCTTTCTTTTTGTCGTCTGTAACATCTCACATGGAAGCTTCATTTATTCACATGACTGAAAGAAAATCAGCAGCCCACTTTCAGTTCTGGTGTCTACATTTAAAGGCATGAAATGGAATCCCATGAAACATTTTATTTATAAAACCCCAGTCTTCCCAGATTATTAAAAAAACAAACTTGTATGATAATACAGTATAAAGCCATCATCCAATGTCCTCATAGCTTAAAAAAGTGTTTCTTCAGAGGAGCTTGTTGTTAGTGGCTGTAACTTTCATCCTGCCAATCACGATGTGTACTGAAGCCTCCGAAACAATGTGGGTAAACATACAAGCACTGGAAATGAGGATCTATTCGGCTTTTTTTAGCAGGTGTACAACCAATCACACACACAAAAAAGGATTTTGGCCACATTAATTTTGGAATATAGTTGTCAGGTTGTATGATGGACCTTGATCTGAAATGTATTATCTGTTTTCAGTCTTTCCTAATCTTTCCTGTAATGTGCAGAACACGACTTAAGTGTTGACAGAACCCTTCATTAGCTTTCTTTAGCCTCTGGGGCTCTTTTTAATGACACAGCTTTTTGCTGCTTTTGAATTTCACATTTTCTCTCCATCATTCTTCTGAACTAGAAACATCAAACATTTTATATAAATGTTGTGTGATTCTAAATCCTAATTAGTCTTTCTATCCATCCCTGTAAATGTCTCTCAGTTTGAAAGGCTTTGTGTACAAAATGGGACGACAATGAGGGATCTGTTTCACACATCTTTAGCTGATTGCCAGAGGAGGCCTAGTTATGCTAAGCCATTTGTCTCTTTCTGCACACAAGCTCGACTAATCGCGCCGCGAGTCTCCATGTCCTTTTAGCCCTTAAGTGTTCCCCATTTCTACCCCCCCCCCCCCCTCTATGCTGCAAAAAACCTCCACCATGATTCCCCACCAAGGATTGTTTTACGCTTAATTTTGTTAGACTTAATGAGATTTCACTAATTAAATCTCCTCCTGGTTGGAGACCCCCACCCTCCCGTCTACCCCTTACATGCTCCCCCCCCCCTAGCACTTCCCATCACTCCAGCCCCAGAATGATTGCTCAGAGAGCTCTTTTTAGACAAATAAACTTTTTTTTCTATTCTAATGACTAACAGGGACAGTGGGTTGCACAAGGTGAGGCCAGCGCTACTCTGGGATTTCCAATTTCGCGGCGAGATGCTCTGCTGCACTTGTGATAGCTCGTAGGTTTTCAGATCTGATTTGGTTTGGTCTGTAGATGCTGCTGAGATATGAAGATCAGGTTTTACGTTTCAGATCATGTCAGCTGTTCTTTTATAATGTCATGCTATCATATTTCCGCCGTTGCTGATCAGCAACATATCGCAGCACAGTAGTCAGAGATGTAAGAAAGGACTTCAGTGACAAATGCCTACATGTTCCAGATACATGGCTCTAATAATAATCCCTGCATGAGCTGAACGGCGGTGCTAAAAGGGAGGCGCTGAAGGGTGGGACCTGCTCAGTTCAGGTTGTTGAGACCTTGGAGGTCATTGTTGACAACAGTCGCTTGCCCTGCTATTGTGGACGATCCGCTGGGACTCTCACCATGACTATTGTGGGAACCAGCCTTCCATTTCCCCTTTGAGTCCTGGACACCCAGTGCCAGCTCTACTGCTCCGTTTCTCAGCCAAAAAGTCCATTATATCCCCCCCCTACCCACTCCTCTCTCTCTTATCCTTATGTCTATTGTAGCCTCTCTTGCTCACATCTCCAGCCTCATTTATCTGCACACCCATACACACATGTCTATGCTGTGGCCCTCGGGTAGGCGAATGGGCAGGGTGCCCGATTCAGATGGGAGTCCTGCGTTGATGAAGGATCATGCTGATCAGGTTTCTGCCACCTGTCATTCAGCTTAGGAGGCAGGAAAGGGGGTTAAAGTGGCGGTGGGTGGTGGAAGTGGGGGCCGGGTTGTAGTTGCTTGGGGGTTGGACAGGAAGGATGCCAAGGCAATATGGCACTGCGCCTGCTGCCTGCTGTTGTTTCAGCGGTCTCACAGCCTCCAGGATTTCTCCAATAGCCTTTAGCTCATGTAGGGGCAAGGACCTATTTAATAGTGTGAAAATATCATCCAGTTTCAAACATTTATACTCTCCTTTTTGTCAAAGTAACTACACATTAATGGGTCTTATTGAATTGCCTGAATCGACATCATAGAAGAGATGGAGGGTAGTTTAAAACTGTATATGGATGAAAATTAGATGATTATGGATTAGTGGTCAGATTTCTGAATACCACATGGTACTATTTAGATACCAGTCATGGAAAAATGTTAAAGAAACTATGTGGTCATAGATCTAATTGAGATATTATTGTACCTTTTACAGTACTCATCCCCACAATATCTTTCAGATAGCATTTTTGCCATTTGTATACGTTTGTACATAGGACTTTTTGTGCAAACACATTCAAAATTTAAACTATGGAAGAGGAGGAACTCACGTCATTGATCACGTGACTTCCCTAGCAACTTATGGCTGTGGGTACAAACAACAGCGTGGTTCATTAGACCCCTGCTTTAAAAAAACATGAATTTTTGCTGTCAGATTTACTAAAATGATATTTGATACTTGGAAAAGTTGTAAGGTCATGCAAAGTCCAGGTATACCACTAAATTAAAGCTTTCAGGCTTTGAAAAATGTCCGTACAAGCTTTAGGAAACTCCCTGGGTTGAGGACCCCGCTACCTGGCCCAGTGGCCCAGGCCTTGAAAAACTGACAATAAAGCAATAAAGTAGGAAGTATTAACAGTATTTGATACCTCTACTGAATGTAAGCTAAGTTGTCTTTATTTAGCAGAATTTCTCTTTGTGGAACAGCATGTGACTTTAGCCACACGGACAGGACTTCATGTACATTTAGTCACCAACAATATGTTATGGTTGGCACCAAAAGCTAGCCGTAATTTCCGCAGCTAAGCTAGCCAGAAAAACTTTAGCTTAGCTTACAAAAAAACTAGTTTTAATGCTACAAAACGTTAGTTTTCTATTCGATATTAAAGTATTTTTTGTAGTTTGTACATTTTTTTATATTTTCTGAGGTCATAATCATAGAAATTTGTTTGAGTAATGCTGGAAATTAACATATAACCAAATAGCTTACCAGCTCATTGAGGATACTTGAAACCAAGGCTCATCGATGATAAAATCAAATGTGTAACACTTCAATCAAGACACTAACATGTGGATTAATCTTAACACAAACTCTGGAAACTACTGTTTTGATCAGTATTTTGTTACAAATTTGTTGTAAGCTATCATAGTAAGTGATTTATGTAGGCCTACCAATGACATTTTACACAAAATATTCACACAAGATAATGAGGCAGTTAGAGGAGGATCTCAAGAACCCAGGGAGGATGTTACTTGGCTAAAGGCTAAACTTAGGTCTTATTCAGTCATAAAGTCATTCATTCATTTATTCATGTTTTATACCACTAAATCAAAAATAAGCTGGTGCTCATACCAGCAATTAGCAGGCTAATAAATACACGGACTAGGCCAAAACTAGGGTAAAGGACATTTAGTCATCACAAAGATTCATTTAAACACATCATGTAGTTGGAAATGGCATGTTTTTGCAATGCTAGCCTCCATTTGTCCATTTTACAAGATTATAATGATAAAGTCCTTGCTTAGTCATAGCAGTTATAGTAGCATGTTTCATCAGCAGCAACTTTTGCTCTGCCTGAGTTGTATATTCATTCTTAGTGACTTTTATTTTGAGTAAAGCTGTTTGGAAGCTGAATCAGCCTGTCAACTCTACTCACTTTGCCTATAGATACAGCTTCCCTAACCCAAAGGCATAGCAGAAATGAATTGCTGTAAGCTACAGTGTCATTGTTGACGTTGCAATGAACAGCTTCCAAACCCACTATAATGCCCCTTTATTAAATATTCCCTTGCACAGGTACAAAAGCTTTACCAAAGAATTGAGATTCTGCAAACTTGCATCAGCAAGGATAATTTTATAAGATAATCAAATTATTTCAGAGTTTAGTTTGGTTACAAAATGCATGGTTGACCTTTTTAACTGGCACATGCTGACAAACTCTGCCTGACCTCTGTGTGACACGTCTTTGGGATAACACTCAATGTTGTTCATTATTAGCCTCACTGTGTGATCTCACACTTCCCTCCATCACACTCACTACCTCTGTGCTTAACCGTCATCCTCCAGTCCACCCATATCCATTTCTCCCTCAACCGGGCTCTTTACCCCACCAACCCTAATTGTAATTATGTTGATTTAACTTAGACACATGCGGCTCCCTCCCTGCCATCTGAATAGAAGCTTATTAGTTTGAATATTTTTTTTATATTTATTTATTCCCATTTCTCAGGGTCCCTGTCGGCATTTCCAATTACTCTTGTCGTGCGGCTGTAATTGCCTCCATGCTAATGGCCGCCAGACAATCGTGCTAAATGAGGTGAGGCCGAGAGGCTAGGAGCCCGACTTCATTAAGAGCTAATGGGATTTTATAAGGGGGACTGAAGACCCAGCTCATCAAAAAGAGGGAGATGGAAGGAAAACAAAACAGATGGAGGGGGAGAGCAGAATCACCACCATACCAACTTAGCCTGATACTTTTTCTGGGCACTAATGGGGGGAAAAAGAAAATATTAGACTTCTTTTTATAAGAATGTTGTCTACTTGTAAACACAGCTCACGGAAAAACTATACCATGACTATCAGTGGAAAAATTGACATAGTACTTCACAGGTGTCTATAATTCCTAGTAATGTCCAACTGAATGTATACAAGCTATTTTTGTGTCTCACTCTTGCAAAAGCAGTTTTAAGGCCATGACTTTCTTTCAACATGTAACAACAAAACAAAAATAAATGATATATTTCTGAGTGGAGTGGACAGTCCAGGCCAAGTCCTCCCACATTATTCACACATTATTTAGACAGAGAGTCAACAGCACAAAAATAGATGTGAATGCAAGTTGTTGTACACAACAGCTTGTTATGAGATCAGTGCAATGGTGCTCAGTGTAAAACTGCGTAGGTTAAAGACCAGCTAATGCAACAAGAGACCGTTCGGGTCAAGCATAATGAAATGATTCAGAGCGGCTGCTTTTATTGCCTAATAAAGCACTCAGCTTAATTACTATGAAAATATGTATACTTGTACACATTATGAGGCAAACTCTGCTCTCTTGTAAAGCAGGTCTCTGAAACTAACAGACTGAATATCCTTTTTAAAGCCAGGCCAGAGTCTTTTGAATTTTGTAGTAGTAATTTTTCTGCTTAAGACCTCTTGTAGTTGTAGATTCATTGCTCATTATGCATGCAATCTTGTTTGCCATGGATATACTTGCTGCAGGCAACAGGTTCACATCATAGCACCCATGCATTCTCAGAGTACGTTTGGCACATAGGTAGGTTGTGTTTTGAGACATGAGGCAGCGTATTACTTGCATAAGGTGCAGTATTTACTTAAACGGTAGAGCATTGATCCTTCATGTAAACGAGCATTAATACGTGATTGGAGGAGAACACGGCCCTGTGATAGACTGGCGACCTGTCAGGGTGTACCCTGCCTTCCGCCCATTGGCTGCTGGGATTGGCTCCGGCCCCCCCTGCGACCCCGTTCGGGAATAAGCAATCGATGGATGGAAGGACGGACGGACGGACGGACTGACGGACGGACGGACGGACCTGGATGGACTTATTTGCACCAGCATTTTATAAAGCTGTTCCTGACATCCCTAACAGTTCGCAACAGAGTCGTACATTGTTGTTTAGTTAATTGCAATGGAAATACATTACTAGCAGATAGACCTTTTTACAAGTTTAAAGTTCTGTTCCTTTGTCCTGCCCTTCTAACGGTGACTTCCAGTAGTCAATGTTTGGCTGCAACATGCTTGTGTTGTTTGCTACAAGTATCTTTACAGATGTAGCTAAACACTGCTGTGTACGCAAGGGTTTGTGGTGTGTTAACATTACACTGTTGTGGAGTCCTTCCTTGTTTCACTGGCTGCAACAACTGCTTCAAGATGTGTTTCCAAGATGCATGAAGCTTTTTTAGATATTTATTCATAAGTTTCCCAAGCGTGAGAATCCATATCCTTAAACAAAGGACCCTTTAAATCAACTTTAATTGTATAATCTTAGGGCACTTTACAGACGCATTACTTTGAGCCAAGTCATAATAAATAGCAGTGAATTCTGCAAAAATGTAGCACCCTCCTCTGCTTTTGTTTGCTTTAACATTGCATTTTACTCAAGAGGACTGACAGTACCACCCGGATCATGCAGTTCTGACATCTTACTAGGGGGCAATATTTTGCTCAAAACAACCAGAGACTAACAAAAGTTGTATTAATGTGTTTAAAGTAATGGATTACTTGGCGTTTAGAGTTAGCACCATCCAGTCTCCATTCTGAAAATGTACAGGGCAACAGTGCAGAGGCAAAAAACAAAATCTTTAAAGGAAAAACCTTCACCAGAACAAGGATGAGGATTCTAGCCACCTACATCAGCCGGTTGGGACGAGAACCCTGCTAGATCCCTTCACACACCGTCTACACCAATGTATCCAAGCTACAAACGCAACATGAGTGGCGATTTCTAGCCCCACATCTGCCAGAGATGCCCCAGATCTGACATCTTTCTGACATTTGGGTCGGATCTGCTCCACACATCTACTGTCACCAATCTAATGTTTGCCTTATGCCCTTTGAGTTACGCTCCGGCTCACATGAAACATGGCAAGGGACTCTGACATGTCAGAGGACCACCTTTGCTGCAAAGCCCACTTCTAAAAGATAAATCATAGTAATACATGTCATCAAAATATAATCATTAGTCGTACTGTAGATGAATAATTTATTACGACAGACTATTTAAAAACTGCACACACTCAAGAAAGACTAAATGAAATCAAAAAGTCCAGAAACCAAACAGTTGTTTTGTGTTGCATGTTGTTAATGTTGCTTTAACAACACACAAACACATACATGATGTTGTTGTGTTGAGGTTGTGTGAGAATGAGTCTCTTAATCTACTGTCTGGTCAGAGCGCTGCAGTGAATAACACAGAGAAATAGTATCGGTTTATCTATCCCTTGGTCAATTAAAAAGAAGAAATTAGGTCTCTTTTTTATTTCCTCTTCACACTAGAGCCAGAAGGGAGGTACTTATCTCATTTGGGCACAACATGCAAATAGAGTTGGCACCAGGGGGGATTCAGTGATATAAACAGCTCAGAAGCATTTTACTGTCTGGACACACAGACAGAATCAGGCCAACTATCCACAGGTTGGACTGTGGACACTGAGCAGAGGTTCATTCATGAACTACTTGTAATTTAGCATAAATTAGGCCTATATCCAGACTTGTGTTTCTCTGAAATACATTTCCAAACAAAATCAGCATTTGTGTTCTTAGCCTTAATAAGCATTAACTAAGACTTTGAGACAGCATTGAATGTATTTTAAATAAATACTATGATTATTTTTAAGGTTGAATTCATGAGAAATGTGTCTGGAAATTTCCTAAACCATTTTAATTTCAGCACTTATAAAACCAATACAGATTAAGTTACTAAAATTCATTAATTCACTGGAATATTTTCTTTATGTTTGAATTAAAGGTTTATTTATGCTTGATGCAGGTTCCGACCAGTGACTGTATAAATACTGGACAGCGCGAAAGTCACGTGACCCATAGGTTTCTGAAGAGGCGTGTCATCATTACCGGAAAATCCCAAAATAGATGAAAAGGTAGAGCTGAGAGGGCCCTGTCACGAAGGAGCCAGCAGGAAGTACGCAGCTGTAACCAGTAATAACGTTCTAACACACATCAATCACGCCTCTCAATTTAAGATTAAAATAACATTTAAACCAAAGTGTTAGAAAAAAATCTCTCCCCCCCAGAGTTTACATGACAGAAAATTGGACCTATTCAACCAAAAAAAGTTTTTGGAGCCACTCTGTAAACATGTTTATTTCAGCTGTGAAATCGGACATTTTAACATGGGAGTATATGGGGATTGCTCTCTATTGCAGCCAGTCATCTAGCGGTGAGGGGTGAACTGCAAGTATTTCGAGATTGCCACCTGGTTCAGACAGATGAACAAGTTTCTCTGTCTTCTGCATTGATTAAATGCATCATTTGGTCATTTTAAAGCTTATTTAGCAGTCATTTCTCACAAAAATAAAACGGAGCAATACCACTGGAGAATGTGGGCGTGCTATTGAATTGTATAGCTGACACACAATCGGTGATGGGAACAGACCAGAGAAGAAGAAAAGGAACACTAAGAAGACAGAGCAGAAACAGCAAAATAAACAGCAGCAGATAAAGACAGAAGTTTGGTTTTCTTCTTCTGGTGTTTTTGGACGGTTGTAAATGTGGTGGTTTACCGTTACCAGCCGAGTCCAAATGTGGACGTGGATGAGCTGACTTTACATTTATGGTTCTGTAAATGTGTGAAGGTGGTGATATAAACCAAGCTGATGTCCCCAATAACACACACAGAGCCTTTACTCAGTCAGACTTACTCAGATTGTTTAGTTCTGGCAATTACTGGATCATGCAGGATCAACAATCCAGCCCCTCACAGCAGAGTGCAAGAAACTGCCAGTAAAAGAACACAACACACACACACACACACAGAGAAGAATGCAGAACTCCTTCTGTCATTTTTAATCAAGAATTTGATCC
>JBAMHX010000017.1:20627734-20642224 GCA_037177515.1 Pseudomugil tenellus | reverse complement strand
CGACTATTAAATTAGTTGTCGACTATTAAAATAGTCGACATAATCGTGACTAGTCGACTAATTGTGGCAGCCCTAATGGTGGGTGGGCTGAACAATAGATTAGCAGGGTTTCTTCTTTGTCGTTTGTTATGACAAATATGACAAACCATGTTACACATTTCCACATGGAGTATTAGCAGTATTAGTCACATAGAGAAAAGAAGCATCATTGATAGTGTTATATTCACATAAATGTTGTTTGTATCAGAATCGAATTGAAATATACCAAGAGATTCCAAAACATATGTCCCATAACTTCTCATACTAATAAAGCTCAAGTTTGATTAGCAACAAATGGCTGCTGCTTACCTTCTCGATTCCCTTGTAAAATAGGATTCACCAAAATTTTCACACACTTGATGCAACATGATGTGATGTTGATGATAAATTATCACATCACATTAAATCGTCACATCACTCTATCAAAAACATTATTCTTCTCAGTTGACTCCTAAACCTCACAATGGTAGTTTTGATATTTACCCTCACATCCCAGCATATCTCAAGTATGAAGCTATGCTCTTTGTCTTGCTTAGGTTTGCATATAGCTGTATTTAACACCTGTGCATATTTACGTTATTAGCGCTACAGTGATTCCACAGTCTTGGTAATTATCCTGGACAGTACATTCTCACACTTAAACTTTAAAATGATGGCGCCCACCCACCTTCTGTGCAAACGCGTTTGTTGAAATGAGTTGGTGTTGTGCTCGGTGAGAAATCCTGAACAGGCCATTACAATAAGCTTGCAAGACAAAGACACAGTAACAGGTGTTAAGTGAGACACATGAAGGGCGTGCATTGGCTGATCAAGGTGTGAGAGGAGTGTGGTCTTGTGAATGTGTGTTTGTCTGTGTGTGTTAGAGACACAAAGACAGTTTGTTTGTTTTTTAAATTCACATCAGCAACACTTATAGTACTTTGGTGCAAAATTGATTTAGATTAATTTATCCTGATTTTGTAAAAGCCACCAAAATCAGCCACTCACTTAGAATTAAACACACGTCTGCTTTCATTTAAACATAAAAATGGAAATTTATGCAGTGACTATGAAAAAGCATTAATCATTACCCCCTGAATACTAACTTCTATTACTTGAACTTATGTTATACAAGAACGTGTTTTGCCAGCCCGATTATAAAATTGTTTTAACATCTTCAAAAATTGTGTCAGCTTTGGTCAAGTATCACCAGAAATAGTATAACAGATACGTTTATTCATATTTGCAAGACATAGAAGACTCGAGGGGTGCAAGCTACCCGTTTGATCCTGATCTATTGATTCCGAACATAAACATTTGATGAGGCGAGCTTCCTTGTACTTACACTTCAGTCAGTTTATGAGCAGTCTGTTGTCAGGCTATTTTAAGGAATGGACTCGTGCATCACACACCTCCACACAGGCTATGAGCTTTGACACCTTGTCGCTATGTCCTATCCTTAAAATGTGATGCAAATCAGTGAGACTAAGATGTACACTTGTTTTAATACTACACATCTAAATGCAATTGTTGTACTGGACAGATTGTGTGAATGATTGAAAGCATATTTAGTTTATCATGACTTTTTTCAGCTGAAAGCTTCAAGGCATATACCAATAAGCCATAATATACTCTGAGGCCACAATGTCTGGCATGTACATGCCAGGATGGGCAAGGTACTCTGCAAATTTGCATGTTTTGCAAAAGAAACTAGAAAAGCACTCGTAGAGGGCAGACCTTCCACCAAGCAGCACAATTTTCCCATAGAAAAACCACAGCATGCAGCTATGATTGTCTGGTTAATAGCGCACATTACACTGACTTGTATTGTTTTTTGTTACTGGGGCTTGAGTCAAAACATCCAGGCCAAAAGCCCAGAGAAAAGCGGCCGGAGACTACACTAAACCCCTCCATCTTTTCCTATTTTCACACTTGAATGAGAATGAATCTGTCTTTAACTTTTTCAGTTATGTTGTACACAGACAGACAGAGGAGGTAAAAATAGTATTGTGTAAGTGTTTTATGATACTATCAGATTCCCTTTGCAGCAACCGTTGACACACTTTATTTGTTTTGTCAGATGGTGAATTCCTCAAAGACCATGACAAAAACAGCCCATTAAGGCATTTCTAGGTTGCATGTGTACTGTAATACAACACTTTGTCACCACGGTGTCATTCGACAGAATAACTTTTCAAGCAGCTTAAGTACCTGTGACATGAATTCAGACACACTTGCATGTATGATTTTTCCCAGAGTGAAAGTTCAAAGCAGCAGCATGTGGCGAACATCTTCTCACACATCGGTGCTGCGATGCTGGACATTGGTGATTAATGCAATTCCCCTCCTCTGTGGTCCAGTTAAATGGTCAGGTCAAGCTAGCTCAGCTCAGCTGTGCACAGAAATGTACGTAGCATTGCCCCTGTACCACGATGCTCCCAGCGCTTCCACACGTTAGCGCTCATAGAGCATGCTTGCTAATTAATTCATGACCTTCTGGCATGTGGAGAGGTGATTATGTGTAAGGAAAATGGTTTGCTTGGACCAGGTTGCTTTATGTGATGACTGCTTAGACAAGTTGTGTAAAATAAGCACTGCTTAGAGCCGAGCTATGCAACAAGCCATCTCTACCTTGACCAAATGTCCAACCTTGAAGTACATGTGCTAAAGCAGCATAAAACTGCATAAAACTGAGGTGACTCAGACTTGCCAAAACCGGAAGATAGATGAACATTACCTTGTCATTGGCTCAGAATTTTGGTGAGAATATAATCTATGGTTCCATCCTGCCTTGGATCTGTAGCTTAAGCTACTGCTGCTGGAAATATTTTCTTGGTACACTTTGGACCTCTTATTTCCAAGATAACATGTGGTTTAATCTCCTCTGGCTACTGAGCATTGTTGCCAACTGTGTCCATTATTTTATGACCACAGTTGATAATCTTGAGGACTACTTTCAGCAGAATAATGCTTCACATCCCAGTGCTTAAATAATCTCCTCTTGCTTTCTTGAAAATGACAATGAGTTCACTGTAAATCAAATCAACTTAATTAAAATAATTAAAAAAATAATTAAAAAAATGTAAATACTCTGTCTAGTTTAAAAACAGGAGACTAAAAAAGTCTTAAAAATGATTTAAAAATGTCCACAGCTGGTGAGGTCTTTTAAGTAGGGTTGTCTACAGGTCTGGTGTGACAACAGAAAAAGCTCTAACCCCTATCAGCCAGGACCTCAGGGCAGCAAGGAGTGACTGGTTTGCAGAGCTCAGCAATCTAGAAGGAGGATGAAGGGTTAAACTTTACTCTGAGCATGTTCACTTTCCTGTGAGTACTTTTTCACTTTGTATATTTTGCATCATGGCACTGCTAGCACTAATCTTTCCTACATGTGTATGGGGCTCAAATTTATATTCTGTGTGTATGTGTGTATGTATATCTATGTATGGTTGGATTGTGGTTCTCTTTTGTTGTATGTGTATCTGTCTCTTCTTTCTGTGTTGTTTGTTTTCTCCCTTTCTCCTGTTTTCTTCTTCTTTTTCTTTAAATCTTAATATAGAATAAAGAATTCAGATCATCAAGAGGAACTTTGTATATACATATATACATATAGTTCCTCTTGACAGAGCAAAGTTGTTCAGCAAGACACAACAGACAGATCCACATTATCTGCCTGTTTTAATGCTGGACAAGAAAAGTTAACAAAGAAAAAAAAAATAGCGGTGTTTGTCATCCAACTTCTGAAAAGTGTTTTCACAGAAACACTTTGCTCAGCAGCTCATTAGTGGAGCTTTCCTTCAGGAGAGGCTATTTTAATCTAAACAACTTGGGGTTTTGTTGGTATCTAAACGTCTGCTTCGTTTGCAAAACAAATATTATTAAAAGAAAATACCATCATTGGGTCTGAAATATTGACAGAACAACTTTTAGCAATATGTCATATATATGTTCATGACACATCCCTCTAAAATACGCCATTACTCAGCTGATGCTGTGTGTTTATGTTCCAGTCAAAGCTCATAAATATGCTCATGCGTATCTTTATAAGATATGCTTCTATTTTGGCCTGTGGATACACGCAAAAATAATGATGATAATAATGATTTAAAAAAACAACTAAAGCACAAAATTTTAAATGTTTGTCTGGGACAATTTTAGCTGGACGGAAAGATGTCTGTTATAAAGAGGTGGATGTTGTCTCCATAGAAACAGGCCTCCTGTGGAAAGGTCAGTGTCAGAGGTTTCTATGCCAGACAAAGGAGAAAAGATCATATGAGAGGCAGTCGCACAAGAACAAAACAGTATTATTACTATCATTTTTATAGCCCCCCCCCCCCCCCTCGTACACACATACTCGCACACAACACCACCGCCAGCAATATTTCAACAATGATAAAAATGCGTAATTTTAAATAGCGCAATTACATGGCTGCAAATGGTGAGAGCCCCCTCTCTGTATTATTATTATTTCTTTATTCTCTTTTGAAGTCGGGAATTGAAAAGAGAGAGTGGTGGTCGGCCTGTGCAACGCCTGAGCTTTGTGTTTCGCTGCAGATACGTCGCCCGCCTGCCCCCTCAATCACTGGCAGCTCCTTCTTCTCTCCCCTCCTTCTCAAGTCATTTTAATTAAGTCAGTCTCACTGGCATGGTAGGCAAAGATAATTGGAGAGGGTTTTTGGATGCCATTTACTCTAAATGACGCCTGTTTCTTCCCATTCTCTCGCTTTTTCCTCCACTCTCACAGCTTCTACAACCACCCCTCCCCACTGCTCCTCATCTCCTGGCAGAGTTACCTATCTTTCCCTTCCTTTTTTCTCCTCTTCCATCTTATATTCAGACGTGAAATATGGATTAACCTCTTCTGTGTGGCTCAGGGGACGACTTCCTGTGAATTGCAAATTTTGGCCAACACTGCAATTTATGTGAAATGGCAAATCAGGCAAAGCAATTTAGTGAAAATGAGGAGCTTCTTTGAACTCTCCTCCTTTGAAAAAGTTTGTTTTCTCATTGCACAAGAAGCGAATAATCTTATAGAAATGTCCATACTGTGCTTTAATGAAAAAGTACAATTCTGAGAAACAAGATGGGCTTTGATTTACATATTTATTTCTGTAAATGAGGTGTCTGGAAAGGCTTTGGAAGAAAAATAAGTCTAGATGCAGAAAAACTCTGGCTTCATAGGAACGACTTAACACTGATTTACATGAAGGAGGTATGTAATTTTACTAAGTCAACTGCAGCAGAGGAAATGACAAGTTTCTCATTATTTATGAATCTAATGAAATAGTTAGATTAGTCAACAGCACACTGAAGACTTAAAAACTGTACAATTATTGCTCTTTTGAATCACAATTTAATATTCTGTTTTGGTAAAGTGCATTTTAGCCTTTGTTTTTCCTTAACTCCACTCATCTTGGGTTATTTTCCTTCACAACTGAGCCCCAACTCTGTGGCAAGGCGTATATGTTACATGGTATTGTATGTGTGGATCTTCTGACCGAAAGGTTGGGGATCAGTTCCAGGCTTCCATGCCAAAGTGTCCTTGGGCATGACACTGAACTTCAAGTTGCCCCTGATATGTCTATCAGGGCATGAGTGTGTGTGACTGGGTGAATAGCTTTGATTTGCCAGCATGATTGCAAAAGTGTTATATAAGTACAAGTCCATTTACCATTACCAAAATTACCATTAATACCTGCTGAGTGCTATATAGCGTTAAGGATGCATTCATACCAGGATTGTTCACTAGTGTTAAGATACGGAGGCGTGGACCCAAATGCAGGATTGAAGAGACATAAAGCTTGAAAATCTTAAATTAATCAATCACAAGAATACTAACATGAGGCTGAAACAACAAGGAGAAAACAACAATAAACTGGCAAGAAAACAGCAAACCATTATAAATACACAGAAATCAAAACGAGACAGGATTACCTGGACTATTTACAGCATCTCCAGCGAATAGAACAGTTTTCATCAGGACACTTAAAAAGTTTAACTTGTTTTCTGTTCTGAATGTTTTTTTCATCAAAGGTTTTCTAGTTATTTTGGATAATTACAATTATGTGGCTGCTCCCAGATGACTCCTGTTGCGCTTCATGTTAAGGGGGTCAACGTTTTAATAAAAACTGTTATGAAAAATGTTTTAATATTCAAGAATAGGTGTTTCACATTTAGTTGTGAATGAATCTTTTTCTATTTGAATTGGTTTACTTGAAACTGAATTGAAAAAGCCTGTTGTGAAAAATTAAAGTACATATAACCCAAACAATGAATCAAGTATATTCAGATTAAATAGGGTTTTTAGTTTATATCTTGCATTTATACTGCACTGCAACCAACCATTCCAGCTAGCACATGCACACATTCCGCATAAAACTTGATGCCTCTTTAAGGAGTTTCTTTATTTATTGCTGAGTACAGGTTGAAGAAACATTCTGCAGTGCAGATGAAAGTACAGCTGTTTCCATACCAAAGCCATATGTTCATAGTTACTTCCATCTAAACCAAGCTAGCTTGTGCTTATCGTCAAGATGCTAACATAAAATAAGCTGTAACACTCGGTTTGGAGTAACACTGAAGGATTATGATACATATGAAGTGTAGCAGTCCCTGTAATAAATGTGTCCTAACAAATGTGTGCTGGCAGAACCATCAACGTTTCTATGGCCAGTGCTGTCAGCTGCATGGGATATCAGTGTGTGGGGCTCCTTCTATCAATCAGGAAGGGCCTGGTCCTGCTGCTGAAAGGGGGCTACAGTGGGCCACCCATCCAGGCAAGCGCTCTGGGGAGATCCAATGTCCTTAGTGCTTTAATGCGCTCCAGATGTCCTTTCAGCTTAGAAGGAAAGGGGGGTGGGGGGCTGGAGGCTATCGTAGCTCAAAGCGGACCGCGATCTGGTTTACAGACTGTAGCTGTGGTTAGTCAAATGTTCCCCTCGGGGGGATTGTCACTGCTGCACCTGCAGTTTGTGTTCTTTTATATCTGAAGAGAGTTACTCCCTCATTTAAAACAAGACAAACAGCATTTCTCTTTGCATCCTGATGAGACTTGCACGCTCTTTGTTTATTCCTTGCAGGCCGATGTTGCTTTGTTTTCCTCTCGTGCCACAAAAACATGTTCAGTTTCCAGTTTGAAAGAGGACTGAGCCCTTTGTGGAACTTTTTCTGAACACAAGACATCACTTTATCCTCATGTTCTAATTTAGGGTATTTCCACTTTGTTCCCAAGAACTTCTGGTGGTCTTTTACAGTAAATGGATCTACATGCTGTAGTGCCTTAAGCAGTTGCTATGGAGAAGACTCGCTGAAGATTGCCAGAGGGCGAATAGGAATGGTCTGGATTTTAAAACACTTTGTTTCTGAGCAGCTGAATCCTGTCAGATCTGCTCACAATTTAAACATGGGCCTTGTGTAAGCTGCAGATTGTTAATAATAAGATCATTTTAAACAGATTTTTTTATGTTTTGTTTTAATTAAATCACGTGCTGATGAAGAGAGCACATGTCAAACAGATCTAACCATGATGGCTATGCACATGGGAGTTATAGCCACTGCACAATATCTGGAAAACAACGATGACGATGCGAGTTTTGATAAGTTAAACTTGATGCTGCTTTGATGCTTTGTCTTACAGAGCTGCATTGACAGCAGTTTGACGCTTTTGGTTTGTGCTGTAGCAACGCTAGCAGCGATGATTTAGCCAACGTTACATTTTAGTGACTTTTCTCCGCTTAACGGAACCATGGGCGTCCCGCAGCCTCTGACTTGAGATGAAATAGAAAGCTGACAGCCGAAGTAATTTCTTTCCCAACTTTTGATAAATTATAACAAAATAATTATTTGATATTCTAGTGTGGGTTCTGAATGATTAAAATGAGCTACTGTAAGATGTAGCATCGTTTGCAATAGATGCAGTGATGTTCAGTATGAGAAACAGAATAAAGTGTGACAAAGTGTGTGCTGGATTCGTATCGCTCCTTGTGGTTGTATTGTTGGTAGCAGCAGAGATTAAACCTGAAATAAAATAAGTGAAGCAATGTTAGGCTTTTTAAAACAATCATTAGCTGTAGATGACTGCATTATATTTATTTGTTATTCAGGCTTTAAGAGCGGTAGCATCCGGCCAAACAATGCTCCTTTAACACAGACCTAATTTTTGTGTTCTGTATGTCCTACTTCTATACCGCTCTTTGTTTCTTTACCTGTCTCACGCCTTCTCCAGCTACAGCATAACCTTTCCCTCTGCTTTTCCCTCTGGACTTCTCCCTTGTCCTCCCTTTACAGCCTGTAAACATCTTTCTCACCTTAATCTCTCTTTTATTTTGAGCTGGCTGCCACCCCTCTTCAGTCTCCCTCCCCCTCCCCTCATCTTTCCTATACCTTTAACCATCCACTCCTCTGTCCGTCCTCTCCTGCCAAGCAGACTCCACACCTCTCCCAATGGCATTTCAGAGGAAATTTAATATGGCTTTGTTCGGGGTTTCCAAGAATTCCACTCAGCTGCCGGCTGTCTTTGCCTCCCCGACACTAAGACAAACAGAATCTGTCCAGCCAAGAGCAGCAAACACACACTGACGTTGGCCTCATTATTTGCGCCTCACATTTCAGGCGACTCCCGCTTCATTTTCTTCTTCTAACTTGCATGTTGGACTTGCTTGATGGGCATGTTTGGTGTGTGCTGATCTGTGAAGGCTTTCAGATGGCTGCTGTGTTGTATTGTATAGTTTAAAAAGTGCATCTGAAGACCATTACAGGAGATGTCTTCATAGTATAAACAGGATGCCCATCCTCAAACGTTCCGTTAGTCTTTATGAGATTGTGCAGGACAAATAAAGGCTGACTGACGATGCGCAGCTTTGATATTTATTTCATAATCTGACACTGACTTAATAAGATGAAATAAACAGTTTTCATTAGAAATTCCCTATTTCCAACTCGGAGCTACTGTTGTCTCTGATTTTTTTATTATGAGAATAATCCTGTAATTTGCTTGTTTTTATGCACACTTTCTATTTACTGAATCTTTACTTTGAAAACGACAAAATTTGCGGAAAAAGTTTTGAATATTGCAAAATATTGGAGTAATTTTGTAAGTGTCTTGTGATCAATTGATCAGCCATTATGTGTATGATGCGAGTGACTTCACTGCTGATGCTTCTGTTTGACTGCAGATGAAAAATAGAAAATAAATACCACATCTCTCCAGTGTATTGAAGTCCTACTCACATTAATAAAATGACTAAAATAAGAATAGTTATTTTATTATTGATGAAAATGAAGTTAGGCATCCAAATGGAGAAATAATATTAGCTGCTGATCTAAGTGAAGCCATATAATATTTTTCTGACAGTGTTGCCAAATAAGCTTTGCAGTTCCTTGTTGATGCTTATGAAATGTATAAAAATGATTTATTCTTACATGCTGGCTGAAGTATGAAGTTTTTATGTAGTGGCATAATATGAAAAAGGCATAAATTTGACTGGTTTGTATTAAAACTATGAATTTATTTGGATACAAATGAATTAAATAGAATTGAAATTCATTTAAAAGCCTCAATATCAATGATTGTACACTTTAAGCATCAGAGCATTAATGTAAGCTGTGTTTTTTCTTACAGAAACTTCTTTTAATAACTATCAATCCACACTTACATGTGCAATTAGATGTATAAAGTTTTGTAAATGATTTCAAATTGCAAAGCCTGCCCGTTTTTATTTGTTTGTCTGGTATTTGGGCTTTTGCTCAAACTCTGCATGATCTGTTAAAACTATATTTATTTTCTGGTCACAATGTTTCCCTAATAAGAGCCAATAAGGTTACATTTCGCAATATGCTAATATATCTTCCTAATCAGTCATTTACTCCCAGCAACAATACAGGATTGTCTATGTGGATAAGATGTCTTGTGGATCCGGTATTTTACTGGATCAGTGCTGATGTAACAGGAGTGTTTTTGTTGCAGCATTCTCTGCTGATGGAGAAACATTATGGCTTCAAAGATAAATTCCATCTTTGACTGGTCAGTAAAAAATGTTTACAATCGACCGTTATGATGGAGTGGTTTTTAGGAAAATCCGCTTTCCAATGTATAATACTCGAAGGTACTTGGAAGATAAACTGAGTAAAAACTTTAAAATACATATTTAGGGATTAACTGGATTAACAAACATCACCCACTGTGTCGTTATAAGCTTGACAGAAACACAGTTATGGAGAATTTAATGTTTGACAACTTTTCAGCTAATTTTCCGAGCGGTTACTGGGAATGGAATACAGGAATTCCTTACTGTTATATTAGAGGGCAGCTGACGCTCTCCGTCCCAGTATGAGCTTTAAACACTGTTCTATTCTGCTCTGATATCCCCAGAAATGCCACTGCAACACCGGTTTGGGGTTTACATCCAGTGTTTGTCTGTCTACATTACCCCTGCAGCTTACGATGGTACTGCTCCGAAAAAGCTCCATCCATAGGAATTTGTGTATTTAACATCTAACATGTTTCAGGCTTTATAGTAAACTCATGTAATGATGTGGTGGATCATAAGTAATGCATATGATATGAATATTAAACCATTCAGCGTGAACTGTTTTACTCTCGTTCTTCAGCCAGCAGCTTTGCAGGTGAAGCATGTTATCGCTAGCTACGATGGTTTGCTCATTTTTGCAGCTCACTATTGGCTTTTTCTTGCCACGGAGAGTGCAAATAATACTCCTTAGTCATGTCAGTTGTGTAGGAGCTACTGTTTTTTCTCTTCAAGAAGCAGGATGTGAGGAATTATTTGTAAAATATTTAGAGAAATGAAGTAAACATGGGAAGTTCTTCATACTAAGTTTAGCTTTAGGAAAATCTCCTTGTGAGCTACAGCAATGGTGCCACCGCAGCGCTGAGAGCAGTTGCTTATGAACATTCCTGTTTGGATTTAACTCTTCTCCACTGCTATGTACTCTGTGTATACACTTCTTCAGTGCTTATAGTACTCATATTTATTTCTCATGCTGTTGTCATAGACAGAGATGGTTATAGCATGCTCTCATACAAGCAAACTTTTGGGTGTGTTCTGCCTCTATTTATTCTTAAGACACATAATTTTGATTATCCAGTGCATCATATTTGTGAAAAATTCCAGCATCCATATAATTTTTGAAGTTTTTGTGCAGCTGCCTGCCACTAAAAGGGAGTCCTCTAGCCTTGATATAGAATAAGTGGACAAGCTGAAAGTTATTTTGCTTTTGTAACCCATCTACAGCAGTATATGGGAATATTTTAAATGCATGTAAACAGGAACAGCCATTCATCGCTCTCTGTTTTGCACGTTCAGAGTTTGTTTAAGCTGGGCTGTGCAGTGCAGACCCGTCATACATACCAGTCTGCTCAGTCATGCTGTGGTCCTTTTTAGTCTGCAGCAGTTCTCCTAAAGAAAGTGTTGCCTGCCCTCCCTCGTCCCGCCAACACAAACTCACTGCAGTCTGAGCTCTGCTGACACTCAAGTGGCTAACATTAGATGCACACACAGACACATTCTCCCACCTGCTAATCCCCTCCTCATTAATTTCCCAGCACTCTCTTCAAATATTCCCTTCTGCTGATCTCATTGTGAGGGAGTTTGTGCATGTGGGGGTGGCTTTCAAGAGGGAGGAGGTTTTGTTCAATAGGGACATCTCCAGATGCTCGCAGTCATTTCAAGCGATATTTCACTCTGCAACATCAGCTAAGCGGCTCCGAAGTAATTCCTGCAAGTCATATTTTACAGTATTTAACGGATTACAGATTATTAACAAATAATCTAAAATAATTTTAATGATAATAAAATCTGTTTAAAACTGAAATTCAATTGGAAAGTAAATTTACCTCAAGAGTGATGTTTATTATTTAAAGATTTCAGAAGAATTGAGAGCATTTTCAGTCAACTTTTGCTTTAAAATCAGGTTTATTTTAATCATTTTTTATTTTAATTTTAACTGGAATTTACACATTTGCGCACACTTGCATTTATTAGTAGGGTTTTAAATATAAATTTTCATTTTATCCTTACGTTGCCATAGAGTATACTGACAATAAAGAAAAAAAACTTTCGGATAGGTTTTGATCTGGCAAGTTTTTCATGGGCACAACCCACATAGCCAACTCGACTGCTCATTCCACAAGTGAATTTCCATTATAACTGGGGCTGACTTTAAAAGGGAAATAAATAGTTTTTGCAACCGTGTTTATTCATTTGCCAAGAAACATACTTACAACAAAGAAATAATCAACCAAACACAAATGTATGTGACACTTTGCATGCTTACTTGATGTTAGTAAATACATAATTTATTCAATTAGTAAGTTAACCAAAACCAGACTTTGGATGCTTGTAAGCCTGTTTGTTCATCTTAAGTCTTACACAACAAAATCTGTCAAAACCTGGAATGTGCTTCTCAGTGGCTGCAAACTGTAGTAGCTCTACAGTTAACTGTCTTAACTGTCGTTTTTTTGGGTTGTCTAAGAAGACTTATCAGGCTGGTAAGAAGCTGCGCTATACAATAATTTTTCTGCATATTTTTACTGGTCTTTTAAGACTTGTTATGGTAAGTCTCCTTTGCAATAAGGCTTATATCCCACAGATCAACTGATAATGAACTCTAAATTCAAGATTATCAGTGAAATAACACTTCTAATCTCAATGGGCTTGAAAAGAAAGAGAAGAGGACGCAGTGAAGGAGAGAGGCAGACAGAAGACGATGGAAATTTAAACAATTTCTTCCTGCTGTTGTGATGGGTAACGTTAGTTCGATAGCTAACAAAGCTGACAAGCTGTACTGATTATCCAGCATTGGTGTCATCCTGGACATTTTATTGTTAAAGAGAATATCTGCACAAGAGACATGGAGCTGCTAGCTGTAATGAGCCTACATGCTAGCTCCATGAGCCTACAGCTTTCCTGTTACACCTCCACTCTGTCACACTGCAGCTCAGTCAAGGACCTGAACACTGCATGTATTTGTTAAACTAGACTTAAATGGATCTAGTTGTGCTGCATAAACTCTATATTACAAGGTGTATGTTAACAAATCCAACCAAATTCTCATTTGCATATTTTCTGTTTTTTCTTTGTTAGACTGCTAAATAGTACTAAAATATTGTCTGAAAAGGAGTCCAATTCTAGCATAAGTACATTTCCAGAAAATTTCTCTGCTTAAATGAAATCCCAGCTTTATAGCAGCATAATTACATGACTAAATAACTTAGTAACTTTGAAACATTGAATTCTGGTATAATTAGGCAGAAACTGCTTTTTGATCAGTTTGGATGAGTGGGTGCTTTTTTGGTCCACTTTAAATTAACCATGGTCCACTTTCTTCAAAGTAGCGTAAATACTCATTCGTACAATGTGCACTCTGTGCTGCTTTAAAATTGCAGGTCCATACAGTTCTTTCCGTGTAAATGCAAACATACCATCCAGTGTACCAGACAGGAAGTGATTTAGGGTGTATCCAACACACTGGACCCCTCGCCTACTGCTCATACTGGACAGATTCTTGTGAAAGCCAAATTATGCTAAACATTAAAGTAAATTCAGAAACTCCAAGACTTAAAATTTATTGCTGCTCCATTGTTGCAATGAACAAACCATTTTGGTCCAAGCTAATGGATGAATTGGGCTTTCATCATGACCTAACTGGAGTCCCCTGGACTGTACTTGTGTACATGTGCCTTAAGGCTTATCTACACTCTGCACTAAACATTACGTCTGTCTTCTTCGACATTTAGGGGCGCTATTTGGTCCATGTTTTCAGTCCTTGCAGATTTTTTCCTGATAGAGAAAATAGAGTAGTAACACTGAAAACTAGTAGTGAACAATATCGCTGATATGTAGCAAGAAACAAACAAAGTATTTCATAGCCACCACCGTCTAATGTGCTACCTCATTTTATGTCCCCATGTTCGCTGTTATCTAAAATGTTGGGAGTTGGAACTCTGATGTGAATGCTGCACTGCCTTCTAGAGGATGTTTTGTTTAACAACCATAAAGATACTAAATGGGCCTTAAGTCTGCTTGCACGATTGTTTCTGTCTGAGATGTAGTTACATTGCTGGACAAAACATTTGAATTTAGGATGCTTCCTTACATTGATACCTGGACAAAAATAATTTAAACTTAGATGCGTTTCTTTCTGAATTATTTAACATTTGCATGAAAAAGACACTAGAAGCATGATCCTACTGGACAGTGTCATTTATTCTGTTCAGAGTTGAGCAAAGAAGTCAGCCTCCATTCTGTATCATTCACTTGTCAGTCACGTAGCTCCAGCATCTACTGAAGTTGTTGCAGACTGACACGGATGGCACTAACTCGTCGCGATAAGAAGGTATTCATTTACAAAAAAAAAAAAAAAAAAGCGGGGGGGGGGGGGGGGGACTTTTCAGATGAACCCACAAACAAACCTCCCCACCCCCTTCCCCCCAAACACCACACCAAAGGAAAGGGAGGA
>JBAMHX010000017.1:20613969-20627634 GCA_037177515.1 Pseudomugil tenellus | reverse complement strand
CCCCCCCCCCCCCCCCCCCCCCCCCCCCCCCCCCCCCCCCCCCCCCCCCCCCCCCCCCCCCCCCCTACTCTTCAGATGAACCAGCAGATAAGCTGCACAATGCATGTGCCCACAAACATGACAGCAGAGGAAGAGGAGGAGTGAAGCAGTGGTGGGGAGGAAGGGGAGATAGAAAGAGAAGCAGAGCAAAGCTTCTGGAAAGGATTCAGCTGGGAAACTCATGTAGATTACTTTTCCCCTCCACAAGCATTGCTGTTCCCATTTCGGCTTGAATTTTTCTACCTTCAGTTTTCTGATGGTTATCAGCTTAGCAGAGGAAATACTGCTCTTGTGTGTGTATATGTGTGTCGATCCCAGGACGTAGACCCTGGGCCCTGCATCAACCTTACAGAACACCTCAGCAGCCAAAAGGATCAGGGTACAAAATATAGCTCAAAGCTTAACCTTAATTAATATCATTCGTCAAGAAAAAAAATGGTGGAAGAAATGAACAGCCTGTTGCATCTGCTCTTCGTATTGGGATTTGATACTAATAATTATTTAGTATGTGGGCGCCTTTCACAACAGTCAAGGACACCTAAGAACTAAAGCAAGCAATTAAACAAGTAAGCATTATGAACATGTGAACAGATGGAGAGCTGGGAAGAAGAGGAGGATGTAAAAGCTGGAATGGAAATGAAAGATAAAGGAGTTCAGAAAGATACGTGGCTGAAGGATTATGAAGAGCTTTGAAGGTGTGGAGAAGAATTTTAAAACCAATCAAAGGAGGACATTGGAGATGTTTAAGGATAAGAGTGTTGTGGTCAGTATCTGAGGTTCTGGGAATGACTCAGCAGAATTCTGATCTAATTGGAGTTTATGGATTGGCTTGTTGGATATTGCTGTTGACATGAAACTTTGATATCCCGACATATTGATAATGATACAGGAGGCATCTGCAACATGAAAAAAATGATGAGAGTCTCTATTAAAACCGAAATCCTGTTTGAAACTGCACAACTCTGTCATACAGCTGTAAAGGATCATCGTCTAACCTCCTGGCCATCAACCAGTAAGAGTCTGCACTTAGATGCGCTTAGATTACGATTCAGGATGTTGATTTCATTATTATTAAATGATTATCAGGATTTTCAGAGCATCGCTGAAATGGCTACATTAATACTACTTTATACTACTTTCAAGATCTATTAATATTAGTACCCAGTCAAATTTATTTCAACAAATTAAATAAATTCAACACAAGGCAAACATATTTTTGATATTGTCTTTAATATGTTTTATCGACTCTTCAATGAATATTGTGATCACAAGTTAGGAAGAACAACCAGTTGCTTTTTCTCCTCATACCTGGACTGGAACGGAGCTGTGTTTTATAGGATTACTATTAGATTTTGTTTTGGCTTTAAACAGCTTGCAAAGTACAAATTGTTGTTCAGACCTCGTTGATTGTCATATCCATAAAAACCAAAATCTTGCCAAACACTTCCGTTCGAACTGAAAAAAAAACCCAGCAAAACATGCAAACATAAAAAGACAGCAGGACAGAGCGCTACAGGGTTTCCTGGCGGTGGTGTGCATCATCACTTACGTATGTGTTGCAGCTCTTTCTGTTTGGCTTGACTCGGCTGCACCATATATGACAGTGAAACACTGTAATCATATACTATAATGCATATTGAATGTTGAAAATGTGCTCAAAACTCACACTTACCCCTCCTTGCCTCCAGTGTCTCCATCACCAAAACAATGGTGGTGCGAGAGAGGCTGCTGGTGCGTATTGGCTGCTGCGTTTTCATCAGTGTTTATGAATAGTTTACCATCAGAAAGTATGAATGAGGAGTGAATGAATTATGGTTCAAGGTAAAGATGCCTTAAAAAGAACTATAGAAATCCAACCCATCATTTTTAAGCTAAAATAATTTTCATTGACTAAAAAGAGAAAAAAATTATTTGCGCGCCTCATCCCTTCTTATCAGCTGCTATTGACAATGAGACTTGATTTTTACATTTATAGCAATTTTTAGCACTAATTGAATGTTTGTAAAAAAGATAGCATGATTGATGTTGACTAAAAATAAACCACCTCCCCATGTTCGCTATAATAACTCAACATTTGGGGTGAACTTAATACTTGATGAATCTGGCTTGAGATTGATAATCCACCAAACCTCGGGTTCTCTGAGCTGTCGACACCACACAGATCGTCTTGCTGTTCTATTTTTGTTTGCGTAGGGAAGAACAGTGTTGGCACTCTCCACAAACTCCACCCACCCTCTTCCCAGGAGTGTGTGGATGTCTGTGTGTTTGTTTCTGGAAATGATGCAGTGTAAATGTATTCACAAAACAGTGGAAAAAAGAGAACAAAATAAATGAAACAAAGTTCACTGATGGTGGTCAGACATCCAGTCCATGGCAACAAGCCATGTTTGCCATGTGTGTCTTATATATATCACAGCAGGTCCATGATCTTATAATTTTTTTGTAGGAGGATTGATGTGTGTGCTGCAGCCTAGTGGGACAAAACCAACCTTCATGCTGGTGTATTTGAGCTGCAGCCAATGGGAAACGGGTTTCACATTGAGTGCTCACACTTCTGAGCTTTCTGCCTTAAAATTAAGGGGATACTTGCAATAAATATGAATTATTGTAAAATATATGTTACATAGGAACCAGTCAGTGGCCAGCGCTGGTGTTTTAATGTGTAGGATTAAATAATATTACCCAATGTGACTATTAGGATTAAAAACCTTATATCCAGGTTTCAGTACCCATCTAATGCAGTTTTGTGTTAAGGCAGAGATGTACAGTTTCCTTTTCGTTTCTTTTTTTCAGCCTATCATCAATTTCTGTCTGTCCCAGCTTGTGTCAGTGTATATCTACTGGGCTGTAGTGTATAATGTGTAAACTGCTGTCATATCAAACTTTATATGCAGGATTCATACAAAATAAGAGCATTTTCCCTTTTTTATTGGTTTTAAAGTTACACAAATAGATTCTTCAAGATTTTCACAAGTTAACCTAGCAAAGGCTTATTGATATCTGTTTTGCTTCCTGTCTCTTTTCTCAGCTCCTTCCAAACAGTAGAAGTCAGTCCAAGTCTTTTGAACTGGCCACTTATTATATTCAGTTGCTAGCTGGTGACGTAATGTTCCAAAGCAAAACTTATCTGTTACTACATGATATGGAGAGACTAAACCATTTTAAAAAGTTACAAAGTGGGATTTCTCAGCATTTCAAAATTGTGCCACCAAATGAGTGTTGTTGTGCAGTGAACGATTGACCCATTTATATTTAATAAGGAAATTTGTACGTTTCATGGCGGGGTTGTGCATGCAACACTGCCCATGTCTTTGAATGGCACAAGCTCTCCGTTCAACCTCAGCAAAATGCGGAAGCGACAGTTTTACCATAACATACCATATCATTTTATTTGTAAAGAATTTTAAACTGCTGACCAAATTGCTTTATAATAACAGCAAAAACCATATATCATCACAAAGAAAATTTACATAAAATGGACAATAACACAGACACAGATGACAACTTGTTCCTGCCTAAAAGCCAAAGAATAAAAGTGAGGTTTTAAAAGATGTCACGCTTTGTCACCTAAACAGCGCCCACTCTAAACCAGACACACACAAATTCCCGGGGTCTCATTAGAAGAAACTTCTGCTTGGCTGTTGCGTGGAAATCAAGCAACAAGATGTCATGAAACACCTCTGTGAGTTATTTTGTTAGTCCGGCGTTGAGAGCATGAAAAAACTTCTTGTTTTTTGTGGATTTTGTAACAGGTGTAAGACCTAGTTGTGTTGCTTTTATTTATTTTGGTTTATTTGACAGCTATGGTAGGCCTACTGCAATACAATCGAGAAAAGAGTTTATTCATTTCAATGTGTAATCATTCTTTTTAGTACTAAATTAATACTAAAGTTGTGAGTCTTGATGCCAAATTATATTAGTAATTTTAACAGACTTTTTATTATGTTATCGTTGTTAATAAAATGATGACAAATGACGAGAATGTCATTAAAACTTTTTTCAGAAAGTCAACATTTTCAGAAAAAATAGGATCGTATTATAAGAGAAGCTTTTAGCTCAAGTTATTGACATGCAAACGAACCATCCCCCAGGATTTCTGAAAATGGTTCCACAACACTGTCTTTTTTAACACTATCCTTTCTATTTGTGATTTTATAATGTAATTTCAAAAGCAGGAAGCAACAAAAACTGGAATCCAAACAAACATTTGCATAAATACAAAGAAAACAAGAACTGCAGTCGGATTGGAGCGTTGATGCCATTGTCAGTAATTACAAAAAAAAAGCTGCGAGTCTTGCAAAGTGTCTTGCCCGAGGGAAATCCACGTGTCTTCATCAAGGCTGTGAGGCATATTTGAATATGTGAGGGGCGTTCATTAAGAAGTACAGCATAAAAGAATCAACTCAAAAGGTTATAGATTTAAATTCAAGCATAAAATGTCATTGGAAATTGATAAGGACAAGTGAGGGGAGCCTTTAGGGGGAAGTAAGTGAGATCAGCAAATACATCAGTGTTCATCACTAAGAGAGGTATTATGTTGACAATTATTCCATGAGGGTCAGGGGTGTAGGGAAAAAAGATAAATAAATTAACTTTCTTTCATCAAACTTGTAGGTCAGCCAGCTAATGACTCTGCCTTTTGTGACCAGATATTTGTCAGCATTGAAAGAGTCCTTTGGTTTTTTTAGTTTCCATCGCATTCCTCTCTGCAGTGTTAGCAGCTGTTTTTTTCTGCAGAGATTTAGAATTACTTTCCTAATATCTGACCTTAGACAAAAGCTTTCAAACTATGGTGCACTTCCGTCCACCATGTCTCACCTCGGCCACATTCATAGCAAAAGAAAAGTTAATACTGTCCACAACAGTGTAAAAAATTCCATCACTGGGCTTCAAATGTGAGTCCAATCAACAAGAGCAGATGAATAAAAGATATTGGTTTGAATTGTAAGTATGGACTGGAATGGAGCAAAGACTTGCAAGGTTGGTTGGGTGGAAGGAGGACTGGTGGCTTGGGTTAATGAGGTGGTCTGGGAGTGTAGACTGGATTCTGACTGCAGTATGCATGGGGCTTGCTTTCGCCTGAGGGGGATTTGTAGCCCTAAGACCACTGGTTAGACTCTCCTTGCCTCCGGCTGTGTATGCACTCCAACCTTAATGCGAGTGTGCTTTTGTAGAAATGTGTGTGTGCTTGTATATTAAGCCAAGAGGCGGCGAGTGTTATATTGCCCTCGGGATGACACCGAGTGAAGCTTTTAGTTCTGTGTTTAGTGTCGGCATTGGTGCATCATTATACATGCGTCTGTTTGCATGTATGTCCATTCCTCCATGTGTGGGGTTGTTTGCGCACTGATCTGTGTGTTTTCTGATTTTTCCGATTTGAGTCCCGATCACAAATGTGTACACAGGCTCTTCTCCTACCCCCCTCCTTCCAGCTTCAATCTCATTACCATTCTGCCCTTCTCCCCATCGCTTTACTCCACGCCATCAAGGCCTCGCCTCCTGGTGTTTGCATTGTAAATCAGGTCTGACAATAAGGCGATGATTAGATCCTACTCATATTCAAAAACACCTGATTTATTTATTCAGCTTTCTCTTTTGCAGGCCATCAAGATGCATAATATCTGACCAAGGTGACATACCCACTTCCAAATTTTATTCATTGCGTTTGCAGGCCAACCTTTTTCCCAACAAAACTCCAACACGAGAGATTAAATGAGATTTTGATAGCAGAATGTAGAGCTGGATTTCACATATGTAGGTATGTCAGCTTATCTATCAGACTGGAAGTGTATTTGAATCTAACTTTAAGTATAACAGTGTTTTTAGAAGTATAAATCATTGAGGGAAAGCTCCTGGATTCTGACATGCAGAGCAAAGTGATCAATTTCAGTGCCAGGCAAGCTAAAACTTAGTGGTTGCTGCTTTTTTTTTTATATATAAAATTGTAATCTTGGGTTTTTGATTAATTACTCACTTAATTTGAGGCTGCCCCCTAAATTTATTTAGTAATTTCTTCTCTGAATTTGAGAAAGCAAAAGTCATCGGCAGTGAAGTCTTGTGGGACCAGCATGACTATTACTGATATAGATGAATGCTTTGCCAATACTAAGCAGATAGGTGAATAAGTAATGAATATAAATATGATTTGCTATAAGGTTTAGGTCTGGGATTACAGGCTTTAATGAAAGTCAAACGTAATGACCACATATGCAAATGAGCTGTCAATACTTCAGATGCAGGTCTACAGTGTTTTTCCTCTGCGCAGAACTGAAGGTAATTGCAATGTCAAAAAGTTGAACTAAATAAAACGCCAGAACAGCAATTTGAGCAAATAAATAAAGTATTGGATAAGGATGTTTACGTTGCAGTAATGCACATATTTTTGTCTTTTATATGTATATAGCAAAGTAGCTCAAATAGCAGCATGTTTTACTGACACAAGCTAAAAAATCTTATATACTTGCATGCGATTCATTTTTTTTTTAAAAAGAGAAAAAGCAAGAGAGGATACCTTTTTAGTTTCACTTTACTTGATTACCTTTAGTCAGGTGATCTGATTTTAATGCTAAGCAAGCAGAAGTGTCATTTTCTAGGGCTACTAAATCAGCAGTGAGTTTTTAGTCTCATTAAATTATATTACAGACATTTAGCAGACGCTTTTCTCCAAAGCGACTTACATCTGAGAATAAGAACAACACAAGCACTAAATCAAACATTAGAGGACATCATAGATAAGTGCAGTCGAACTGCTGTAGTGTAGTTGGCACAGGTGGTCTCAGCCACTGTAGCTCGACTATCTGAGCAGTGACTGTCTTACCGGCAGTAAACATCATGCTATTTTTGTCTGTAAAATCATGAATTAGGATGGAGAGGTTAAGCTAGAAGCTAATCCTGAACACTAGTTAAAACTAAAACACCACAAAAGTCCCATAGCTGTTTAAGCAAATCTTTAATTTAGTCTTAATTTTCTGATCGATGTCCAGATTGAGACATATCACATAATAGTCGTCCCACGTATATATTTTGGCTGTCTAATGTTGTCAATGCTTTCATCACATAATCATTGTTGGTGGAATTGTTAGATCCCAGAAAATTCTCTTCTGACATCTTTATGCTAAGAAGCAGCTAGCTAAGCTAGCCTGCCAGGTTCTTCATAAAAACTCCTACTTGGAAAAATGAAGACATGTCTCTTTTATATGGTAAATGGTTTAGACTTTCTATCTACTGTGTTAAATCTGTGTCTGAAATCCCAGATAGCAAAAGATCTTTAGCCGAAATATGGTGGAATTTGCACTTTTGCACCTATAACCTTTACGTAGTAACCACTGTATGTGACCCACAAGGAAATTGCCATTAGCAAGGCTTCCCATCTTAGGATAACTTTCCATGATCCACATCCAGCCCAACAACTGGGTCAACTGTGTCCCACAGGCGACTTGCTATATTACCCAGGGCAGGCTGACATCTGGTCCACTTCTGGCCCACATAATGCTTGCCAGTGCCATAACTGAGCCATGAGTGCCAAAAGTAGCCCAGATTTGGCCCAAACGTCTCTTTTCTGGGACCCTATGTTGCTATATCCTCCAAATCTCCACTACATCTCCAGTCATTGCTGAACTTTCAGTTTCATTGCAACTAAACTGATTTGCTCAAATTGAACAGAAGATCCCAGCTTTCATTACATCACGTATCCAAATCAACAATGTGATCATTTTCCTGAATTACCTGTTCAATACGGCTTGTGTTACTGCCAGCTCTGGCGCCTTCCTTCACTGCTGCACTGTGATGTGTTGATAATTCAACATGAGCCAGCCAAGCGCATTGACAGCAATGGCGTACACTCCATGGTGCTGCTTGTTCTTTATATTACCTTTGTCTGCAGCAGAAAGCATCACAAATTTATATTTGAATCAGAGTGCTGAAAAATGAATTCACATTCAAACCAAAGCAGACAAGCAAAAGGCTTTAGATGTAGCTGAAATGTAAGAGGCCACGGGCAATGATCACCCTCACATGTGACCAGATATGAATTTTCATTTCAATGCCAGAGGTAAACGAGGTGAAACAGCTATGCCGCAGACTCACCTTACATCAGTGCTGTGGAGGTACTTTATATGCCTGGGTATTGTTAAAAATTGAATGCTGAAAAGAAATGTTTCTTACTGCACAGAATCCGATGAAAGAGTACAACTGCCTCCAATCCAAACTCACAAAACCCTTTGATGTTTGTTGGAATAATTTTATGCCTGCTTTTCATTTTCCACATTTTGCTTTTGAATTTTGATTGCAACTACAGACACTTTTCAATTGCTATGCAATATGAACTCTGCAATAATTCAAAGCCTTTGTTGAAGAACAAACATGTCATTTAGCTTAAAAATAGATTTTACAGCTTTTGGCTGTGCACCTTTCGGTGAGTTCAGAAAGATGCTAGAAATTTAATGTGTTTTATTAGTGTGTACATCCACAGCTCAGTGGCCATCATGCAGCAAATGTCTGCACGTGCACAATTGCCTGCTCAAATGTGGCATTTGGTGGCTCGTTCCTTCGAGGAATGGCGAAACTTGAGAGGCTGCCTAAAATACAGTGTGGTAATTGGAATTGCTTTATCTTCAGTCTCATCAATTAATGTGCAATTTTCCATTTAATCACTAACACGCTTGCTGCATTTGCAATTAAAATGAGCACTGATAACAGAGAAGATGTCTTTCAGCTGATACCAGTTGGAATGAGAACAGAAACCAGAAGACGCAATCAGTACACCAAATGGCTAGCAGAGACATGAGCGTGGCACACAAACAAGTGTGAACACACACAACAAAAACAGTGATGCTCATCTGATGCTGCGCAGGGTGTATGCACGTTCATACCGAGCACAGACACACACACACACACACACACACACAAGGACAGCATGACGCATTAAAAAAGGAAAGGATTTTCAGCTAAAACCCCAAATTAGAAACCAAACCAGCATTTAACATCAGAATATTGGCAGCAGAGTTGTATTTGGATGCCATTCAGAAGCAGAAGGGTCTCAGACAGCTGCCTTCTTTTTTGCTTTCCCATTTGGAGACGTTGCCAGAGTCTGGATCTCTGTGGGGAAACAAGCTCAGTGACGCTGAACTTTTATAATGTATTGTCCTGAATTCTTACATTTTAGCATAGCTTCATGTCTGGCAACAAAAACCTGAAAACTACCCTAAAACAGTCTATTTTTATATGAAAAGTGCTGGAGTCATCACACAGATATACTGTATAGAACCCGTAGTTTCCTAGTGCTTCATTCAGCAACGTCGATATGAGGAAAATGCTTACATATAGTATGACAGTCAGACTCTACTCTTATTATTATTCTTATTACAATCTAAAAATGTTTTGTTTGACACACTAAATCTTCTCTTCAGCCCTTTAAAGGTCAGAACTACATGCTGGACTTCAGGTCTTCGGGTGGTTGTGCATATTTATATCCCAGAACGCGGAGTATCGGAGATAAAATAGTTTCATCATGACCACTGCTGAATGTCCTTTGTGTGAGCACGATAACTCAAACAGTGTTCAAATTAGAGTTTGATACTCGGTGTATATGTTTAGATCCCCAAGGGGGGGAATCGAATTTTAGCATTTTGGGATTTATCGTTTCCTTACTAGGTGGCGCTTTATGCACCAAAAATTAGATTTTTGCCTATATCTCTGGAAATATTTACAATTGGATTTTGATACTCAGTATACCTGTTTAGGTTCCCAAGAGGACGATCTGCATCGAATTTCACGATTATTGGATTTATGGTTTCCCCACCAGATTTTTGGCTATAGCTCTGGAACTATTTGTCTCATTGACCTCAAATCAAGGCCAAATAAAAGGTCATGACATCAGTATGCATCCTGTCCTGACGTCATACCGGCCTGGTTCAAAGTTTCCACAACAGGTGGAACTTTGTGACTGAACATGTGCGTCTTATTGTATTGTGTCTATTCAAGCATTGGGGAATAGGAGGATTGGGGGCGTTCGGGGATATAACCCTAGCCGTCACTTCCTACAGCATCGGCCTCGTTCTTTACAGGAATTCACTGAATAACCCTGGAAGTCTTCCAGAAATCACTGTCTGTGAAGGAAATTCACCCTGAAATCCAGTGTGAAATCCCAATGCAGAGTGAGGCTCCATCATGACAGAAGCCTCATGAGCAGGATCCGGAAACATGGCCGTCTCCTCTTGACCAGCGCTCATACAAGTGATATGAGGCAAAGTGGAAAACTACGAACATGGTGTCATACAGACTAGAGAGAAGGTGGGCCATCCAGCTTGTTATCAGTGGACAGTGGAAAGGTCTACATCTCTGGTGGTACGGTGTTGCGTTAGTCGGAAGCTTCCACATCTGTGATGCGCCATTAATGCTGGAAAGTACATGGAAGCTTTTAGAGCAACATCTGCTCCCATTCCGATGTCTCTTTCAGGATAGGCCTTGCAGATTTCAGCAAGATGATGCTTAACCACATCCTGCATCCATCACAACAGCATGGCTTCACAGGAGGAGAGTTTGCAGAACCGGAAGCTTTTCTCCCAAAACTCCCCACTTTCCAGATGGTAAAGCAGTTTAAAGAGGGATGCTACACAATGCTGAATGCCACTTTTTTTACAAATATGTTGCTCATATTTTCCATGAAATTATACATTTTCATTTGTACAAAGTATTCTGTTTGTGTTTTGTCCCAACTTTTTTGAAAACTGAGGTTGCACTTAAATCATGAGTGATATTCTTTTAAATACACATCCATTGTTCTTGTACAGAGTTTTTTTTTTATTGTTTATTTGGGGTTTTAAATGATTATTTTTATCATGGTGAACCTAAAAGCCACACTGCAAATCCTCGGCCTCAGTGGTTCGGTCAGGTGGATTTACTGCACGCTTATTTCCTGAGGCAGTCGCTCAGAACGGACATTTTAACTGATGCAGACACTTTGCTCAGATGTTTCAGTTCCATCTCACTCGCTCATAATGAAGAGCTTCCAACGGGTCAATACCAGCGAGCTAATATGCGCTGATCCGTTGTAACTGCTGCTTTCTTTTCATGAACACACATGGCTTTTGTGCTGTATTATAAGGTGTTTTTTTTCCTCAATTTCTAGCATCTCAGGGCTTCCAGGTAACAGTTGGAGTTTGAAAGAAAGCTGATATGAAGGTCTGCATCAGCTTGCATTAATTACTTTGTAACATTTTTTTTATGTTGGTTGAAAACAGTAAAATATGACAAAAGGCTGCATTTTCATGCGGTTCATAGGTTATATGTGGCTTCAGGATGGATAACCAGCTGTGCTTGACTATAGCAAGTTGGAACTGTGGTAGGGGGTCTGCCTGGATGTGTGTGTGTCTGTGTCTGAGAGTAACATACCCCCGAACCAATTAGCTCCATCAGCGGGGGTGGGGGCAGTGGATACAGCAGAGTGCCACGGGGTGCGGCCCTCAACCCTGTGGGGTCCTGAGGAGCCTTAATTAGCCCTCTTGATTGGTTCGGTTAATGTGCAGCAACACCAGCAACCAACCGATGGAGACTATGGCGACTCCATCGCAGAGCGTTGCTTTTAAGTCAGATGTAATTAGTAAACAAGCGTCGCTTTCTGTAAATGGTAAACAAGTTGTGGGTTTTATTTGCAGTGTCATCATGAACCTGCTGCTGTGTTTAGGATTTCCGTAAAAGCGCTTCATGATTGAGTGTGTGCTGCTTTGTTTCCTTTCTGCTTGGTTGCGCCGTTAGTTGGCTCAGAATTAATACATCACCCTGTCAGCTCTGTGCTGCACATGCAGAGGCAGACGAACAGCGACAGGCTGAGAAAGGAGTTAGTCAGCGAGGAAGGGAAGAATAAGAGTCGGATAATGTGTGCCAGCAGCACCCTGACTGATTACTTAGTCACAGCAGCACCTGGTGGCTACAGCTGTAATAGAATTATATTCACCTTATGCACTGGATTTGTGTTTCTTGTTTCCGTTATTCTTTACCGTCTGTCTGTCTCTTCCAGTCTCGATGTGAAGCTGTCCCATGATGCAACATGTGTCCCCAGCACCTGCAGTGACAATGATGGCCACCCAGAGCGTTCCTCCACCATCGTACCAGGAGAGCCAACAGGTGAGCGCTTCACCTCATGCACACTATCTGGAACTTCTTTTAAAAAGTTGTTGCTGTTTGAATTCTTGTTAATGATTTGAGGTAAAATTAATCCAGCAGTTGATAAATATAAATGAAAAGTGGTTTAATTGTTTAAAATCAAATTATCTGTGAGTTTAAATGGTTAATGGATAATTAGTGACATTAAATATTCTAGAACTTTGAATATTTTATACCTATTTAAAGTTAGTAACAGCATATCATTCTTAATGTTTGTGTTATTTGGATTATGACAATTTCCAGCTTAATATCTCTTGATAAGGACATTTTCATGAGAATTAGAGACAACGCATAAGTTACAAGATAGTGTAAAAAAATCTCTAGCAGAATTAAATAGAGCAATATTATTCAACTAAAATAATTAGTGTTTTAGTTTTCACTGCCACCGGAAGATTGTACATTTGCTGGAAACTGCCGTAGCTCTACATGTTTAGTTGCTTGTTAACACAAATATCTGATCAGCCAATCACATGGCAGTAACTCAACTCATTTAGTTCCGTAGAGATGGTCTGAGTTTCTCAAAAACTGTATTCTGGGAATCTCACACACAACCATCTGTAGTGTTTATAGAGAACGGTCTGGAAAACATTCAGTGAAAAACAGTTATCTGGACCAAAATGTCAGAGGCCAGAGGAGAACTGATAGATGGGTTAAAGATGATAGAAAGACAAGATAAAGTCAAATGAGCACTGGTTCCAACAGAGATATGCAGAACAGCATCTCTGAACACACAACGCTTCCAAGATTGAAGCAGAAGTTCTCCACCAGCAGAAGACTACACTGGGGCATACTCCGCTTGAAATGAGACAGCCGGGGTAAGAGCATCACAGATGTGCTCCAGACCTCCGTTGTTGTGCAACTTCATATGTTGTTTATCCAATTAATGATCCCAATATTTCACAAAACAGATTATTTTTTATTTACATGTGTGTCTAAACTAAAACATCTTCAGTGAAAAATAATCCTGGTCAGATGCATGTCATAAAATTAATTTGTGGTCACGGTACACAGTGCTGCTTCCGTCCCAGTTTGTCTGCTGGAACAAATATGTGCTTATATGCATAAAAGAATGTTTTCTCCAGCACTCGGCTGCTGTAATTCTTTTCTATCTGGCCGCAATGACTTCTGGGTAATTGGAGACCGCAAGGAATACATAGCATGAACACTTGAACTCTGGACCCTAAGTACACTTCCATTTGGGACAGTACTTTGAGCGCCAGTATGGCATCAAGGACTGGAACCATTGACTGTATGAATACTGGACAGAGTGTACGTCACAGTTCCCATAGGTTTCTGAAGAGCAGATTTGAAGCCAATAGGCAAGTCCTACCATCTCCATCTTGGTGTTTCGTCATTAACGGAAAATCCAAAAATGGATGAAAAGATAGAGCTGAGAGGGCTCCGTCATGGTGGAGCCAGCAGGAAGTACGCAGCTGTAACCAGTGATAGCGCTCTAACACACAT
>JBAMHX010000017.1:20582241-20607215 GCA_037177515.1 Pseudomugil tenellus | reverse complement strand
TGTCCTCTACTGTTTGATTTAGTGCTTGTGTTGTTCTTATTCTCAGATGTAAGTCGCTTTGGAGAAAAGCGTCTGCTGAATGACTGTAAAAAAAAATTAAAAAAAAAATATATATATATATATAATATCAATTTACTGTGAAGTATATCACCCAGACATTTGGTCAAAATAGGATTTTTAGTTTTCAAAATGTTAATACAAGTTTTGTTATTAAATTATTAAATTTATGTTTAAATTGGTGCTTTTGCAAAAATGAGACTCAAAGGACAACAGCACAAGTCTCAAAAGAGAGCTCGCTCTCTGATAATGAAAAATTTACAAATGGAGAAAATTGCTTTAAAGCGCCTTGTACAAATATATAACTACAGTAAAATGTTTTAAAAGTTGGTATTGAACAACAGAAAACGCATTTGAAAAGAAATATGAAAATTTATTCATTTAGTCACATTAAATCAGTTTAGTGCATTAAAAAAAAAGATTGGTTTGTATTATGCTATTTTTTTGTATTTAGAAAAATGAAAAACTGTTACGGAAACAATTATTGTAGTTTGCATCAGAATCAAAACAGAAAATATATTACAATGTTTGAACGCCCGATTGTAGATGCTGTCTGTGCTGTTAATCAAGCATTAATTTCGTTGGGTCATTTCAGCGTCTCTGTGGCAGACAGAATTACTTGGTGTAAAGAGGGCTTATTGGGAACCAATCTAAATGCCGATGGTGTCATTATTCAACAGCCATTACATTTTGCAATTAAAATTATGATAAATGAATGTAAAAAAAAAGTATAACTACTTGAAGAACAAACTATTAAATTGAAAAAATGTAAAAGAAAAGCAAGTTCATTTGTAATAACAGTTCAGCTGATTAATTAGCTTGATTTTTTTTCTTAAATTAAATTTTTTAAGAAGAAATTAAACATAAACCAACTTAAACATTGGAAATAAACTACTAAAAAATATTTTATAAAATAACCACAACAATTTTGAACGTTTTTGTGTATTTTACAGTGTAAAAGTCATCAAAGCCTCCACCCTGTTAGTCTACAGAATTAGACAAAAGAAAATAATAATACCCAAAACACATCTGAAAAGAAAAAATTCCACTTCACTCTACTTTCAGTTGATCACTACAATATTGATGCACCCCACATAATGAGCTTGCATTATATATTTATGAAGTGAATTATTTAAAATACACAGACATTTCTAATCGCACTAGCTGATCCCCTTAGTGTGCAGTAAGCACACCGACTAAAGTTGCTGAGTTGAATGAGATGGAGGATGCCCCATGCTCTGTGGCACAACCCATTCTGGAGCAGCGCAGACAGTTGTCGGGCCGTCTGTTTCTCCTCCTCCGGTCCCACCTCCAGGTATCCGTCACTGCTGTCTGAGAAGGTGCGAGCTCCCTCACTCAGACCTGAGGCAAGCCACTAAAAAGTCCTCAGCAGCTCCTCTGAGATACAATACTCTTTGATGTGAGCAGCTCCCGGTGTTGGTGGAGTCAGCCCCTCTTCCTCTTCCATACTTAGTTTTCAGCTCCCCCTCCCCTCCTGCTCTTTGGATTTAAAACAAAATTAATGCAAAAAACCTTTTCAACTATCCCGTATTCTTGTCATTTACACACTCAGTAATAACGCTACATAATAGTAATGCTAAAAGCACAGACTGTGGTCAAATCCAGCTTTTTTTTAAATACATTTTAAACAATTAGCAACAGTGAAATCTCCCCTTTTTTGCATCACATTGAGATTTTCATCCATGGTTTAATCACAACTGGCCTCTATTACTGCTTGATTTAGTCGAATGTCAACGGTTCGTCTCCAGTTATCTTTGAACATTGTTGCTCATCTTATTGTAACAGGCAGGCCTACTAAGAAACAAAAGCTTGTTTCATTGACTTCCAGTCAGTTTAAATCGTTTTGTTGTCAAATGAAAAAAGTACATCCTAGCATAGTATTGGGGTGACTGATTAAAATATGTCTGTGCTCCTTTTGGAGTTGTTTGGAAGCTGCAGGATATGTACAACAACAGGAAGATGGTACACTTCATCACAGAGCAGGGGTGACTGATTAAATTGTCTTCTTCATGCTATTGTAATATAAAATAGCAAACTATACACTAGGAAAACTGCTTAAAATAAAACATATTTTCATTTGTTTTGTACAGTTGCTTGCTTTTGTACAGTTGCTTGGTGAAATTACCATTTAGTCTTAGGTTGTTAAAGAAGTTAACAGACCAAAACAATGTGGAACAGTGAGACTGGGGGGGTTTCCTGCTGGGTGCCCTAAAGCCATAAATGTATAGTTGCAACATCACAACCTTACAGCTTGTCTTCAACATCTAGAAACTTTTGAATTGTCGCTTTTATAGGGTAAACTATGTATGTATAAAACAAACATATGTATGTGTAAAAAAACATAAATCTCACTTTCAATATTACGGTATTAAAGTAAATTAATGTATATCTAAAACTAAGAGAATAACAATACAACAATCTACATGGCTATCTCAATCAAATGATCAATGAGCCAATGACATAGATCCAAAATACAAACGCTGTTCAAAAATCAATAATATCACCACTTGTCATACAATTTTCCTTTCAAAATCATTTTAAGTTATCTTCGTATGTGGTGTTTCCCTTATTATATTCTTCATTATAAGATCTTTAAAATTTTTTAGATTTATCTTAATATCAGTGCTCTGTAAACATAGCAAAATCAGTTAGTGAATAGCTAGAAGTAGAGAAATTAATCCATCTCATGAATTCAAAAATAGTTAAATTAATAGATTAAATGTAATCAGCAAATATATGGTGAAAGCGTTCAGCAACATGGAGTTTATGGTTGTATAGTTATGTAGCATTTCTTTTAAGCTAGGCTACCATATCTAGAAGGCTTCAGAATTAATTTAATGCTCATAGTTTTAACAGTTTCATCAGCATGTCAAAGTACCAGCAAGCAGTCATTCAGACAGCATAACTTTCACGGGTTATAAATTTCTCACACCAGGTTAAAGTGATAGAGTTCATGTTAGCATAACAAACATTTGTGGTTGTGCAGAAGCTAACAGTTGTCAATTTGTGCTCTTAGAAACTGAAATGGATTTTCCGCCTAAACTCATATGTTGAATTTAGAACCTCACTGACTCTCATCTCAAACTTGGACATAGCAGCTTCATGGATTAACCAAAAAAAAAAAAAAAACACTTTAATGCACAAAACAGTTTTATGGTAACTAGCAACTAGCATGAAACTGCAAAGTTAACGCAGTGATCACGCTCCTCATTTTCTTGTTTCATAGTGTTGATGAAAGTTATACTCCTTGTTTGCCTAAAATGTTGTCACATTGTGGAAAAACCTACTTTTGAAAAAAACAGTTTAATTTAACTTTACTTTCTCTCCCACAGTGAGTCAGATAATCCAAAAAGACTCTAAAACATTTGATCTGCCAGAGTTCCTTTCTCAATGCAATGTCTTCATTGCGAGCTGTGGGATTTTGAGAGCCAAACCAACATCTCTACCATTTTTCTTCCACTATTTTGCTCAGGAAGTCTGTGTAGGCTTTAATGTTATTTTCACTAATTGCTGGAATGCTGGCTTTATGAGGAGATGTGTGGTTTCCTCCCTCCATCTCTCTGCCTGCTTTGTTATTAGCAGCAGAGTAAATGTGTGATAGGGTAATTAGTCTAATGAGTTGTGGCATTTACTGTAAAGATCCTTCTGGATTTTCCGCATCTTATTAAAAAGCCGTGAGGCTTTTCTTTGTCAGGTTTGCAGATGTACATTCAAGGTTGATGGAAGCCAATTCTCAGAGATGGAAATCTGCATTTAATTGAAAGGATGTTATAATAAAACTTTCTGTTTCAAACAGAAACGTCCTTGTGATTTTCAGAAACAACTCCAGGGTAAATAGCTGTGTTTACCAGAATGCCCTGTTTTAATCTGAGTCACTTATGGGTTTGCTTGACTTAATGGCTCGCTTGCTTTTACATGTAGAGGGCTTACAGAGGAAGATCAGTGACAAACAGCAACAAAAGTATGTTTTTCAAAAGTGTCTCATACAGTGAGGCATGTTTGCTACATTTTCTCTCTTTCACTCAAATTTACTGAGAACTAGCTTACAAAAGTTTCTCAAATATCCTTTTTGGTATGTAGCACAATGTGTTTGCATTGCAAAATGGGAGAAAACATGAATAAAATTGGATTTATCCTGTGTTTTGAGACTAGTGGGATCCCTTTACAAAGACTGGTGTTGCAGCGCAGAGCTCTGAATGGTAGATATTATCAATTTTAGTGAAAGCCTCTCTCAAGCTGGTCAGTGTAGGCATTTTGCATTGTGTTTCTACATACATATTTGTTAGAAGGTTAACAGCAGTCATGCTGACAGGAATTTATCTGGCCCCTGGTGTGTTCGTGCTTTTACATTTACATTTACATGTACATTTTACATTTTTTTATAAGGTAAAAAAAAATGAGTGGAAATTTTAAGATGTATGATACCCGAGAGAATGGTCCCACTTTTAATTCGACGTGTCCGAGGATGTCGTTCATCAAATTTTGTGCTTGCCTGCATATTTATGTGCCTCCCTAATGCACCATAAAACCTGTTTATCTTCAGAGCTACGACGCATCAATGCATCCTCCTCGCCATTTGATGGGCTTAAAACAGGCCGGGACTCTTTCCATTTAGCCGGTCAGCATGTGTTGGTGCTCTGTCGTTCCTGAATGCAGGAAACTGTGTCAAAGCTCAAGTGGTTTTATTGGCTGTTTCTGTCAGATACTTGTTTTTATGGGTCCTTTTACTGCTTGACATTGGATGAGAAAGGAAGTCCAAAATACACCATTTTTTCTCTTTCTGTTTCTTGCTGAAGTGACTGCAAAGACAATGCTTCAGCTAAGCTGAAGTGGGGAATGTGTAGATGGTTTTGATTTTTAGCATCCTCCGCTAATGCAGCCACCCCCCTCAGCCACTTTAAGATGGAGAATGAGGCATGCAGACAGACAAAAAGCCTGCATAACAGGTTTTAGTGGTTAGAGGGATGTTACACAGAACAACAGCTGAATTGAGGTTTCTGGTTGAGGGAAATAGAAATCCCAAAGGGCACTTACGGACCAAACCTGAAATCACAGTAGAGAAAGTAGAGAAAAGGACAAAAGATTTATTCCGATTTTGCTAGAATTTCTGTGTGTTCACATATGTGCACCCCAACCCCTCTCCTGTAATACAGAGTGCGCTTCAGACATGTAGCCCGGGGATATGGGGGCCTTGTTGGGAGCAAACGCAGCATGACTCTACCTCAAGCCGGTTTCTAATATACGGGGTACAGCAAGCCTGATTAGGCTGGCGAACAGTGGGGAGCAGAGAGAGTTTGGAGAGACCACCATCCCTCTCTTTCTCCAACTCGCACACATAAACACATACCTGTAAACCCCCTCCCCCACCGCCTTTTGTACTCCCCCGGTGGCCTGCCAGACTATTTTGAAAGCAGGAAAACATGATTTGTTCTGAAGAGGACTGCACTGCTTTGATTTGAGCTTGTTTTCATGTGGCGCTTTGCATCAGCAGGTTTAATGTTGTTCACCAGCTTAAGAATATCCAGTGAATTCAATCTCAACACTAAAAATCCAAATTTAAATAATAACGGTGCAACCCGGTTGTTGATGTGCAAGACAGTTGGACAAGTTTGTCCGGGTGTCCGGCTAGCACCTTGTATGATTACTTTCTCCGGTGTGTAAATGTAGGAATGAGGTACATAAGTGTTTTAAACTGGTTTGAGGTTAAAAGCTACAATCAGTGCAGAACATTTACTATTCAGTAGCTTTTCTCTTCCTTTCAATTATGCAACATATTCTTCCTCTGCAGATGTAAATGTACGTACAAGCTGACATTTCTGTTCTTGACGTTTTCGTCCATTAAACAGTATAATTAAGTTTAGATTATTTTTACTGATGACAAAATGTCTCCTCCTTTACATGGCAGCAGTACTGCTGGGTGAAAAATAAATAATTAACCAATCACATGAATGCAACTCATTACATTAGTCATGAAGACATGAGCAAGATGACATGATAAAGTTCAAACTAATTATCAGAAAGAGGAAAAAAGAGGATCATAAGCAATAGTTCCAAACAAGATACAGAATATCAAGGTCACCAGATCTCAGTCTGCCTGGCTTTGTGATGATGAGGAACGAGAAGTTCTCATCATGGATGTGCAGTCAAGAGATCTGCAGCAACTATGTGATGCTGTCATTTAAATGTGGAGCAAAATCTCTGAGGAACATTTCCAACACTGAACATTTAAATGAGAAATTAGTGAAATGACATTTAAAAATACACCGGTAGGTAAAACAAAGTTGTTAAGAGGCCAACTGAGCTTGTTCATCTCAGCTTTTTGCTGACACAAAGGGAAATGTGGGGAGCTGCGAAATCACACATTCCTAAGTAGTATGATTGACAGTTTGTCATGAAAAAAATCCCTGCATTGCTCCTTTAATTATAAGCTTCCCATTTTAAGGTAGTTTAAATTATCTTTGTGTGTGTGTGTGTGTGTGTGTGTGTGTGTTCATACAGCAGTACTGGAGTTTGGTGTGAGATTTGTGAATGTAAAGCTGTCTCATCACTGGCCATAAACCAGATGCCACAAGCGCTGCCTCGTCTCTCACCTTCATGTATAAGTCATCACATTTCCCGCTGGCCTCTGATTCTTTGTTTTTAGGCTATTCCTTGGCGACCCAGCACGTTGCAGTGCTGTTGGGTGGGAGGGCCGTGCTGACTGCACTCACTGGCCGTTCTGTAAATCGCTCTTTTATGGCCCTTGTAATGATCCCCCAGTCGGCAATATCCACTCCGTCGCACTGCAGATAGGGACCTGCCGGGCTCGGAAGTCGACACGGGGGTGCTCTGAGTGGTCGGAGAAGCTAGTGAGTCACATGACCCTGCATGCAGAAATGCAGACACATGCAGCTATGTTAACGTTCATGAAAACGGGTCTTTTCACACTCCATCTGTCTTCATTCTGACTTCCTGTGTAAAGGTCATAGAAAGCACCAGAGGAAAGAGCTCCTTATGTAGTGTTTAGTTGGTACAAATCAGGCGTGTGTAGCTGAACGTTGTCAAATATACATGATCCCCCATGCGAACCATGGTAGCCATCACAGGTTTTGTCTTTAACGTAATGTATCTGTATCACGGGGAAAACAATGCTTCATCTTTTTTAAGCGTTTTGTTGATCAGAATTAAAACATCTCCAAAGTCCTTTTCTAGTCAAATTCATTCTGTTTATTTCTTTAAACAGGACCCACTATCTTAACGGCTTCAGGCTGTATTATGTATTAAGCCTTCTTACAACATCTACGTTTAGCTAAGCATGACATTAGTATGTTTGACTTTTTTGTGCAAAATGCCACGTAGGAAACATTTTTTGTATAAAAATGCTCGATTACCATTTACAGTGAAATGTTTATACACAAGAAAAGAAAGTAAATGGTCTGTGACATCGAGAGAAATGTGTAAAAATACATCCTAAAATTTTTACAGTTGTTCCCTTTTCCACAAGCTGTATTCACATTTCACTTGCATTACTACCCAAAATGTTTTTTTATTTACTTTTTTCTGAATTGTGTAATTGTGTAAATCCACCACTTTCCGTCTACCTTAGCAATAATGATTAATTAGTACAGATTTAAAATGTAATACTACTTCATAAAATTTTTTAAAAATAACATTTCCATTACCCAAACAATGGGCAAATCTCAAAGATAGATACATGGGTCACATTATTTATCAAAAGAAGGCAGAACAGAGAGTGTCCTATCTGTCTACTCGAACAGTATGGGTAGTTGACAGAGTTCAGGGCGCCGGTTGTTTGGTTCCGATCAGAATTCACAATGTGAAAAATGTGAGTTTCTTTTGTGTTGTTCATTGTTGTTGCATGCCAGCTTCCTTTTGTGGTCCCTGAAATGTTTTTAAACTTTATTTAATTTGTTGATTAGCTTGCAGCCAGTTCCTGCCGCAGCTGCTGCGACTTACCGTTTTATTTGAATGCTGCCAAGAAGCAGTGCTTTCTGGCAGTGATCCAAAGTAAACACGGAGTCTGCTCTCAGACTAATTTTTATAAGTTCTAAACTCATTTTCTTCCTTTTTATTAAGCTGTTGGTCCGTGTTCATTTGCTTCACTTGTTTTTTCACAGCAACCATACTTCTCTCTATGATAATTGATCATTATTAAATACAATGCCATTTTTTTCACATGCAGTGTTTTACTTCTACAGGAAGTGATGGTTTTAATAATTGATAATCTTATTTATATTGAGTTCTTTTTCATGTCCTATAAAATATTTTTAAAACAACTTTTAGGTACATTTCCACTGTAGAGGACATGATGCATCGATGGTTTGTCATGGTTTGTTTTTAAAATCTTCAGCATTTTTTTCTTCATTCTTCACAGAAGACAGGAGGGCAGGAAGAGATGATGCTCCTCTGTCTTTAATTTGCCAACTTTTATGCAACCAGTTTTTATATAGTACCATCTGTGGAAAGTGTTCTGCAGGATTCAGGTCTGTCGTGACTTATACGAGCACTGCGGTTTCCTGAACTTGCTGCTGCTGTCAGTTTAAAGCAAATCACTGTATGTTACTGTATGTCATATCATTCGTTATCTGTGCATAAAGTAAGAGTGGCAACACCTCCTCAAGTGACTGTGGTAAACCACCCGAATTCAGCAACAGCAGCAGGCTGGATTCTTCAGAAAAGGCAGGTTGGCTCCAAGGATTCAAGCTGGTGACCTGAAATATGAACTTTCCACCTGCAGCTTCAGCAGAAATGATGATCAATCCAGTTGACCAAACTGCACGTTTCCTGTTTCAGATGGTCCAGCGGTGCGTTTTATATGTGTGCATTCTCAGATTTCTTCTCCTGGCTGAGCGTAACCCGTTTTATTCCAGTGGCCTAAAGGCAAAACGTGTTGCTTGTTCCGGGTTGACCTTCTGCTCTTCTGAATGTGATGAGTGGTTAACTTGGTTATTATGAGCATTCTGCTAGTCCCACTCCTACTGACGTTCCCATCAGCTGTGTACTTCTGACCCTTGTCACAAAGTTCAACAACTTTTAGTTTTATAATTCTCCCATCAGCAATATTGAACCTAGACTCATTTTGTGATACATTTGATAGAAACATCAGATCCTGCCAGAACTCCACACACAACGCTCTTAAAGAACTCAGATTCTTTTAAAACATAGTTGTCATTTGTATAGAATTGCTGTAAAATATGGACATGTTTAGTGTTATGTAATAGCAAACAGTGAAGTTATTCAAAAGTTATGAAGTTTGCAATTTATTGTCTTTTTATGACAAGTGACCGGTACAGATTTTAGCCACCCATATTGTTTGTTTTGTTTTTTAACCCTTTTGCGCCTCACAGTTTAACATGTTCGTTTTTATTCCAAAGTTTTTAAAGGTTTTTAAAAACTATCATTTTTACAACTTTTTAATGCCATTTCATCAGTCATGCATTTATTTTGGCATGATTACTTGTACATTTTTCTTTACAGTTTTCTGCTGTAGCTTGCCGTCATTCAGGTCGGGTTGGTCCTAAGAGCTTGAACAAAGGAAACAGCACTTCTGCTTTTGGGGGATGTTTCACGTTTTTTTTTTCATTTCACATCAGAACTGAAGAAGCTTTGCAGTGAAACATATTAAGGAATCCAGCTGCTTTTATTCAAGCTGTAGTTGCAGTGGTATTGTAGTTTCTCTGTGTGTTGAGCCATTTGAGCTTTGTTTTGAACCTGACAGTTGGGCTTAAGATTTGGTAACATTCAGCTTCGTAATGCTGCTCCTAATGGTTTTTGACAGTAAACTGCTGTAAACCAGCATCGCCACAGATATGTGTGACCCACCACCCTCACAAATATTGCTAAATATTAAGACGTGCTTGTGCATGAATGATGCACTTCTTTATAAAGATATTTCTGTGGTATGGCAGGGTCATTTTGTCAACAGTGCCTCCTTCTGTTCAGGAAGAAAATTGCATCAAATGGATGGCTGCTGGTGAAGTTCGGCGTTTTAAGCAGTGATTTGTCCAATCAAACACCAAATGCACCATCATGTCCTTACACATCTGTACAGGTTTCACTGTGCAAGCAGGGAGAATGACTGGAAGAGATGTACAGTCACGGAGGCCAGAAGTAACTATGCTCATATTTCATCTTCTGTCTTGTTTATGGATACTAATGCTCATTGATTTGAAGAATGATCTCTGCTCATGGCTCAATTACTCATTCAGTCCAATGAAGACTGTGTGTGAGGGTAAATAATTTGTTAAGATGTCATCTACAGAGCTGGGAGTCACCCTGTTCTCTTCCAGTTAGTCTCCTCTATACCTCACCTGTCCAGATTCCTCTCTACCTCAAGATATTAGGCAGACATGCTGGAGAATCTCCACTCCACACGTGACACTCCTATTTAGTATTCTTGCCATGACTGGCTCAGGAAGCGGCATTAAATTGGGATCAGGCAGATTAGAGTATCATATAGACGACTATTAAAGGCTGCAAATGAGAGCCATGGGTTAGAGTGTGAGCAGGGGCCCTGCCCCTGTCCCTATGACGAGCCCTGCAATTAGTGCTCGCTCACATGCGTGTGCACGACAACACGATGAAATGAAAATGGGAATAAAATGCATGGCCCTCTGCGTATGAGTAAAAGAATAAATAAGAAATTCAGAAACTTATTTAGAAACATTTTATTCAGCTTGTTAAATGTTAGGTTTTTTTCAGAATGTATTGTTTAGCATTTATAACAGAGTGTGAAAGTAGCCTGAAGCCATATCACTGCACATGAGGAAATATAAAGTCTGCTCCCCTTCATGGTGCAATGGTAAAACTTTCTGACCAGGACCGTGGTAAAACCGGACCAAACTATAACTGCTATTCTGTTTTTTTTTTTTTACTATAAGAATTGTTAGAATGTTGTTTTTATTATGAAACTGTCTCATAACAATTGTTGTGGGGGAGAGATGGTGTACTTTTTATTTGAGCTGTTATATTTTCCAAACTTTAAGAAATCTTATATTAATTCCCAAACTTAACTAAGTAGATTTAGTTCCCATACATAACCAAAGAAATGGTGAAAAATAACTACAATGGCAATATATCCTATTTAATACATATGTTTTGGAAACCTTTTTAGATTTAGATTTTTTAAAATATCCTACAGTCACATCTTCTACTTCGATTGAATTTGCTTTTTCAAAAACTTCAATAAAAAGCTTAAAAATAGAATATTTTCTTAATTTTAAGGTAGGTTTATGGGTATTAAGTAGATAATGATAGTTATGAGTGTATATTAACCCGGAGTGTGGTTTTGCTTACCGGGACTTATCCTGTTGCTACAACTGTAAAGCAGTTTTGGCAGCTTTTCTGCCATTTAAACATTTTTTGTTTGATTGTTTGATTCACATTTATAACTTGTTTATTTTCCCTTAAAAATGCAGAGCTCTTTGCAAAACAAAGCATGAAAATGAAATACAGAAAAATGTCATTGCTAACTTACCTTGTTAGCATAATAGCAAGTTCACACTGTAAGATCTAGTTTATTTTATTTAGCTGTGTTCAGTTTATTCATGTGACATGACTGTTTAAAACAGTGCAGAAATTAAATGAAAAATACCTTATTAATCCCAGAGGGAAATTCAAATTCTGTAGTCATTTGGTTCAGCTGGTTGTGGTTTTTTTAGCTGCAACAAGGCATGATGTTTTCCACATCACCAGAACTCTTTTATGACTCAGACTGGTGTTGAAAAAGTGCTGGAGATTCTAAAATAGTTGTCTGAGCAGGTCTTGAGAACTCTGGGACTGACACCATCTGAACCTGCAGCCTTGTTCTGGTTCTGTTTCATCAGCTGTTCATGACTTGATTACAGGGACAGACAGAGTGGATGTGGAGGCAGAGGTGGCTTCAGGAAGTCCGGATGTGGAGGGAGATGGGGTTGTGTTCAGGTCCTTGACTGAAGTGCAGGGTGACAGAGTGGAGGTGTGACAGTAAAGCTGTAAGGTCATGGGGCTAGCATGTAGGCTCATTTCAGCTAGCATTGCAATATCTCTTGTGCAGATCTTCTCTTTTCAGTAACATGTCCAGGATGACACCAACATTGGTTAATCAGTACTTCAACTCCACCTCCCTTTAGTTTTCCACTAAGTAGTTTATTGCGGTGTGCATGGAGTATTTTGAAGCGTGTACAAACGCATGACAGTCTGCGATATGTTCCGTTAGCACCTGGGCCTCGTGAGTAGGGCTTCAACTAATGATTATTTTGGTAGTCGATTAGTCAGCGATTATTTTGTCGACTAGTCGATTAGTCAAACACCTTTGAATGTTTTGATCTTATTCTTTTCTCCGCTTCAGTCTGACTTTCCGCCATCGTTTGTGTCTCCTTTTTCATCGAATGCATCTTCTACTTGTTCTTCTTTGGAGTTTAATGGGAGTTGGCAACTAACAGTGCATTACCGCCACCTAGTGTCCGCCCAGAAAATTGTGGTAAATGTCGAAGCATACGGTACGTCGACAAATGTGATTAGTCGACGTTGTCGATTATGTCGACTAATCATTGCAGCCCTGCTCGTCAGTTTTGTTAGCCAGGGATCTTACGTTACCCATCACAACATTTGGAAGAAACTGGAAGAAATCTCCATCGTTTCTCTCTCTGCCTCACTTCTCAGATTTGCATAGTAAACTAGCAAAATTGTTGAAACCAGAAATGTTTTAGGTTTGACCTGTTTTTCTGAGTGTGATGATGGACCCATTTAGCAAGAGACGGCGTGTCCTGTGACTGCAGAAAAGTGCAGCTGGAATTAATGACATTAATTAACCACAGTGCCTAAGATGCCTCATTGAGCTGTGCCACTGAATCAGCACGCATTATCAGAACCTCCCCTAAGTGGAACACAGCCATGTGCACCTGCGCTCTTCTTGTTATGACATGTCAATATGTCTGCTGAGCATGGTACAAGAGGTGGCAAGAGATCTTAGCGGGTAAACACTGTGGGACATTGTGAGGGTCCTGACATGAAAATTAAAGCAATTTGTTTTTAAAACCCACCCCAATCAGTACTTAATAATCAGGGCCGTTAGAATAATTTGACAGTTTCATCGATGGCCAGAACCACTCAGGTTTTGTGTAAAGACATGTTTAAAAGGTTTCACTTCTTCAATTCTCCTATCATGTAATCTTTTGAAAAGTGCCACCTAACAGTAAATAACCATAAGCTAATGCTTAAATCTTGTTAAATCTTGTCATAAAAGCATAAATACGAGTGTTATGGGGTTGTTGCCATGGTGACTGCCAGGTCCTACACAGCAGCCCTATGACTGTGGTGTGGACCCCACCTTTCCCTAACCCAGGTGGTTTTGGTGGTGACGGCCTCTGTTGCCATGGGTGGGCTGGTTTCTTGTGTGAATGGGTCTGTAAGATTTCCTCACAGCTGCATCAAGCCAGATGTTTTTAAAAGAGACAGTAAAAGAGACAGTTATGTTTATGCAAAAATGAGGCGAGGGGTAAGGGGAAAGTATATGTGGGCTATGTATGTGTGTAAAAGGAAGATTTTAATATTAATCGGACTGTGAAACACTTCGTGTTTTATAACAAAAAACACTTAGAAATACATTTATTCACATTTAAAATACAACTTGATATAGTTATAATTATAGAAATGTCAAACAAAATCTGAAGAAAAATTAATTTATTTTTTTTTTTGTATTTTCACTATTTATTGCCATTTGATAGGTCAAAATGATTACCTCCGCCAAGGAGGTTATGTTTTTGCCAGCGTTTGTGTACAAAATAACTTAAAGTTATGGACGGATTTTCATGAAATTTTTCAGGATATATCCAGAATGGGAAGATGAATAAGTGAATAAAATTTGGAGGTGCTCTGCATCATGCTTTGGAGTGTAAGTCACAATAAGCTGAGGGGACTGTAGCTTGGTAGAGCACATCCAAATTCTAATCTTCATACATTGTAGCACCTTTGATGTGATGGAAATGGTAATAACAATAATCAAATAAAATATATTACGCAGCTCTAATGATGGATGTAAATCATTTGGGCAGTGATGCAGAAGTGAACTTTTGAACTTTAGTTTTAGTTTTTAAGCTGTGACTCTGGATTGTGCCAGATTTTATTCATGCATATTTTATGTTTGGTAGGAGGTAATTATTTCTTCAATTAATATTTTGCATTAAAGCATCAAAGTAAATTTTTAATGATAATTTATTCAGTGATTTGGGGCTTGAAATTACTTCAAATTCCAGCGTAAAAAGCTTAAAATTAAGAGTTCACAGAATTTCTCTGGAGGAAGCTGATGGCAAGAAGGATGCTTTCTATTTAGACTGTCAAACCCTTTTGATTTTTTAGAAGAATCAGATGTAGAGAAAAATTTATTCACTGAAAACTACTGTCCCTCTGTCTGTCCATCTTTCTTCTCAGGCATCCGTTATTCCCTCTATTGGCGCTTTTGTTTGAGAAGTGTGAGCAGGCCACGCAGGGATCTGAATGCATCACGTCTGCCAGCTTTGACGTAGACATTGAAAACTTTGTCCACCAGCAAGAGCGAGAACACAAGCCCTTCTTCAGTGAAGATCCAGAGCTGGACAACTTGGTAAGCCAACAGCAGTTCAGAGATCTTGCTTGTTTTAATGTGGAAGGTAAGTAGTCCATGAGCTGCTTCTGTTCTTTTCAGCCCTGCTAATTCAAATCAGAACTGCTGTCTTTCAGTTGCACATGGAAAACACAGCAAACTGACTGATAGTAGTTACCTCTGGCGTTTTATTGTAAATCCTCTTTTACTTCAGTTTACACTACCATACAATTTTTACCTCCACCAAGAAGGTTATGTTGTTCCCTTTGTTTGTCTCTTTCACTGTTTGTTCGCAACTTTACGCAAAAACTACTGGGAGGATTTGAGATTTTTTTCATGTTCTGTGGATAGGTTTTGCGTCTGACATGTAAATTAGATTAGATTAGATTTTATTAATCCCAGGTGGGAAATTTTATTCAAGTACAGCCCAAAACCAAGAATACACACACAGAAAATAACACAATACATGGGGAGTGCTGAGGCTCAGCCACCTACGTCTAAGAAAACAATAATGGGCCTTTTCCACTGGTACCTGCTCTGATTGACTCAAATCTACTGGTTTTACATTATAATTTGGGACCCTCTGATGTGGAAGAGGTTCCAAATATGCCACCGCGATCAGAGATACTATGAAGCTGCCAACAATCAGAGCTTCAGAAAGTATGTTTGTGTTGATGCTAAAGCTGCCGCCTGGATCACTATTAATACCAAAGTTACGGGCTGATCACTACGTCAGCCGGTAGTCAATAACTTTAACCTAAATCCTCCCCACTTGGAACCTCAAGGAAGCAGGTATACTGCAAAAGTATCTACTCGGTATGCTATAGTGGAAACACCCTAAAGCCTGGTAGAGCCGAGTAGAGCTAGTTAGAGTAAGTACTAATGGAAAAGGATTATAGTTAAGAAGGGGTTCTATAAAAGGAGCATCAGAGGGGAAAAAAACACACTTTTGTTTAGGCGATTATGAGTAATGTAAAAACATATGGAACCCATATTCCCTTTAGAACATTCTTGGTATCATAGATTCAACAAGGTTTTGGAAACGTTCCTGTGAAAATCAACAACCGTGCCACATTCAGAGTCACTTAAATCCCCTTTCTTCCATGTTCTTATGCTCAGTTTTTAACTTCAGTAAGTCAGCTTGATCATGTCTACATGACTAAATACATCAAGTTGCTGTCATGGGATAGGCTGATTGACCATTGTGGCCAGTTTGTGTAAAGCCACAAAATGGTTTGTGTTTCAGGGGCTGTTTTGTGGGTAGTTGCCCACAGAAAATAAAATTCTTTTAAATTTTGGACTTGCAAACTTCAGAAAAAAATCATAAAGACAATTTTCAGTGAATGCCATCATTACTGCTTCTAATCATTCCCTCTTTTTACATGTAATCTTGCACATCCTCCCCCTTTTTCTGCAGAAAACCAGCAGTAATTACTAAAAGAGTAGCACATTGATTGTATTCGCTGACAAAAGACTAGACAAAGACCAGGAAGAGATTTTTTTAAAAAAAGAAAAACAACTGCAAGCTAACGATTGCAGTTCTGGGGGGTTAAGGCCGACAAGTGCTGAACAGTCAATTAACCCTGCATCTGTGTGTTTTATGAGCCACAGGGTGCCAGCATTCTCCCCGAGGGCACTAACTCTTCCACAGGGTAGTTATGTTACACTGGGCCTGACTGGCTGCGATGGGTGCAGGACTTACTGGTCCCTTGATTAAATGAGAGCAGTTTAATTAGCTGATTTATCTCCTCTGTGGCCAAGCACTTTCCTGACCATTCTGTTGCCCTTCAGTGGTGACTTTGAAGGGGAAGTTGTGACGGTGACACCACAGCGGAGAAAGCCAGATATACAGATATTTCTTTTTAATCTCCATTGATGCACTCCATTACAGTTTTATCATTTAGTTTGTGTACATAGTTATTTTGAATTATAAATTAAACACCTGTAATGCATAAAATAAAAACACAGGTTTCTACTTATTTGCCACAATACATTCAATCGTTATTTTTAGATTTCATTCTGAACTGAGTTATACAGTTGAAGCCCGATGGTGCATTAGGAAGTAGTCACGTTGGTGTCTAAAAATACAGATCTAATATGTGTTAGCCAAATCTCCAAGTCAGACATAGATCTTTAACGTACTACATGCTGTGATGTATGTTTGACTTTTCTGAGTTGTACTCAATCTTCACATGTTTTTAGGGTGGTGTTCTCACTAGCTATTTTAGCTCTAGATTTATGTTTGGCTTTGTTGTTCCAAAGCATTTTTAATCAGCCGTTAAAGAATTTTGTCCATTGCAAGTTTTTTTTTTTCTTTTTTTGTTTTTTTTTTTTTTTTTTTGTCAGATTGTACTCTGTCCAGCGACATGACTGGCTAGCTGCCACATCTTTTTGCCAGGATTAGGGTTAGAAGTTTTGTAAACACAAAGGAAATTAAGCTTTGTCTATTGCTGTCTTTTGATACTTAAGTATCCTATATTAGTATTAACTTACTTGCTCAAATGCATGTGATGTTACGAGGCGGGGAAGGAGTGGACCCAAATTCAGGCAAGGAGGACAGGCAGGATGCAGATAAACTCTATTTATTTCAAGAGCGAAGCATGACTTACCAAAAGAACGAGGAATAACACAGGCTAGGGAAACGCAGACTTGTAAGACAACTAATGAACCAGCAAGAAAACCAAGCAGATAATCATCAGGGGTCTCTATAAGATACTAGCAAAAAAATGAACTATTAAAACACTAGCAGCAGTTGTATGAAAATATAAATGTAGTTATTTTACTGCTGATTAAACCTGCAGGATAAAATAGTAACTATATGAGATTTTTATTGCTCATAAACTCCAGCCAGAAACTCATGGACCCTTTAAAGCTTCTGGTAACCCTGTCATGCTGTCTCAGATTTGCCATCAGCACCAAAGCCTGCAGCACAAAAAATATATATATATGTCAAACAAAAAACAAAACTCACAAGAGTCAAAAGAGGAGAGATTTGACATCGCTTTATGGTAGAAATCTTTCTCCACCCTGATGTAAACCATAAGATACTGGTCTCCTCCTTCTGATGAACACCAGAAAGCAGAAGATTACACTATAGTTTGACCTATCATATGGCAATAAATGGTGAAAATACCTAAAAAATAAATTGTTAAATGACTGGGCTCTCCCTTAGAGAGACTGCGAGAAGCTCGGTCATCCGGGAGGGACTAAAATAGAGCCGCTGCTCCCCCATATCTTTCACATCAAAAACTCCATTAAATGGTGTGTCTAATAAAAGGAACTGCAAGTTTTTTTCTATTTATTTATTTTGTTGTGTGTGGGACAATGACATAATGATTTCAGGACTCGCCTTGTAGTATCTTCTCCCAAACCTTTGTTTACTTACCAGGCTCACCATTACAAAGAAAAAACAGGGAACTCATTCAAAGTGTTGGAAGTTCTTTCTGCTGTTCATGTAATCTTTATTAAACATTTTTTCCAGAATCCAGACGTTTTTTCACCAAAGTTGCTCCAATTATAAAGATTTTTTTAATTTTTATGTTAATTGCAAAGTGGGTTCCCACTTACAAAGAATTGCCTTGAATGAGCATGAACAGCCTAAAGCTGACTGCTGCACATGTACCAGCTAATTTGTGACATTCAATGAATAATACAGTAACTGCAGTGTGGTTTAAAAAAAGCCCCAAGGATGACGTACAATTTGAATATGGATGTTTATTTCTAATCTAAGCATAAAGAGACTGACTAAGCTTTTGACGGACGAGCTTTCAAGTTTTTCAGTTTCCCTTCACTGAAAAAGACCTTGAGATGTGGTTGAAAGCTCTGAAAAGATATTAAATGCTCATTTTAGCTTAAGTTAATTAGTTAATTAGCATGCACAATAAAATCCAATATTCTGACTTTTTCAGCTTACAAAAAAACAGATTTAATTGTGCAGAAGAAAAGAAGTTGATGAAGATTCAACCCTTATCTGTTAGTCTGTCTTTGGCTTCTAAGAAGGCCAGAAGCATCTTTTACTAAACGCAGAAAAATCTCTAATGGTAGGTTGTTTTTTGTGAAGCTAATTTGATAAAAACCAGTACAAATACTGCCCTGTTCTTTTTTCAGTAAATGACCATAGAATTATACAGCTCATGTTTAAAATATTGTTTTAAATTGTAGTTAATGAAATACTTCCTCGCCAGTATACAACATTCTTTTCCTTTTCCTTATTTCATTCATTAATATAAGAGAGCGTTATATCTTTATTATTTTTTACATGTTTTATTTCATGAGCATATATGAACTTTCCATTTTCTTTATTTTTCATGCATTCATCATGTTTCCTGCTGCATTTGTTTTAAAGGTCCCATATTATGCAAAATGGACTTTTATAAGCTTTTAACCTTCAGGTATGACAAAACTATAGTATGGTGCATGTTACAAAATGCATATTATTACCATTGATGTGCAAAGGATAGACCGTGGAATGGCAAATATAGCAAAATATGGAACCTTTCAAATTTGTATGTATGATTTCATGTCACTATAAAAAAAATTCTGGCTATGAAAAAGGAACCTAAAGCTTCAGTGCTGAGTCACTTTTGTTTGATCTATGTGAAAAATAACAGAGAAACAGCTGTAACTTTACACATTTGCTTTTTCTATTACTGATTTGCTGTGATGACTTTGTAATTCAGCGATTAGCAGTACATGCAATAAACTAGCAAAGTTTAGGAGATGCACTTGATCCAGCAACGCATGTTAACCATGTCTGACACCAGAAACCCTGTATGTTAATTTAAAACTGATAAATAGGTCAACGTTATTAGGCAGCTTGGATTCATGCTTAATGTTGGGGCTGCAATGGAGACCCATTAGATCAGGCCACATTTCAGTCTTTTGTTGTCCAGTTTTAATGAGTGTGTGTGAATTAAGTGTTCTTAGCTGGCAGGAAAGTTGACCAGTGTGGTCTTCTGCTGTTGTAGTCCGTCAGCCTCAAGGCTGAATGGGTTGTGTGTTCAACCAGTAGTTATTTGTCTTACCGTTGCCTTTCTTTTATCTGCAACTTAATGCCAATTCTTCTCCTGACCTCCAGAATGCTGATACTCACTGAATATATTCTCTCCTTCAGAACATTTCCAGTAAGCCGCAGAGATGGTTGTGTGTGAAAAATCCCAATAGATCTACAGTTTGTAACTCAGACCAAGAAGCCACGTTCAGTCATGTGAATCCCATTTCTTCCTCATGCTGATGCTCAGTTTGAACTTCTGCAAGTTTTATTGACCATGTCTACAGCGCTAAATCCATTGAGTTTCTGCCATGTGATTGGCTGATTAGCCATGTGTGCTAACACGTGATTGAACGGTTTTGCCTAATGCAGCCACTGAATGTAAGTTGATTTAACTTCCATCCCCTAAAGAGAAGTTCTCCAAAATGAACAAAAAAGTGAACAAAGAGTTTTGTAATTTAATCTCAATAAAAAAGACCAGATAAACCTTTAGATCCAGTGTGTCTTTGTCATGTTCTGCAAAAGTGTTTTTCTGTCAGGAGGCTTCCACAGAATAAAAATGCCTTAATTTTCATTGCATTCCAACCACTATTCCAGCAGCATTGTTCCTGTAGGGTGCATAAAAAATAAATACATAGGAAAGAAAAGCAGTTCATGGATACTGAAAGAAAATTATTGCTAAAATAATTATAAAGTTTTCAAAGTGTTCAAAGTGTAAAAGCAGAACTATCTCTGTTTATTTAGTGTAACTACTCCCTGTAGAAAGAAGCTGTTTAAAAATGTAATGGTTCTGGATTTAGTTGACCAATAACACCTGCCAGAAGGTAACCGTTTAAGCCGATGACCAGGGTGGGACTAGTCCTTGATGATGCTTTGTGCTCTGGAGAGAATGAAGCTATTAGCGACGGAGGGAAGAGAAACGCTCATGATCTTTTCTGCTGCACTTGTGACTCTCTGGACAGCTTTTTATCTGCAGCAGTGCAGCCAGAGTACCACACTGTAATGCGGTATGTCAGAATGCTCTCCATAGGGGCTTCGTCCAAGGACACCAGCAGCCTTGGTTATTTGATTTTTACCGCGGATCCCCAGGAAGTGCAGGCTAAGCAGAGTCTTTTTAATAATGTCCACACCATGTCCATTGATAAATGGCTGGCTAGGATTAGTGGCGTTTTCCCTTAAGTCCAGGATGAGTTCTTCGGTTATTGTGTTCAGAATCAGATTACTTGATCTGTATGGATCTTCTGTGCATCAAGCATCAGCATTTAAGATATTGTATTTCTTGTAGCAACATCTTTGAAACTCTGTCTGCTGTCAGAATCAGCTGTATTTCCCAGGAAGTGAACACAAATGAGGAAAATGACTTGTTTTTTTGTTTAACTCAATAAATTTACACATCAATACTTAAACAACAAAGCTAACCAAAGGGAAATCATATCAGATTTATTCCGCTCTACACACACATACATATAAATAAGGCCTCAAGGGAAGGGCCCTCACAGTCTGTGCAGAATAAAAACATCATCTATCCTTAGATCCCCCACTTGGATGTAGAGGAATGCTCATTAATTGGCTGAATATAAATATAGATGTAAAGGACAACATGGACGTAACTAGATCCTCCTGGTGTTATTAGCATTCAAACAGACTGAGTCCCGTTTCTCTTTATACATGAAACACACAAATGTAAAATTCAAGAGATGTTTGTTTTGTCTGTTTTTCTTGTCAATGAATGATTGGGGATTGCTAGATGTCAACATTTATTTATTTTTTTTTAAAAAAACTGACAGTTTTCCTCTCTTTCCGTCAGATGGTAAAGGCCATTCAGGTGTTGCGGATCCACTTGCTGGAGTTAGAAAAGGTCAATGAGCTCTGTAAGGATTTCTGCAACCGTTACATCACATGCCTCAAAACCAAGATGCACAGCGACAACCTTCTCCGTAATGACCTCGGAGGACCGTACTCGCCATCACACACCAGTCTCAGCATGCAGCAGGTCAGTCATGGAAGTATTTACAGCCATGTTGTATCTCTTCCTTTAAAAACAGCCTGTAAACACCTGGGAACTGAAGAAACCAGTTAGTGGGCTTTTGGGAAAGAATCATGTTATTTGGTTTACAGTCTTCTTTATCATATTTTGCATGTCATGACAGACGGGCAGGAATGCAGGGAGACCAGTCCAACACCAAAGATCTCATAGCAGTAATGTTGTCTTTTCAGATTCCAGTTACTCCCCCATACAGAGACGCAGGCTTTTGACAAAACACTGATAACAAGCATGGTGGTGCCTCGTCCTTTTGAGTTCAGAGGTCGTCATATCCATAATAGAAAAAAGAAATAAATTTTAGTTTCATGTCTCTTTCCCAATTTGCGTCAGTCTATCATGAATTAGCACATCATGTCTGTTTTTAGTTCAGTGCCGCCAAATGGCCAGACATCCAATATCCATTTAAGCTCACATATTATTCCAAATTCCCTTTTGAAAGGTTTTCCAGTAGTCATGTGTGTCCTTGTAGTCTGTGTATGAGGCGAAAAAAAACTGTCACCTCTCATTTGATTGCTCCATTTTTTACCCAATGTGTTCTCAAGCAGGTGAATCTTAAGATTTTTCCCACTGTAACCTCACAAAGGGAAATAACTGCTTCCCAGTGTGGATACTGCCATTAACTCGGCCATTGGCTATTGGGACTGCCCTCTAAAATAACCAAGCGGACGAAAGCCGCATCCTCTCCCTGAGCGTGGAGTGGGCGTGGACACACCAGAGCAGTTTATGGAACAGCTAAAATAGGGATAAAAGCTGAATTTGGGGAAATGCTCTTTGAAAACAATGTTGTTGAACACCCATATGAAGTTCTTTACTGGTTACTGATCGTGTCCTTTGTGCAGAAATATCTCCAGATTTTTTCCAAAGATAATGGAATATTTAACTTTGACACATGTTATCCAGTAATCTTTCCACAATCTTTTAGACAGTTTTTTATGACTGCTGAACCTCTCTGCTCATCATTACTCCTGAGAGACTCAGCCTCTCTGAGGTGCTCTTTTTGCACCTTTTAGACCTAATTGTATGGGCCAACAATTTGTAAATAAGTTGTTGCCAAACTGAAAATGGTACATAAAATAGCAAATTTGCTCAATTTCCCCATTTGAAATCTGTTCTGTTCGTCATGAATGAAATATTACTCAGAGAGATTTGCACATAACAAACAACACTACATTTTATAATATACATAGTCAAACAGGTTGTATTTTGTCATTGGGGATTTGAATCTTAGAGCTTTTTTACAAACAAAAACAGTTTCTCATTAGTTTCTCTTCTATGATCCCCCAGGAACTAATTCAGACCTCCTCTCCATCCATGACCTCTGTCTCCAGCTCCGTTAACCCTTCAGGGATTGTGGTGTCTGCTGGTGGCCTACAGCAGAGCAATGTCGCCATGACCACCATCAACTCACCAGTGGTATCGGGTAAGTATAGGAACACACACATATTAAAACACATTATGAAGTGTTGTTTAGATGAACAAACCCATCATAGCTTATTCACATGAACCAAACCTGCCCTGTAACCTTACATTTTCTACGGTCTGAATACATGACTGCACACATTTACAGACAGCTGTTCAAGAGAATGCACGTAGAACTTTATCTGAACTTTTACTACAGATATACAGGAGATTTTCGGCTGGCAGAGTACTCTGATTCAAGCAAAAAGAGAGAAGGGTGAGGGTGGATTCTCTTTTTAAAGCAAACAGGAGGCAGGATGTGATGCTTAAAATACACTTTGGGGATTTGTGTTGTCTTTGCGACAAATCGATGTTGGATGATTGGATGGTTCGATGGTTTTTTTTTTAGGTTAAAGTGAACATGATAGACCTGAACATAACCACACTTATGAGGAGGAAAGAAATTTACAGTTTATTAGAGAAGAGAATCCTGTCCAGTCTTTATTTCACACTTAGAACTTTTCCCTATAAAACGTAAAAGATATACAGAAAGTATAAACTATATCTATAATTCATACAAGTACTTTCTCCAGTGTACATTTCTCACCATTGGCACTGTTAAAAACAGAATGGTGTCATTTTTAGAATCCTTTCAATCTAACAATAAATTTATATACAGAACTTCTAAAAACAGCGTGTTAGGTGAGCACAGCATTTAGCGCAAACAGCTGACAGGCACTCATCATCGAAGGCAACTTGCAATTTATTAAATTTAGCTTTACTGTAGCTGCAGCACAAGTGGGCAAAATACAGAGATGTGCAGATAGCTTCAACTGGGGGAAAAAAGGATTTACTCAACAGCAGAATGACAATTATCTCCATGTAGGAGAAATTGCGAATAGATCAAGAAATAATGTTATGTGCATGACAGGCCTCTAGTTGGCAGTGAAGCTTCGCAACAAGTGTTTATTGCATCCTCATAAGTCTGGGAAACAAAACACAACTATAGATGACCGTTAGGGACAGTTTAGGCAAGATGGCGCCAGTGTCGTTGGCAAGCCGTCTGCTGTTCCTGCAGTATTTGGTGTTTTTATTATTTTTAATCATTGGCATTGAACAGATCAAGTCTCTCCTGGTGTATGATCGCCAGTCACTTTTGTTGCTTCGCCCAAGAATTTGCCATTTCTCTGATTTTAATCATGATGGGAGAAACACTCTGCCCCCGCACCTGGCGGGGATTCCGTCGCACCTGTGCCGGACCTCGGCGCTTCCTTCTCGGCGGAAGCGTCCCCGCCGTCGTGGCAGTCGTGGTGGTCGACTGGTGAAGCTCAAGCTCTGGCTTTCCTGCTCATCGTCCACTTCCCGGACAGGATGTGGATTATTACATTCCTTCACCGTTCCCCGACGCTTCCTTGACCCGATCAACACCAGTCTGGTGCCCATCACTGGTTGTATGGAGGGATTTCAGCCTCGTCGCCTTTGCCCTTCTCGGGTCTCGCAACGCGGGGTGGATCATCGGCTCCTGAGGACGTTATCGCGGGTTTCCCTACCCACACGACTTCGGTCCCCAGAACCATCCAGGATTGGCTTGGTAAACGCCAGATCTCTGTTGAATAAAACTTTCATCCTGAGGGATTTTTTCAGCTCCCGTGCCCTGGACTTCCTCTGCGTGACAGAGACCTGGATTGGTGCCGGTGAGTCCAGCGCTCTGGTTGAGTTGTTACCTGCCGGCTGTTCTTGTTTTAACACCCCGCGGACATCGGGTCGTGGAGGAGGGACCGCTGTGATTTTTAAGTCTGTTTGTAAATGCAAACAGCGCTCCGTTTTATTGCAACTTTCCAGCTTTGAAGTAACTCTGTTTGAGGTGGGTCGCTCCGACCCAGTGCTGTGTGCTGTTGTATACC
>JBAMHX010000017.1:20549650-20582141 GCA_037177515.1 Pseudomugil tenellus | reverse complement strand
CTCTACATCACTCACATGTATGGAAGGAAAGATGACAACAGACCCCAGGTTAAAAAAAAGCGAAGTTCTCCTTTAAACATTAAAACATAAAGGGACAAAACATTAAGACACACAGAAATGGTGCAAGTTTATAACCTGGGGAGAATCTCCCCAGAGATCTGTTGTCAACCAGAAGTCTGGAACTATTCTGCCCTAGTCAGATAGAGACACCTTTGTTTAAAGACTTTGGTCACGTGCGTCAATCTGGGTTCTGTTCTTCGGCTATAACAACAAGACCAATGTCTCAGTAAGCATTTTTCTGATGGAAGGACGCCGGCCTTGCAGATGGTTTACTAAGGTCAGAATGACATCAGATTAGGAGCCTTATGGTCGGACCTTTTAACTAGACATTAATTAAGAGCAAAGTAATTAAGCTAATACGTGAATTCCTCTACACAACAATGGTGTTGTATGCTAACCGTGACTTAATCTGGGGCATGTAACTTCTGTCTTTGGTGACGGTGCTGTGAGGGCTGCACTCCAGCAGGGTTTCTATGTATTCCTGCTTCAACACACCTTAATCAAAATAAATGGAACTAACAGCCTTGTTAGTTCGAGTCCGCTGTGTTGGAGCAGTGGCACCTGGAAAAGCTACTGAATCGCTGCTCTTGTAGGACCGAACTGAGTACCCCTGCCGTAAATGTTCCACCCAGAAAAGGTTTTACTTCTACAGACTAAATGGGGTCTAAGTGCACCAATGCAAGATGGTGTAAAAGACGTCACTTTTGCCCAAAGATTGGAGTAAAGAGTCCTGAGGTCCATCTTTTCTCCAACAGAGCTCAATGAAATGTCTGAATTGCCTCATCTGCATGTCACTCAGCTCTGTCGAGGCCTTATTAAGAGCAACTCATTTGTTCAGGCGTGCTGGAGAAGAATGCATCTTAAAGTACAGAATGGTAGATCTGGAGGACCGAACTTGGAGTCCCTGCTTGAAACTGAAGTAGTGAATCTGACTAGTCTGCTCACTTAAATACAAAGAAAATGTTCCAGACATTTGCTGCTGTAATCAGACATTGTCTCCGTCACCGATGTTCTGCACTTTTCACCAGAGTTCTGAGAAAATCTTTGCAAACATCAGGAGCCTCTCTGCCTGTTTCCAAGAGGCTTATTCCAATTTTCTGTCAAAAATCTGATGGGTTGAAATCACAATTAGTCCCTTCAACTATTTCTAGAGAATCTCTAAGTCTATGATTATCCACTAAAAAAATAAAAGATTGTTTCTCTATTCCCAAATAAACAAGGAAGACAAACTGCAACCGAATCCAGAGCACAGACCACGTTCACACAAATAAGACTCCTGCATTTCCAATAGCTTCATTTTCTTACAGAGAATATTCAAATTTCCCTTTCGTCTGATCTGTTCTCTTTTCAAAAAGTTTTTTGTCTCTTATGTTGTAAAATATTTAGAAACTTTATTGCAAAACTTTAGAGGTGTCGAGGATTTCTGTCAATTAAATTATATTTGACTCTCAAAATGTAACATTATATACATTTACCACTAAGTAACATCAGTATCGTTATTTATCATGATTTTTTTCTTAAAAGGCAGATGGCAGCTGATGTGAAATAGAAAGCAACAGTATCATTAGCATGTCTTTGATATCAGTCAGAACTTTTGTGTCTGTGTGTTTCTGTGAGGGCTTGGCTTGATGCTTGCATCTTATAATGTCAAGTCTGTACAATGAAATGTTAATCCTGCCCTCTGGAAATCCCTTTTAACCCCAAAATAAATCAATGTCTCTGCCTTTGATCACAACACACTGAAGAGCTCAAACAGACTATGATAAGAGTGTCTTGATCAAGGCTAATTAAGCCAACAGCAAGAACGACACACCTCCTCTTTCTTCTTGTTTTGTCAGGGTTAAAGGACATTAATGCACCTTGAATTTAATCGTTCAGCTTCGTGTTTGTTGTGTTTTGTTGTTTTTTTTTTTAAGACTGGCAAAAGTTAAATAGCTTCTGGTGATGGTGCTGGATGTGGCTTCCTGGAGCTGTTGAGGCCACTTGATACTCATGGTAGGAAATTATCCCCTCAGGTGGGACCCTGTACCAGCCGGTTGCCATGGTGACGTCGCAAGGGCAAGTGTTAACGCAAGCGTTACCACCAGGAACCATCCAGATTCAGAACTCGCAGGTAAACACACATGAACAGCGTCCATCCCAGCGCTTTCACTCCCCACCACCTTTCCGTTTTATGATGGAAAAAACACATCTTTACATTTCACAGAGCAACCCCCCCCCCCCACCCCCCCGCACCCCGCTCTCCCTCCAGATCCTTTTCATTGTCTCTGTCAGAACGAAGGCCCCCTGCTGCCAAGCAAAATGGAAATGGTTTCATTTCCCCTGATGTTTAGGGAGCTTTCACAGTCAAATTTGAGATGAAAGTCGAGTGTGGACTTCATTTATATTTTCTTCTTTTATTTCATTGAGCAACAAAATCACAGCTACAGGAAATTTTTCCTCAAGCAATTTGTTTTTTAAAAACCCTCTGATAAACTGGTAAAATGCAGAGCAGAGATGTCAGAAGAAGGTAAGTAAAGTACTGGAGAATTATTATGGGCAGAAAAAAATTACCAAACCCCTCAGAAACATAAACCAGCACGGCAGCCTGGAATTGTATTTTTTATGACACAAGGACACATTTGTAGTTTAGTATTTCCCATATTATATTTAAGTTAGTCATTCTTCAGTCTACACAGGCTTCAGGGAGTCCTCCTATTTGGACAGTTGTGGAAAAATGGGGAAAAAATCTTTAATTTGAAACATTTTACATATTTGAGTATAATCAAATTAATCAGGTCGTTATAAGGTCTTAAAATAAGGAACATCTGATATATTGGGCCCATTCCGACTGTAGGAACATTTTGCCATTACTATAACCTTTTAAGACATTAACCTGGTTTTTCGTGCATTCCGACATATAGGAACGGGACCCAACGAACCTCAGTTCCTATAACCATTTTAGCTCCTACTCAGAATCAGGGTCTTTTCATGGTTTTATAGAACCACATCTGATGTAGGTGGTAGCTTTACCACCTTTACCACCATAACATCTGATATGTTTACTCAAAGAACGAGTACAATCAGCGCATTTTTAATAATAAACTAACAAAACTTTGTCTATTATGTCTATGCGCTACACTCTCTTTTCTTCTTTCTCCTCCTACTCGATTCTTTTCCTCAAGGATCTCTCTGTCTACATTTCCAGCCTCTATGTCAGCCGCCTGATGTGATCGTCCATAATTAATAATCCCGTAATGAAAAGAGAGAACACAGTGGCAAAATTATTTTTCGTGGGTTTTCTTTTGTTTTGGAGCGGCGCTGAGTACACGTCGCCATGTAGATGGTGGCGTTACATCAGCTCCCACCAAGGTCCACGTCTCATGTGCGAATGTAAAGTAAACTGGTTCTCCTGGGGAAGGACAGTTATTAGAACTATACCGTTCTTAGAACTGCGTTCCTATAACTCATCTGTCGGAAAGCGCCTATCGGCTGTACGATTGTTATTAAGGAACAAAGCTACAATGCATAAGTGAAAAACTCTGCTCCATTATAGCTTTGACAGGATTTTAGTAGACAGGAAACAGCCTCATTACCGCTCAGTGTGAGTGCAGAATTCATACCGCAGCATGTTTGGAGAAAACCAAGCACAGCAAACGCTTTGTACCAACCGTTAAGCACGGCAATGGAGAGGTGATAATTTGAGCTTGGTTTCCAGTCACAGGACCTGGATACCTTGCAGTCATTGGGTTGACCATGAGTCAGATGTCTGTCTGGACAATCCCAAGACACAGCAACTCATCTCAAGCAGAGGGACTGAAACCAAGGCGATGAAAGCAAGGATTCAAACTTCCGACCTGAACTTCATGATGTGGCGTGACCCTCAAGGAGCTCTGTATAGAGACACATGCTGTAAACCTCAATGAAGTCTGCAAAGGAGAGCGAACCACAATTCCTCCACACTCATGTGAAAGGTTTTCAACATCATATGTAAAAGTATTGCTTCATGTTTTTGCTGTTTGAGGTGGATTTTTAAGCTAATTGGGTTCATCTGAGGTTGAAAGATGGGGTCTGCTTTACTTTTCACATGAGGATGTTAAGTTGCAGTTGCCCTAAAGCAGATTTTTACTGGTTTGCCTGCATGGTTTCAGAAGACATATTAACAATCAAGCATTTCCACTTTCAGCTTTGTCTTTAAAGTTCACCAGCAATATAAACAGGCAGGTGAAAGAAAACATGAAGCAAGGCTGTGGAGTTTTGGAGTCCTTGTTCCATCTCTACAGGACACTAGAACTTCTTCAGTCACATTATCTTTGTTTAGTTTGAGTCAACGGAAACAGAATGAGTCTTATCTGGATAAGTGATGCTAACTCTTTAAATCATAACAATGGACTGAAGACGAAACACTGCGTAGAAGTTGGAATTTGGCTTCCTGGTAAAATGTCTGTTATTGGCTGGAACAATTTGCCTGTACTTACTATTGTTTACTAAAGCTGATTGCAATTCTGTACAGGAAATAAGGCTGGCATGGCCTTTCCAGCCCAGTCCTGCAATCTTTAGATGCATCTGTCCTCCAACATGCCTAAATAAAATGAGTGGTTTCTGCAGGGCTGGATGACATGTGGATGAAGGATTTCAGCCATTGCATTTAGGTGTGTTGGACAAGGATGGGCTTGTGTGCCGCTGAGGTAAGGTAGAAGTTCAGACCAGCTTTTGTTAAAATCTCACCATGAATAAATGTAAGTAGATCATTATAAAAGGGAAATATTCTATATTTTACTCCATTTTTATATATATAATATCTTTTATAACAATCTTCAAGCAGCTGTGGTTTGTTTGCCGCATTGCTGAGTCAAAATGGAGCTGAGCTACATGCAGGTAGTTCATGCCCCGCCGAGTAACGTCGACCGAACCAAAGCAGAGTGCTACATTTGCGCTGGGAATTGAACACAAGCCCGGAGCTACACCGCCGACATGCCCCGAGTAATCACACTCTGCAGCTCGCTGCCGCCAATTAATTCAACCTGGCTTTGCCCCGGAAGCCGTCGCCTCACTGGGCTGCGATGGGGGGGTGAGGATAAGAGAAGAGTAATCCAGGTGACGCCCAGCTGCAGCTGTAATGAGTCTTGTTTAGTTTCAGGAGTGTCTGAATGCATGCCAATGTGTTTTTATTAGCACTGAGAGCACTGTGAGATGAATGTCTGTTTCTCCTGCAAAGCGTCTGAAGCTAATCAATTTTATATCCTTTAGGCCACTTGTGTTTTTTACTTATTCATGCGTTTTGGTATGCATACTCATGAACATGAAATTTTCATTATGCTCCCCTTCTTCAGTTGAGGACTTTAAAGTATTTTATGCTACATAAATGCCTTGTTTAAAAAAGTCTTATATACTAACGCTGACAGATCAAAATGATTTTTCTCTTAGATTATATATTATGAATTATAAATGATTTTTTTATTATAATGCAGACAGTAAAAGATGAAGTCCAGCTCTTTGTAGAATGCTTTCGCAGAAGCTGCGTCGTGTCTTAATTTTCTCTCTCCAGGAGAACATGCTTAGCTTTTTCTTTTTCTTTCTTTGCATGATGCAAATATTACAGCTGGTATGCTTCCTCACAGTAAAAGCTTGGTCGGGTCATGAAGTCAGGTTACTATCTTTGTTCTGGTTTACAAGCACAGGGTGGAAATGGATTTATTGGTTAAATAATGACAAAACACTGCTTTCTTACATGGTGATATGATCTCAGATGGTTATTTGTTTTCTTTTAGTTAATCATTTCTGTCATAGACCAAAGAAGCATTAGACATCTTCTCAAAACTGTTTTTATATGTGATAACACTCAACAGCATTTTGCTAGTACTGGTTGGACTTCCTTCAGAACTTCTTTTATTCTTGGTCTCGTAGATTCAACAAGGTGTTGCAAACATTACTGAGATTGTGCTCCATACCGACGTGATAGCATCACACAGTTGTTGCTGATTCGTCAGCTGCGCATCCATTATTAAGCTAACGTAACCATGTTGGGTTAATTGGTCTTTCTAGATTCTCACTAGGAGTGTGTGTGAGCATGCATAGCTGTTTGTCTCTCTGCGTTGGCTCTGCGATGGACTGTCCAGGGTGTGTACCCTGCCGCTCACCTGCTAACTGATGGCTTAGCCTCCTGCTGCCCTGTGACCCTGAATTAGATTAAGCGTTTTATAAAAATGAATAAACAATCATGATAAAAGTGTCTTTCCACCACATCCCAAAGCTGCTATATTAGATTGAAATCTGGCAACTGTCGAGACCACTGGAGTACAGTGAACTCATTGATAAGTTCTAGAAAATAGTTTGAATTTTGTGAGATGTGAGATCATCCTGCTAAGATAGGAGAGTAAACATCAGCGGATGCTACATAATAGGAGTCAGTTGCAACACTGTGGTGTGAAAAGATGCTCAGTTGGTACAAAGACATCCTATTTGTTCCAATAAGTAGGGTTGTGATCCAGCACAGCTGATGATCTGCCAGTTGCAGGTTGTGCAAAAAGGCCACTGAGACAATCTAACACCTAACAGCAGGATGAGATACTAGCAGGAAGAGAATAAATGGAACTCATGACCAAGAATGCCTGAGCAGAAAATGCACTGTAGACCTTAAGGTCAGTATTGATGTTATCCCCTAAGGTAGTGGAGGAGAAGCAAACTAAGAGCCTGGCCCTCCAGACACAAGTGGAAAAAGGCCATTCAGCCCATGGAATGATGGAAATATCAGGAAAAATGAAGGAGAAGAGCTGGAGAAAGCCTAGAAGGGTAGGTAAACATCAGAGTGCAGTGAAGCCCACACTGGACAAGTGGCCCCTACAGATACCTGGAGAAACATCAGCACCTCTGGACAGAAGAGCAAACATCCGGGAATAGTGTAGGAATGTTTCAAAATCCACAATCTGCCAGTTCGGAATACAAGATTCATGCATCAGGCAGAGAATCGTCTTTCCCGCAGGCACACATCTTCTCAGTTCATGCAGTTTTCCCAAAGAATTGTCACATGACACTTTCACCAATCACCTGGAGTGGGATCGGTGACGTCCAAAGCTTCATTCAACCCAAACAGGTGAACGTGTTGGAGTCAGCATGAATGGATAAAACCTCATCCTGTTACGGTTTCGGTTTAGTTCTGAAAACTTCCACAATCACTGCCAAACAATATATCTGAAACCTGAAGTTATAGTATCAGTTTTTAAATATATGTGTTTTCATGGTGGTTGCTTATGAGCTGAGTTGTCCTCAGCTTCCTACTGACTCACTAATACAGAATAAGTATTTTCATTTCAGCAAGAGTTGCTGCAACACATGCTGAGTTTTCAGGTGCATTTAATGCTCTTTTACAATCATTTTTCATGGCAGCAAGATGGTTGATGTCAGTTCTGATGAAAGCACAGTGATTGTGTTCATACAAAATGGATAAAAAGCTGTGTTCTACAGCAGTCTGGCAGGTTTTTTATACACATATATTAGTGTTCCCTTTTAAACCTGGACTTAAAAAACACTATTTCCATGCAAAACAAAGTATGCAATGTAGAAAACAGCTGAATATTTCTTTTAGTTTCATGCTTTGCGTGTCTTCAAAAGCTGAGAAATCTAAAGTTTTAGTGGACATTTTTTCTGGAGTTTCTGGAAACATCAGAAAGTTATTTTAAGTTAAACTTAAGGTCTTTAATGATGTAATTGGCCGGTTTGGGATCATTTTGTGGGATTTGTTGATCATAGACCAAATAAAGATGACACCAAAATATCTAATATGTGTAGATATCACTGTAATGAAGTTAAATTCAGCCTTATGTGTCTAGATTCAAGCCAATTCATTATCCCATCATTTACTATTTACAGATTAACTGTGTCGTAGCTCATTATTTTAGCAAAACACATTTTACTTTGATTTCTAACAACTAAAACTGTCCTCACAAATATTGTGAAGTAGTCAGACATTATAAACCCTCAGTAAGACCAAGCGCACACACGCAGTCATATGTGCAACACAGGCTGTCAAAGACTGCCAAGACTCTCTTCCTCCAATAATCGCACTCCAAACAATAACATCTGAATATTTCTCTCTCTGAACGCACAGACGGGCTCGGGTCAACACCAGAGAAGAAAGCGAGTCGAACACAGCTCTGCTCTTAGCTAATTCAGAGCCTTGCTGTGAAATTCCAACTTCTGGCCTGACCCCCGGCTCCTTTAACTTCCAATAACTCAGAGTAAGAAACAGATCAGTCCACAGGCGCGCTGAGTGGGCTGCTTCCATATTTTAAGTATCATTAAATTAATCACAATAAAAAAATCTAATTCAGTTACCATGGTGACATTTCAGAAGGTGTTTCTGCCCTTGCCAAAGAAAAAACGAGAGGTAATTGGTAGTCTCCCTTTGTTTCCGTGGCAACAATAAGTCTAACCATTCACTCATTTTCTTTTTCTTTTTTTTCCTCCCCCCCTCCTTTTTTCTCTCCTTCCTTCTTGTCTTTTGTGAAGGTAAATGTGAACCTGTCGTCTCTGCTGGACAGCGAAGACAAGAAGTCCAAGAACAAGAGGGGGGTCCTGCCCAAACACGCCACCAACATCATGCGCTCCTGGCTCTTCCAGCATCTCATGGTGAGGCAGGGAGGGGGCTTGAAATGCTAATATCTCAGTCCTGGTGCAGCCAGGGAGGATGACTCAAATCTGAGACTGTGACTCTTCCTCCCTTCAGCATCCGTACCCAACAGAAGATGAGAAGAGGCAGATCGCGGCTCAGACAAATCTCACCCTTTTGCAAGTGAACAACTGGTAAGAGGCAGCAACCCTAACAAGCGCAGAGCCGTTTGTGTGATACAGGAAAATGTGCTCATGTAGAGAAGAATTGATTCATCTTCATCTGGAGGCTTGTGGAGCTCGGCGGTGGATTCCTGACACGCTGACGCCATCTGCTGTTCATGTACACCAAGCACAGCTGCGACTGAGCCTCAACTGCACCCCCCTCATTACATTTCACATCGCCAGCAAATGTGAGCTTATCCTGATGAGCCCATCATGACCCAACAAGGTCCTGAACTGTTTTTTCCTGTGACAGCCTGACCTTCAGATATCAAGCAGACATGACTCCATTTGACATGTTCTGGGCTGAAAATGATGCTGGAAACTGTTTCTTTTCTCTTCTGTTCAGTGAGTCAGATCTGACCAGTATAACACAGGGATGTCCAATCCTAATGGGTTTTTAATGCTTCCCTGCTCCAACACACCTGATTCAAACAAAAGAGATCTCTCCAATGTGATCGACATCGGTCTAATAAAGTAGAAACCACTTTGTCGATGGTACAGACAGGTATGATGCTGCTCTTTCTAAGGTGCAAACTGCTCTGTTGATGGTACAGCAGAAGTACCTTTAAAGATGCCACCAAAGTAACAATCTTATGCCCCCCCAAAGGCGCTACAAATAGATACATGAGTCTGTTTATGACCCATTAACTCCATTGACCCATTAACTCCATTCAGGTGGGCTGAAGCAGAAGAAAGATATAAAACACTAGCCTGGAGGACCTGTCCTAACAGGTAGGACTGAGTAACTGTCAGCTTCTGGACATGTATGACCTACATTGGACTTGCCGTAACAGAGCTATATGTTTCCAGTGTAGCTCTGATGTGCTTGAAATCTCAGTTTGAGCTCCCAGCAGTCTGCGTCTTCAACTCGAGAGTTCAAACTTTTCCATATTGTCTTTTTTTTCTGCGTCTTATCTGTTAAAATGATAATTAAGTTAAAATCTTTTGTTTTTGTGTCATTTCTGCAGGTTCATCAACGCCCGTCGGCGAATCCTCCAGCCTATGTTGGATGCCAGTAATCCAGACCCGGCTCCGAAAGCGAAGAAAATGAAGTCCCAGCACCGTCCAACGCAACGCTTCTGGCCCGACTCCATCGTGGCAGGAGTACTGCAAACGCACCGATCTCAGACAGGAAACAACTCAGAAAGTAGGCCAACATACAAACAGCCCAAGTTTCTGCATGTAGGGTTGAATCTCCCCCACTAGATGGTGCTGTTGCGTCGCTTTTTGTTTAAAATGAGAAGAGATGTTGTCACGTCCTGCAGGCATCATAAGTTAAATATGAGATTTGGTTTAAAACTCGTCTCATGTCTACTGGTGGGAAAAAAAGGGAACGGTGAAGTGCTTCATGCCAAGGCTTGGAGCAAATGATAACTTTAACATGCAGTTTATTACCTGCTACCTCTGCACTTCAGCTCATGCAGATAAAGATGGAACAAAACCAGGAAGAAAATGTATCTGTTTCTAATCAATGTTTAGTATTTACGCTTAATAAACTTGCTGTAATATTTGTGTTGCATCACAGACCCGCTGAGCATGGACAGCCTCCATTCGCTGTCCTCCGACTCGGCCACCCTGGCCATGCAACAGGCCATGCTGGGAGCCGACGACTCCATGGACGGCACAGAGGAGGATGAGGACGAAGAGGAGGAGGAGGAGGAAGAAGAGGAAGAAGGGATGGAGGAGGAGGAAGAAGAAGAGGAGGATTTAGAGGAGGAACATGAGAGGGGAAGGCATCTGTCTAGCAGAGGAGCAGGGAGGAGAGATCTAAGCATGGAGCCCAGAGATGAGCTTGAGTAGCCCCGACGGGATGCGGCGCTACGTGACCTCTGACCTCTGCTGTCAGCTTAACGCGACCCGGTTCAGCACGGTGCTGATGCTGAGCGACTCCTGATCATTTTAGCCTGTACTAGACCTCTGTCCCAGATTTTTTTTTTTTTTTTACTGAGGAGCCTATCGGATACATTTACCATCAACATCATGATTGTAGAGGACAAAATATTAGTTTATCAATAAATCTGTGTTGTTGCATTTTATCATAGTATGTTCCCATGCAGTGAGCTGCTGAACTGTGTGAGTAGTAGCACATTCTTTTCTACAAAATCACCCTTATTTTTGGAAAGAAATGGCACAAGAGCTGAAAGGTTGGAAAGACCGCTGTCGGTTTTTAATCGTTTGTTTAACGGATATTTGAAGAAATTAAATAAATTGATAAAATGCTGCACAAGACAATGATGAGTAGTTTCACACTGATCAAAAATCTAATCATCTTTTGCACAGAAAGCATTTTTGATGGTTTGTGGAAACAACTTAATTGAATGTAATATTTTAACAGATGAAATGACAAAAAAAAAGAATTTAAAAAAAAAGGGCTGCAGGATTTTTTTAACAGTTGCGTTGATATGACTGGATGTTTTCTTCATTTCTAACTGACAGTCCGCATTTTCACTTTGCAGCTAATGTGTCATTTCACTTCCCTAAAATAAGTGTGAAGACCCGACAGGAGAGGAGAAAGGAGTGGGGAGGCCAGCTGAAAGTTGGCTTGTGCTGCTGGGACATCCTTTTAAACGACTCATAGCTTCTCAGGTCCAACGGCACCCTCACACAGTGTGTTTCTTCCTCTGCTGCAGTAAATCTTTCCGCATGACTTTTAAAACTATTTTAGTTTTCGTTTTTTATTTTCCTGTGAGCTAAAACATAAATACATACATTAAAAAAGGTTTTACACCAGTGTATACAGACTGCACATATAGTATGTATATTTATTTGAACTGTTTGCATTCTGACAATGAAGGTTTGCATATTTATTCGGTTTTGTATGAAAGTGTGTGTGCATGAGAGAGAGTGGGAGTAGTTTAAGAAACAACTGGACAGATTATGATAAAATTGCTAAACAGGTGGGGGGTCATGTACAGACGGGCTTGTCTCCACCCACTAACTCTGTGACCACGTCACTAAAGACTCAACGCTGAGAGAAAAACACTTTTTTGGGGGGAAAAACAAGAAGAAGAGAGAAATCGAGAGCAGCTGCCGTTCTTCGTATTTCTTCAAAGGCTTTTGAACTTTTTAACAATCTGTTCAAATTTGTTTTGTCCAAAACGCTCGAATGAAAACACTCATTTCTATTGTGAATATGTCTAAAAAAGGGAAAAAAAACTTGTTTTATTGAATGTCTTTATTGTTCATTGTGAGGTATGATTAACATTCTTTTCTCAATTGCCTTTTTTTTGTTTCTGTTCTGTTTTTTAATGGATCTTCCAGAGCAAGCGACACACTAGGGGAATATTTCTATTTCATTTGTACACTTTGTTGTCAAAATCTATTGTGTTTCAATAGACTGATTTTAATAATTAAAACATGTAAAGGTGCTCATCTTTATTTAAGCAAGTCCTTATTTTCTTTTGGCTTAACAAAGGAATGGAAGGCTGATGACAGATTTAGAAGAGATGTCGGCTTAATGTGTCATTTTCCCACTAACTTCATTGCTCCAGCCTGTAATCTTCACTTGCAGGGGGACGCCCACCCAAATGCTCGCCTATCTGCTGAGCCAGGGAGCCTAAAATAACCCTGCAAAGCTGCAAATATGGCTTCACCAGAAAGAAAGTCCTGTTTATTTGTACAATAGCTTGCGGGGGAAGGAATGTGAGTTGTGGTGATCATACATGACCAGCTTTGCAGTCTCAGTTCACGTTTTTCTGTTAAATTTTCGTAAATGATGCTTTTGTGTTGAGCAGAAATGAGTCATTTTTACATAAAACAAAACTCAACACGTTGAACAAAAAAACAAGGCGTTGGCTTCGTGTGAATGGTGAGAACGAGAGTGATGAAAAAGAAAATGAGACATCTATGTGAGTGTTGTCAGGTTGTTCTTGTGGGTCACTGCTCATTCCTCAAGCCGTCATGACACCACGCATGGGCAGCACAGTTCTCCGATCTGTAATCTGACGCTGTTTTGGTGCCTCTTTATGGATTTTGGATTACGTGAGATTTTTCGAAGAGCTCCAGTTTCCTTCTGCAATCCAAACATGCACTAAATGGTTTCACACCAGATGTTGGATTGCTCATCCCTCTATTAAACGTGTTATAGATGGATATTTGTCCATATTTAAAGCCATCTGATTCCTGTAACCCCAAATAACATCACATAGCTCAGTGTCTTGAAAAAACTATTCTGCAGTTATAGCTTACATAAAAAATTTTTTCTCTATTTTTACACAGTAATCACTCGCTATTGAGTTATCAACAAATTCCAGACTACAGAGAGAGAAAGAGACAAGAACATAATCAAAAGGTTGTAACTCTCATTCCAGTCCTGTCTCATCCGAAAATGGCAGTTTCTCATTTATTTGTTTCTTAATTTTTAATTGTTTTACTCTTTCACTATCAAACATCAATAATCTTTAAAATAATTTAAATGATTTATTAAAAACATTACTGTTTGATTTGATCTAAGCTCCACATCTACATTTAAGTTTCAAGTTCAAAAACAAAGCATTGCATTTTTTCTGTTTTAAGCTTTAGCTTCATTTTAGATGGATTTTGACGTGGCATAGTGACTTTGTTTGACTGTTTACCACTGCCACATATATATTCTCTCTCTCCTAAGTATTTTTCTTAGTTTTTATTAAGCTGACATATAGCTAAACATTTAAGCTAAACATATATTTGATATGAATAATCTAACACATTTTGCATCACTTCATGGTGGAAACTTTACTCAAAACCTGTTGTGCACCATATGTTACTGATCTAGTGACAATACCCACCACCACCATTTTTTTCAGTTTTTGTTAAAGGGTGTAATGAAGACTTCACATTAAAAAATGACTTATGACCCAGTTGTTCTTAGGTCAGGCTTTAAAAGGTTCACTGTAATGAAAAATTGAATATTTTTTTCAAAAATTGTTCTTGTCAACTGGTTTGAAACAACTATCTTGAGCAGGGCCCAGAACACTGTGTTAAAAATCCTACAGGAATGTGGCCCTTGTAGGAACAAATGGAAAGCCTTGATCTAGAGTGAGTTGTCTTCATAAAGAAAGGCATATTTTACAAATAGCTGCAGCAAACAGGAAAGCGGTCACAAATTTCACACCGGAGACCTGGAGGGAAAAGATTGAGCTAAGTCAAATTGCCGTTCAACTCAGCATGCTGTGATTACTCCTGAACTTTGACGAATGTTAACAATGTTTCCTCTGTAGAATGAGACACAGCTGGTTGACACATGATCAAAGATTGACAGCTAAATGTTAGCTACTTGACAGGTCATGTTTTCAATTTGTCTCTCAATTTTAATGTGCAAATTAAAACTTACAACTTATGGATCATGGACTTGTAAATGTAACATAAGCTACTTTCAACTTATATAAATCCTTTAATAATTATATTTCTAACCTAATCAACTGATGTGATTGGCTTAATCTATGCAGGAAGTGAGAGGTTCATTGAGTTTACATGCTAGTAAGAGAGAACCAGATGTCCTTCTTGTGTTGGAAAAAAAAAATGTGATGATTTAGTCACAATTCGGTTGTTATAATCCTGTAGGGAAGTGTCAAACTGGTCAAGATAAACAAAAAAACCTACATTTAGGACCACAATATTTTCACTATGCAATGCAACAGGCACTCAGTTTACTAGCTCCTTGCTAGCTGCTTGGTGAGATGTGAACTCAGAATATTGAGATGAAGCTTTGTGAACTGGTTGGGCTTAACCACCACATCAGTTCATAAAGGTGAAAAGTAAAGTTTTATATAAATCAAACTGAAGTATCTAAGTTTACTTATCAATGACCCAGAGGTCATTTTGTTGGTTGTGTCCCACTGAAATGTGTCACTTCCTGGTTGATACTTTGCAATGTTGACATTTAAGCTACTTATGGTTTTAAAAAGCAGGATTAAAAAACACCCTGATCATAACCACAACCTCTTAAAGGAAAGGCTAAAAGCTGACTTGGTTCAAGTCATGTTTTTACACTAGCTTGTGCATCTCACATGAACCATACCACATGAACCATACCACATGAACCAAAGTTGTGAACAAACAACCAATAAGGTTTTTATTGGAGGATTTGTTGCATCTTATGTGGAGTAAACATTTTCGTGTGTCCCAGAATTACACAATCAATTAATCATGTTAAGTTTTTCCGGTACTGAGTGCAACATTTCTAAGCAATGATGCTTAATAGAAAAGTAGGGTAATTTAATTAGATGTACTATTTCTCATTTTAATGTGGGTTAGTGCTCCATTTACCGCTTGTCTTCATTTTCTAGAAGATTATGATATTGTGTTACAGCAGCTTCAAGCTTCCAGTAACTGTAAGCAACTAAACAATGAGAACTGGTAGAAAATGACTGGTTGACTCCAGCTGAGTTCCAGCTGAGCCAGAACTTTTAAAAATGTCCGCGCCCTTCTCTGAAACAGGAGTTCTCCCTCTGAAAGTATAATTAGACATGTTATTCTGAACTCAAAGTTTAATAGATTTACAAACATATTTTCCTAAATAATCTCCTTTTAACCAATGTTAGACACCTTCAAAGAGAATTTCACATTCTTGAGTTTTCCATGAATGCATAAAGCCAGAAACATGCCTTGTAGGTTGTAGAATCTAAGGAGGCAGTCTGAGGCCGAAGTGTTGTAAAATATAGGATCAGAATGACAGAGGCAGAAAAAGCCACTGGCAGTGGTTCGCTTGTTTGAAGTGGGCCCGAGCCAGTGTGTTTCACAGTGTTTATACAGCACACTTATACACACACACATATATAGCTGAAAGGCCCACTGTTGAGTACTGGAGGTCTGCTGCAGTCAGTGCCATCTGGGCGCCTACATGCTCCCCAGATGTCCCCTCTGTAATTAGAGCCAAACCCAGCTCGGCTTGGTCCAGCCCAAATCCAACCTCTCATTTACCGAGGAACTCCCTGAATACTTAAGGAGCTTTCCAACACTGTGCGAGCTTTTAGAGGAACTTGGCAAACTAACCGTGTTAACACAGAAAGCTGGGAAACTACAGGTAAGCAGGTTTACATCATAAACCATTTTGATTTTTTTTTCTTTTTACAATCTTTTATGATTTATTTAGTCACATGTAGTGACATCTATCGAAGGCAAGCAATACCACAATGAAGGTCATGAGTCTGATTTGTACTTCCACTATCTTGCTTTTCTCCTGTACCAACCTTTTTTTTCCCTTGTTATCACCTGCTAGGTATTTACAATGTCCATCGCCCAGGCAGCGGCCAAGGCCATGCTATCTGATGCTCTGCTGCAGGACAGCTCGGGGATATACAGGATCAGCCACCTGGAACTGGAGCTTCCTTTAGACAAGGTCATCAAATATGTGTCTGTCGGCCTCCCACTGATGCTGGTGTGCATGGCCTTTGCCCGTGAAATCTCACTAGGTGAGCATTTTTCTGCCTCTGTGCTGTCTTTAAGCATCAGCGGGGCATTTGTTTTGTTTCATTTACCGTTTAATTATACCCTGAGTGCTCTTTTGTTTCTACATGCCTTTCAGCAAAGTTGCAAGTCTCCACTGTGTAATCATGCACTGTTTGTCTTTGAATTTCTATTTACTTGCGTAACTGCATTTCGTTGAACTTGCAATAACTAGAAATGTCATGCATATTAAAATAAACGCATTTAATATTCATGGAGCTCATCAAGCGTGATTCAGAGTTAGCTTGATGAAGAGAAGCTGAGCCGCAAGGTGCTAACGGGAAACCCAGCTGCCACCGTGAATGCATGTTTATCCAGACCTGAATTAAAACAAAACCGTTGGAACAAATTTGGGTTTGTGTATTGTTACACTAACGCTATAAAAGCACAATACTTCTTCATTCTGGAGTTTCACTGTTTCATATGTCCTATGAAAAGAGAACAGTTGCAGCCTTTGTGTTGTTCTACAGGCAGGCGAGAAAAGCAGAACCAGTAATCTGAAATACACATGCCAAGTTCACCATGCAAGTCTGTTGTTAAGACACTGACTCCCTTGACTTTGAACTAAATGTCTTCGCTGTGGAACTGGTCTGCAATCAGCCCGATGCTCCTGATGCTAATTACCACGGGGGATGATTGAGAGCACCGTTCTCCAGCGATGGCACACTGTAATTACAAGGCAAAGTTCTTCTGAGGCAGCTCCCCTCTATTTGAGTCAAATGAGAGGATATGTTGATTAACTAAAGGAGAGGGGGGGACATGACGCGGAGGTGGAGTGCACAGCTCATCTGATGGATCCTAGCTGCATATCTGTGGGGTTGTCAATTTCACAACAGTGCTTGATTGCTGCCGTGTAGAGGCTGGTTTACTTGCACCTGCACTCTCAGCCAAGAAATCCCGTTCAAGGCACCAAAGTGGGGAAGATGTGCCAGTGTTAATTGGGGATTGGGAGGGGAAGGAGGAGATTGGAGCTGAGGCAGAAATTTCAGCTCCCTCACTTTTGCCAAATGGCTCGGAGGAGTGAGAAGCTGAAGGGGAGAACATTTCACACGGTTTCACGAAGAGGCTCGAGCTGTTGCTTTATATTTAGAATGATCGGCAGCATGTGGACCCACACAAGTAAACAAGAACAACGAATCTCACTGAGATACATCAGTGCCATGCTTAGTTCATTCATTAGTTTGACCTCTTTGTAGCATATAATGATCAGCTGCGCGGTGGTGCAGTGGTTAGCACTGCAGCGAGAAGGTTGCTGGTACAATCCCTGGTTTAAACAGCACCCTTTCTGTGTGACGTTTGCATGTTCTCGCCGTGTTAGCCAGGAGTTCCCACCTTCCAAACACATGCATGCTAGGTTAATTGCTCATTTGAAATTGCTCCAAAGAGTGTGTGACTGGTTGTTTGTCTCTCTGTGTTGACTCTGTCATGACCTGGTGACCAGTTCAGGGTGTACTGCGCCTCTCACCCAGTGATTGCTGGGATAGGTTCCAGCTATTCACAACCCTTCATTGGAATAAGTGGTTCAGATAATGGATGAAAAGATCTGTTCAAATGTCCGGAACAGAAAAGCACGTGAAACACACTTAAAAGCAACAAAACAAGACAAAACAAACTAAATATACATGTTACACTAATATGTGAACATAGATGCAGGATGTTGTACCAGAAAATACCAATGTTTTGGTAAAATGACGTCTGTGTCAACAAGATGATGAAGAGGAGCGTTTGAATATAAGCTGTAATTGAATCTGAACATTTAGTGAGTGATTCGTGGTTCAGACACTTTTTTTTGGTTCATCCCTTGTTAGAAAACAGCATGATGTAGAATTACTACTCAAACATTAGATGGTTATAGACTTTCACTCAAAATTTTAGAGAAAATCTAATTGAGGTAAAAAAAAAAACTAATTAAATTATTAGGTTTTTTTCAGGCAGTTTTAGTCCCTCAATAGTTTTGTAATTATGGTTATGTCTCACTTTTAGAAATATTATAAATATATAAATGTGGGAGTTGTGAATATCTGTAGTACTAAAGGTTGTTCATGTCTTGTGCATGTCAAAATGCTGAAGTCAGCATGCGTCCAATGCTTCTGCAGTAAATATGTTATGCATAGATTTCTGTTTGGACAAATAATGATTGACCTGAGTCATTATTTGCTAAACTGGCCAGTAGGTTTTCATTCAGTCCTGGCTAAATTAATTGTAACCTGCAGTTAGTGGGTGTTCATTTATTATTGTGGAGTTTAAGTTGTTTCAGTTATATTTTGGGATGTAATTATTTTAGGTTTATGTGGTCATGCAGTTATATTTGCCATTTACAAGACAGAATTTTATAACAGTTTGATCTGCATGAACCCAGCATGTTCTGCAGGACAAAATATTTCAGCTTCACAATGCCTTAAAAAACGTTACCAGTCCGTCTCACTACTGAAGCATCAATTAAATATCAAGATCATCGATGCTTTAAAGAAATTACTTTAAATAAGCATAAATTATGCTAAACAATGGAATAAACAAAACAAGATGAAATACACCCCTGTTGAACTATTTTTTTCATTTTAAGACACAAAATTACTGACCTTTATTTAATGGAAAATAAAAGAATATGTATATAAATGTATATATACATGTAATAAAATATAACTGGCAATAACTTGCATTAGGCATCATCATGCTATGATATTGTGTAGGCTATACTGCAACCACAGACAATTTATTGCCTACAGTTCTGAGAAGTGAAAACAAATATCATGTCTTGTATCTCCATAAAATAAATAAATAAATAAATCTTATATTTACCAGATGTGGAAGTATGAACCGCAGAGTATCAAAACTCTCCTGCTTAAGACAAGACTTCCCTGCAAACCTGCACTATTTCAGCACCTTCCCACCACGTTTTTCCAGATTCACATCCAGATTATTTTATACAGATGTTTCAGTTCAGCAGATGTTTCAGTTCAACAGATGTTTCAGTTCTTTCGCCCCTGGACTTTAAAAGCTGCAAGTTTTTTTTTCACGGTTCATGTTTTGAAGATGTTCAAAACAATCCTAATGAAGCATTTTCTGGTGAAACTGAGCTCCTGTACTTATAGCGACTGGATAACTAAGCATAATAATAGTTATATTTATTGTAATCAGCTACTTTAATTGTGAATCAAACTAAATTAACAAAAAAATTCACTTAAGAGTTTGCTGGCAATAATTAAAGAGATAAGAGACTCCTTTTTCCTAAAGCAGACAAAAAAATGGCAGACTGTATTTTAACTCGCACGTCAGACTAAAAATACAAGCTGCATCCTCGTCTCTAAATATATTCTGACAAGTGCAGATTTGAAATGATCCTACTTCATCATAACCTCCGCTCCCATAATTCTCTTAAAAGTGTCACTATCAATATTGTTGATTTTAATGCTGCAATGTTGCTGATTAACTCCTCCACATGCACGCCTGTGGGATAATTGGACCGTGCTGTCTGTAATAATATGGTTGACTGGCAGGAGAAATCCCATCCTGACAGTAAATTAGTGGTTGGATGTTTCTACTTACGGAGAGCTGGGCAGCTGTGGAGGAGCAGGGTGAAAAATGTCTCACTCCCATCGCTCTGAAGTAGCTGAGGCTGTGCTCAGGGTGTGCCCCGTCCAAGGCCCTCTGGTAAAGGGTGGAGACCTCTTAGTAAATGACACAGAACAGTAGAGTGGATTCAAGTGGTTGGACCATATGTGATGTTATCAAGGTGAACTAAAAATGGAAAACTTGGATTGGCGTCGCCACGGTTTTCAAATGGCAGGTTGCCATTTGGGAAACGTATCATCTCTTCAGCGAACATCTGCAACGCTGAAAAGAAAATCTCCAAGTCTGTTAATGGACCTCCAGTGCAGAGTGCTGTGTTTATTTATGTGCAAGAGATATCAAGTGTTTGGAGACTGCTTCCAGGCATATTTACAGCGAGATCAATGGAAAGTGCAAAAAGCGGCTCCATGTAGTAGAAGGCGATGTTACAGCTCAGATTTGTTTATTTTGCAGGGCCTCAGATCAGCTGCTTCACTCCCAGCAATTTCACTGCCAAGCAGGCCGACTATGTAGACACATACTGCTGGGACTCTCTCATGCATCACGAGTTTGACAGTGATGGGAACTTTGAGGAGCGTTCTCTCTGGGTTCACAAAGTGAGTGAAGATTCTGATCCTGCTTGTTACACCCACCCAGGCTGACTTCAGACTACACGCAAACATATGAAGCTTTTCCTGCTTCAGCTGAGAATATACTTTCATATTATTACACAGATGTGTGATAAGCATGGCCGCCTCGTGTATTTTGCATTTTTCAAGCATAAAACATGCCAACATGTCCATGTGGGGCCCATAAGGTTTACATTTTGACTGCAGATAAGGGTTTGTCTGCCGTTTCCATGGTGCTCTAAGCTATGTTTGCCCATAAGGGTTCATGTTGTTTCTAACTGGGTTTCAGCTGAGGCCCAACTCTGAACCCATTAGTCCAAATTGGCCCCCATGCCCGACTGTATGGGGCTCATTTAGCTAAAACCACATGGGGCCTGCAAAATTTACTCACATCAGATCTGTGCCTACTCAGCACCCACATAGCCCGACTTTAACACTTATGGGCCCAGCGTGGACATGCTGGCTGGGATATGAGACCTACATGGACCCTGTACAACTCGACAAATTGGACTCAAGCTGAAACCCAGTCAGAACCAATTTGAGACCCATTTTGGTAAACAAAGTCAAGGCCAATATGGAAACTGCAGACACACCTACATGAGACCCTTATCTGCAGGACATTTTTTTTTACCGCTATGGGTCCCGCATGGACATGCTGGTTGGGGGAGAATGTGTTTGCAAACTGCATTATGCAGGTGTTGAAATGATTTAAGGTTACAGCATGAGCAATGATAAAACTGATACAACATGCTTTTACAGGCTCGACCCACCATGTACAATAATACTGATTTTTTTTCTTAGATGCTAATTTCCTCTTGTCACCATGTTAATCGTATTGTTTACATCTTACAGTTTCAACAGCTCTGTTCTGAGGTCTGTAATGTTCCCCCTAGGGGTGTAGTAGTGTAGAACATTGGCTTCTTTTAAAGTCCTTTTTCTAACTTCGAAAGTTTGCTTATTTTTTTTTTGTTTAACATGTTAATCTTGTTTTAATTTTTTTAGTTCGAAATAAATAAATACATTGTTTAAAAAAGGTTAATAATTTCACTCATGATGGAGCCAGATGACTACATTACAGTGACATTAATAATCAAGTATATTCTCAGCATTAGCGTAACTTTTAAAAGCTCAATATTTTAAAGGATGTTTACTCCCCTGTGAAGCATTTAAACCCTTTTGCACTGATTCAGTTTAACCACGATTCAGCACTATATCAATTCAGTGAATAACAAATATGTTTGCAATATCCATAACTACAATATGATTAGAAAAGAGCAAGAATTCTACAGTTACGTGTATCTTTCAATGGATGCTATTCAGTGTTTAATAAGTAGTTTCTATTACACGGATATCATGAGTTCATTATGTAATGATGTATGTTGATGTATTTCTGTGACAAGTTCTCAATTAACTTTGCATTCACTAAATGCAATATGGAAGCATCCACTAGGGGCAGTGTAGCTACAAATTTAACAGCAGTATTCAGTCTGAGTTATCTAATGCGATTGTGGAGAATCCTCTGCCAATAATTTTCGAACTTAACTAAATATTTGAATGTTTGCACTCAGGATGGGGGTGATTAACTAGTTAACTGTAAGATTAAAAAGCTCAACCTACATCTTCTGACTTTGTGTCTCTTACCAAAGCTAAGCAGAAATGTGACTTTTAAATATTTTCTATCCCCTCTGAAGCGTTCTGCCAGATCTGTTATTATTGTTGTACATTACACATCAAGTTGTTTGTAATTCTGGCTTGTAAAGCTCATTTCTGTGTTTTATCTGCTTCTTTTCCCAACTCCCTCTTCTCCATTTGCATCTCCTTGCTGCCATGTTCCTCTCATTTTCTTTTCAGATGTTTCCCTACTCTCTGCTGGCCATGGCTATCCTGATGTACCTGCCGGCTTTAATCTGGCGCCAGCTTGTCATGCCCGCTCTGGGCTCAGACCTGCTGTTTATTATCGATGAACTGGACAAGTCATACAACCGTTCAGTCCGACTGGCCCAAAGCATTTTGGATATGCGTCAGAATACTAAGAACCCCCTTACATTTCAGGCTGAGCTTCAGAGGTGAGAGTCTTACCTTCCAAATGGCTTCAAGGTAAACAAGGAGGAGAATAGACAGAAACATTATACTGAGATGCCAAATAACAAGCCTTTGCATTCATTTTTATGTTTGACTGTTCAATCATCCCTGATTTAGAAAAATCTGGTTGAATGCAGAGATAAATAAATACATCGTAGAGAGAAGGTAAGGATGTAGAAATGCTGCAGCAGGGAATCCGTGTAGTTCCACGCAGTGAAGTGTGGTTTGTGTCAGTGTTGCAGATGTGGTGGGCGCCTCCTTGTAGCCAAAAATACAACACAGTTTGAAGACGCCCAGTTCTTGGAACATAAATAACGTCTTGATTTTCTTCTCTCTTCTAACTGCAGGGCCAAGAGGAAGCGATACTTTGAGTACCCCCTCCTGGAGAGATACATGCAGTGCAAGCAAAACTCTTACTTCCTTGTTAGCATGCTTTTCCTGCGTGGCTTCCTCCTCCTGACCTTCATGACTTCCGCCTGCCTCTATCTGGCCAAATTCCACCTCTCCGCCTTCCTGCAGGATGAGTTCAGCTGCTTTGTCCGCACAGGGATGCTGCGTGATCAGAACTGGGTTCCAGAGCTAGTCCAGTGCAAGATGATTGGACAGCTGGTCTTTCAGGTGATCAGTGTGGCCAACGGCGCCGTGTACGTCCTGTTGGCCCCAATCGTCCTCTTTAGCATCATCCGACTCTTCGTTTGGGACACCAGCTTCATCTCCATCTACGAGCTCCTCCCAGCTCTGGATGTCATTAACCGCCGAAGGCTCGGCTGCCCGCTAAACGACCTCAATGTCCTCTTGCTCTTCTTGCGTGCCAACGTAGCTCACTTGAAGTCCTATGGGCAGGTGAGGGCTTTGTGCTCTCTTGCACCGCCACAAGTTGGCAACGCCACGGCAGGGCAGGGCTTGAATGCGATGCTGACTCAAGAGGAAATGGAGGAGCGTGAAGAGGCTGCGATGGAGCTTGCAGAGGAAGTGGCGGAGGCCAAGGAGGAGGGGAAGCTCAACTTAGTGGACATCATGACTATTCTGGGAGCAGCACAGGGGAGAGTGGTGAACTGCAGTGAGAAGAAGCCTCTGGTGGAGGAAAATATGAGCCTGGGTACCACAACACTTATCTACACACTCAAACGCATTGTACTAGTGGCTATTTTCACCTTCATCATTTGGGATGTGCAGAAAATCATTTAGGAACATCCATCGTTTTTACATACAGTGACATGAGCAGTTTGAAAAAGATTTGTAACAATAAATGAAAAAATAACTGCCGTGTTGCTTTTCTGACTGAAACCAAAAGGCCTGTTTTTCTAAAAGAGTCTTTAAATTGACTGGCTAATGTGGGGGAGATAGATTTGTGGTACTTCCTTGCCCTAACTGCCCTCTCTGTCTCTTCACAGAGCCAAACCACCAGGGGTACCATGAGTTGAAGGAGACTGCACCATTTAGTCATTACTAGGCCTTCAATGGACTGAATCAATGTGTTAGCAATGGGGAACACAGGGGGTTGGAAACCAATGGGGTCTGTGGGACTTGAACATAAAAAAAAACATCTTTTAGAATTACAGGGCAAATTGTTCTGGCTGGAAATGTCAGTCGATACAGATTTGCCAGTTTGCAGGCGACTGTAGCTGTCACAGAGTTTTCTTGTGTCTTTTTAGTTTCAGCTGATATGTTTTCCAGAAAGAAGCACGTAAAGCTGTGTGTCAGTGGAAAGCAAATGAAAGTAATTATGGGGGGCAGAACAACATTTGTGCTTACACACAGCGTCACACACAACGAGGCGGAAATCGTGTCCAGTAACAGCTGCAGGTCTGGAATTGTCAGGAATTTTCTGACACTTTAATTGCATGAGTTTAAAAAGCGGTTTCTGATTATTATAATTTGTATGCTTCCTTTTCTTTTCTTTTTCTTCCTTTCGAATTTCTACTCTTTCCAATCACATTACATGCTGCTGCTTTGTTAACATCCCATTGAAATGAAATGAGTCAGTGGGACAACATGTGTAATTCCACACAGTTCTGGATCTTTTACTATCTCGTCTTTTATTCCTGGAGATGTCAGTTGGCTCTCAGCAAACTGTTATCCTGCGATTGGACCTGATTGCACACTTTTGAACCTGTTTTTAGTATATCATGAACAATCAGTATTCTTTGTATTTCTAAATAAATTAATATCATTTAGCTTGATTTGTCTTGTCATTTGTTTTTGTATTAATATTTTTTAAAAAATTGTAAAAAAAAAAAAAGACTTTTTGGACAGTTTGTATTATAGCCAACATAGTTTCTACCATCATATCAATATACAATATTTTTTCTCCAAATGCATTAATGTTTTTTTTTCAATAGGGACCACTATGTATCATCTCTAAAGTTTGTTTTTGAACTTTTAATTAATACATTTTTATTTTTAAATTCCTTTCATGCGAGTTTGTGTGGTTGTGATGGACTGGCGACTTGTCTAGGGTGAACCCCGACTCTCACCCAGTGATTACTGGGATCGACTTCAGTTACACACGACCCTTCATTGCAATAAGCAGTTCAGATGATAGATGGATGAAATTCCTTATATTTCAGACTCAGGATCTATAAAATGTAAATGTTTTTAAAAAGGCAGCAATACGGAACAAACTGTTATAAATGCAGTCCATGCAAGCAGGATGTAAAGGCGCAGAGCTCTACGTAATGCTGCTCTGTGCAGATCTTACAAAAGAAAAGATGCGTCCATGAGTCTCATCATAAATTTATAAACATTTGGTATCGAAGTGGTCAGATTATTCTCCACCGACAGCAGACTCTGTCTGGTCCAGCAAAGAACCTTCAACAGGATTCTAAGAGTATTGTTGCATCATAGCTTTTATATCTGCACCACAGGTGGGCGGTATGGAACTTTAAAAAAAAATGCTAATTTGACTTTTTCTGTGCAGATTACAAATAACAGCATATTTATTTGGGTGTTTAATTTACAGTTTGCATGTGACTGTCATTTTTAGAGACAATGTCGGGCCATGTGATGTCTTCAACCTTTTCAACCTCCACAGTCAGCGCCTCCCATGACCAATAAAAGGAAACACTTGATTCCGCTGCTCATTAGTCACACCACCATCACAACACTCTTTAAAAAACCTCACATTGCTCATCATATGAACAAATGTTCAGCACTTGTTACAGACCTGCAGAGCAGAGCGTCATGATGACCAAGTCATCATGTGCATATTTTACGTTGTTGTTTTTTTCTTTCTTCTTTTTACCAAACTGTTATAATTATGTTAACCTGGTTAAAATAAGGCAAGAAAACAGTAGATGTTCTAAAATAAATATATCAAATAAAAATCCAATTACACTTGTAAATATTGGGGTAGAAACAAGGTGCCTTGCTACAGGGGTGAACTGAATCCACCAAAATCTACTTTCTCCTCTGTGTTTCTCTTCTCTTTGAGAAGATTCTGATGAGTTGTCTCTGTGTTGAAATGGGGGGGATTGTGTGTGCGTTATCCCGGGGGGTTACTACTCATAGCGTCTGGGATCCACTGCTGTAAAGCAGGAATGTCCAAGCCCAGACAGCCAGGTCCAGACTTAAATCTGGTCATTGGAACTGACTTAAATGAATGGCTCATTAACGGGCTTGTACTGGAATGTGCAACAAGCTGTCGGGGAAATCCATTTAATCTGAATCAGGCCAACAGGAGAGTAGAAGAAGCCAAATCTAAAGTAAACAGCAGGTTTGAAACCGAATGTGGATCTCGAAACCTTTCCTTTAGATCAGCGATTATCAGCTCTGGACATTTTGGGCCAGAGTCCTGCAGGTTTCTCCAACAGTTTAATGGCAACCTCCAAATTCTGCACAAGTTTGTTAACAATCCATAGATTTGAGTCATTGTAATGTTGCTGTTGTCTTGTTGCTGTTTTTACACAGCACATATCAATGCTTTTGCATTCACATGTTTGCTACAATGTTTGCAATATAAACTAACAGAAAACCTAAAACGTCAGAGTTTCTGATATGTTATGGTCCTCGTTATCAGCAGTAGCATCAAACATAGAGTTTTTATGTTCTTACTGACTGTCAGTTATTTTTTTGACATATTTTTGTGTTAAGAGGCATAATGGATGAATCAGACTTGAAACAGAAACAACCATCTCATCTGGAAAAACGCTGCCTCCTTGTGGTAGCAATCCTTTGATTCAGAGTGACAACATTCACCTTTAAATGTGCAATATTCAGCTTAAGTTGCACAAACTGTATGGATGGACAGCAGTTGGATGATGTCTGACCCACATGTCTGCAATCTGAAAAAGCTCTGAAAAACAAGTAAACAAACTCGGAGCTACTGCTGTGCAGCAGCATCAAATTATCCACAGAGCAAAGCATGCAATTACTTTGATGCAGTCAAAGACACAAAAGCATTCAAGCTGCCTTTCGGTTAATAGGGGGGTGATCGCAGAGACACAGAGCAGATTTGACTGATGTAATGAACAACTGCTCTCTTCAGAAACCCAATTACAAAGAATTTGTTTGTCTTTGAGACTTTTGGAAAAAAAAGCTTTAGTTTTGTGGCTTTTTGCTCATGTTGTTATCATTACAGGAGGAAGTCACAGGCCATGGAGCACTTTCTAGTCGTGGCATATATCAGCTCTCTGACTTTCTGTGTGAAAAAATAATACTTCAAACTGCTTTACTATCTCCTGATTCTTGTCATCAACATCAATAGATGCCATATCTCAGCCTCCATCCTCCCTGTGGTAAACGGAAAGAAGAAAGCAGCAAACAGACGGATGTGATGATGAATGTTCTCAAACATGTAGCTTGAATGGAAGCTATCATAAAGTTCAACACGAAGGCAAAAAGCACAAGTACCTGCCCTTTGCAATGCTTTAGCTGCTGCGGCTGTCCAGCTCAAGCCACTTGAGGGCATCATTGAATCACGATGAAACTAGTCTCACTGCGCTGTTTGAACAGGCACAACGTGGTCATTTATGGCTGCAGCACGAGTTGGGTCATTGATTATTTTATAATTCCTGTAATCAAAACAGAAGAGATAGCAGTCGTGTTTAAATCGGTCTTATCAGACATTCACCAGGTTCAGACTGGCCAGCCAGAGTCTGTGTGCAGCAGCCTGTTTCAAAGAGTCATTATGTGTGAGCATGCTGGTGTTGCTGGGTTGGAGTGATGCCTTTTGGAAATGAGAAGCTGCTGGCGATCTTCACAGTGGTCAGCTATGTCAACAAGCTGGACATCAACTCCCTCTGTTTTTACTCTGTAGTTTCTGAAATATTGGACAAAATACAGATTCTTGAAAGCAGAATTGACTAATAAGGGAGCCAAGGTGTGCCTTCTGTTTGCAAAGATAATAACGATTATCATGTTATCATACGATGTTAAAGCAGTATCACGGGGTTAGCACAGTTAGATCCAAGTGAATTTGTATTCATTATAAAGAATTGTTCAGCTTTTTGCCTTAATGAGGCAGTGAGAGGGCAGAGAGACAGGAAATGTGGGGAAATAATTATGGCAATGACATGCTGTAATGATCCAGGAATTGAATAAAAGTCTTTCTCTGCCATCAGGTTACTGCTTTAATTTCTGTTTCTGCAGATCTCTCCCACTGCTCCATCGCAAAGGCAGATACTGAACAATGAAGAGGGAAAAAAAATGAACGCAGAAAGCTTCTTGTTCAGGTACATTTGGAAAGCTCGGGTTCCTGTGCGGGTGCTGTGTTTAGCATGGAAACTTCAGCAACGTATGTGACAGGCTGGAGCAACAACAATGAAGCCTGCGTCTGAGACCACATTAAGACGGGAAATGGTCCCTATTTTTTCTAAGGGAATGACTTCTGTTTGCCAAACAATCAGCTTTTTGCTCATGTTCTTTATTTATCATCTTGTTCATATGCAGTAAGTGCTCTTCTTGGAGAACAAGTCTCTCTGGATTGCAGTATTGTTTTTAACTTATATGTTTTACACTCATTAATTGTACTTTTGAGTCCAGTGATGCCAGAAACTCTTATATGTAAGTGTGTCCACTTCTCCGGTGTGGAAAATTGTTCCATGTATGTGACACAGCAATGTATCCCTCAGCTCTTTATTTCTCTCCAGCACAGTTTATGCAACATGGTGGGAATCATAAAGCTTGCTATTAAAAGCATGTAAACCATGATCTGCCAACTAGTACATCTCTCTTCTATGGATTTAGCAGCACAGTATGCACAATAATTAGCCTACATCTTCCTTTTTCTTATGCCCACTCTTAATTATTCTCTAGTGGGAGCAAAGAAATGTACGGAGCGGAGTGGGAGGGAAGTTACGCAGATGAGACTCAAACCGGTGAATCATTCACGGTTGTTTACAAAGTTCATAATTATGTTCCTGCCATCCCTTCCACCTTATCTCGTGGACAAGTAAAAACAAAGCAGGGAGGGGAATGGAATGTTTTGAAGACCAGCGAGACAGAACATGCTAATTAGAAACAAACAGCTGGACCTGTTTAGGAATGTTCGTTTTGTTAATAGAAGTTTCAGATATATGACTCACATGTGTCAACTGGTGCTGAAATAAAGCCAAATGGTTGATCATAGCAGGATGAGGCAAGACGTTGTCTGACTTAGTGTAGTTTAAATCCATGTCAATTAGCTACATGATGGGCTTTCTCCTGCAGGTTTTCAATGTATTCCTGCTGCAACACACCTGTCTAATTATGGAGGAACTATTTGTATTGGAGCAGGGACACATAAAAAACCTGCAGGACAGTGGGCAGGTAAAGCCTCGATAAATGACAAAACCAGCAAAGTAAAGAAAAGCAAAACAGAAAAAATCTATGTTGAAAAAAGGAGCTCGAGTTTATTTATTTCTACTCCTTCCTCACGATCAATATGCAATTATCAGTATTAGTTTCTGTTTAGACGAGGCTCATGTTTCCACATGCACGTGCATTTCCAGTGCAAACACAAACAAACATGCATTTATTTCACAAGAAGCAGAATCCTTTGTGATAGCACCCATCAAATTCCATCCTCTTTCCCAGAGAAGGTCTTTTTCTGGGGAAATCAAATAAAAAGACTGTGACAGCGGAGAGAAAATAAGCTTGGGTGTGATATCACTTGTGATTTTTCTGTGCTGCTGTTAAATTCTACTCCACTCTTCATCGTTGCTGCACACTGCATCCTCGCCTGACTGAAGAAACACAAACTCAGCTACATTCACGTCTGATGGGGCATCGTCGTCAGAAGCCCCCCCGTCTTCCTGGCAGGCACTCAGAGCAGTGAAGGCGAATGCTGGAGGGTATTTACTTGATCTAACAACAGGCAAGAGCCAATCCCGCTTTTCTAAAGCGGGAAAGCCAAACAGCTTGCATACTGATCCGAGACTAACTTGCTCATTTTTTACTTCCCTGATGAGGCAGGCCACATTCATCTGTCACACCCTGACAGCTCAGATACTCTGGGGACAGACCAGAGCCACAGATAATTCTGGAAGTGAAGGTGGGAGAGTGAAAGACGGAGGCTATTAAGTTGTCGGCACACTGTTCAGCCAGTCCGGGAATGAACCCAGTTTGGGTGATGCGAGCATCATTCCGAGCTGTATGCCTGTGAGGCTTCTCAGTCATCCCAGTGGTAGAACTCAGAGGGCAACTGGACTCATTTACTGGACAGAATTTGCTTTAGTTCCTGCCTGGAAGTTATTTTATCCTGTCTAGCTTGACTGGTGGGAAATTCCAGCTACTAAATCTTCCTAAAACATCAGACACTGCAGTTAAACCAGAACTCTGCTGCCAGAGTCCTCACTAAGACCAAGAAAGTGGACCATATCAGTCCAGTTCTGAGGTCTTTACACTGGCTGCCTGTCCATCAGAGGATTCTGATACTGGTTTATAAAGCTCTGAATGGTTTAGGTCCCAGTATGATCTGGATCTGGATCTGCATTCAGCTTCTATGCTCCAAATGTCTGGAACAAACTCCCAGAAAGCCTCAGATCAGCTGAAACACTCAGTTTATTTAAATCCAGGTAAAAGAGCCTCCTGGTCTCTGCTGCGTTTCAATCATTTTAATTTTTATATTAAGCTTTTATGTTTTTGGAATCCCAAACTAATCATGATTTTAATATTTTTTTATTGTCATTTTCTTTTTTTAAAAAATTTATTTCTTGTTTTAATTTGAAATAATGTTTGTGTTTTATTGTTTTAATGTTCTCTAAAGCACTTTGAATCACCCTGTTTTGAATTGTGCTAAACAAATAAATTTGCCTTGCCTACTAACACCTTTTGTAACCCCCCCTGCACACGCCCACAGCGTGTTTATGGTTAGTTCTGAGAACTTTCTCTCACACTGACATCGCTCATTTGTCCTCTGCAGCTCCCGTGGCGTTCATATTAGCATTACTGAGATTTCTTGTCCAACGTTTTGCATCATCTATTCCTAATCACACAGTGTTTTTGTGCCACGAGCACCATGTTCTTCTCTTCCTCCTCCACATTCGCATCACCAGCTACACCATTTTATGTCTGTTACACTGGCTCGGAGCCTTTTGGCTTCAGAACTGCCTTAATTCTTGGGGACGTACAGTAGAGTCAGAAAGACGTTTGAAACGTTTGTCAGATTTTGTTCCACGCTGACATGACAGCATCTCTGCAGCCATGACAAGAATCTCCTCATGTTCCACCACATCCAGAAGCTGCTCTGTAACTTTTATTGTCTGATCTATAAAAAAAAAAAACAAGAATATGTCTGTAACGCAGTTCCAGCACATTTAAAATCCATTTTTTGAACGTTTTTCCAGACTGATGCAGGGTGTGGGAGGGGTCCTTAGTGATGGGGGTTACTTTCCTCCCCCTGAGTGCTAGTACACAGCTTAGAGGGATCTGGGCAGTTCTGGTGATCTGATTTATTGTGCTGGAGAGTTAAACCAGGATGAAGATGTTTTAGATAAGAATTCAATGAGTGATTTATGAACGAGTGTTAAAATGTTATTTTTCTCTGCAGGTGGAGAAGCTGTTGAGCCTTTTAGACGGCGCGTTGTGAGAAGGAGAACCTGTCTCCATCCCCAGGTAAAGCTCTGACTGCTCCCAGAGCATGTTGCATGCTTGCAACATCTGCTCTGAGTTTGTCCACTGAGGGGTCTGTTGGAGGCAGTGAACTCATCGTCATGTTAAACAAAGCAGTCTGACAGGATGTGATCTTGGTGCTGGAAGCAGAAGATGCCACACTGTGGTCGGGACTGGATGGACATGGTCAGCAGCAATACTCAGGTAAGCTGTGGTGTTCTGAACATGTTTAGGTGGTACTTAAGTGTCCAAAGTGGACCAATGTGTCCAGAACCAACAACCATGTCACGTTCAGATGTACATGTGAATGTATGAAAATATAAAATTAACAATTTAAATATGTATAAATATGAATATTAAACATTTTGACACATTAAGATTGTCCATAATGACAGTTTTAGTCATACATCTGGCCAGAACCAGACAACATTATTACAATATAGTATTATTTGGTCATCTTTCCTTATAAATGTCTAAAGCATAAAAAAAACTTTTTTTTTTAATGTAAACCGGAAAAAATATTTAGTATATTCTTTTGTTTGAAAAAAGCAGCTTGTTGCCTGCAGGGGTTGGATACAGTATCTGTGGTTTGGTTTCTGATCTCTGGATCTGATAAATGAATAAATAAATACAAGTTGCATGATGAGTAAAAGTGTTTCGCAGCAAGAAGATTCCTGATTTGAACCCTGGAGTATTTCTGTGTTGCATTTGCATCTTCTCTTTCAAGGAACTCTGACTTCCTGCACAGTCCAAAACTTCCAAACTAAATTAAAAAAAAAAAAAAAGCTTCAAGATGACTTTCAGGAAATGATGGATGAACCAGACATGTTATTTTGTAATGAAAAGCAACATATCTATTTTCTATTCATGTTGTCAATAATAAATATATGTTGCAGTTCATATAT
>JBAMHX010000017.1:20535222-20549550 GCA_037177515.1 Pseudomugil tenellus | reverse complement strand
CGCTCCAGGACGGAAGTTAGATGACAAAACGACTTAATATGTCAGCACCCTTGTTCCGGCAAAAAATAAGGTGAATATTATTGTATTATGTCTATTGGAGAATTGGGGGCGTTCGTGGATATACCCCTAGCCATCACTTCCGACAGAATAGGCCTTGTATGAATCTGGTGTGTTGGAGCAGGGAAAAACTTTCATTACGAGAGCCAAAGTTTTCCACCCATGCTGTAAAGCAGTAACTAATGGGAAGCTGATTGTGAAAAAATAGCGTCGTAGAAAAACAAAACAAAACAAAAAAACATAACATCCTTCTTTCTGAACTTTTGCTTAAGTTTTATTCCTCTTGTTTTTCCTAAAGGCTTTTCCTTTTCATTAAACTGATGTTTGTAATGACGCAACATGAAACGGCTGCAACATTGCCATTTGTATTAAGACTTGTGAGCATCACCACAGATGCACAACTTGAGTTATACTTTGGCTCCTTAGAACAACCTTTCCAACCAAACAAGAATCTTGTCCAATTTGTTCGTATGTTCTCCGACTTGTGCTGATAATGTGACATTAACACCTGAGGGAGTTGGCCTGTTCCCACATAACACAGGAAACCCAGTTAGAACAGAGTCATGCACGTCTGCCATATCAAGCGACACTTTCTGTTCCTCTCTTCAGCTGATAATGTGCTGCTGGCCTCCAGTCAATCCAGCAATTTCTCAAGTGACTCTGAACACAGCTGAAAAGCCGTCTTTTTACAGAAACCTCAAAGCAACACCTTGTGGCATTTCCTTAAATCCAGCTTCTGTTTCTGTAGATATTTCATTCGTTTCTTCTGTGTTGTTTGGCGTGATTGTGGTTTCTTGCTGCTTCCAGCGATCTGTGTTGCCACTTTCTTTTTTAAAAACGTGGATGGAGAGAGCATATCTTCTAGAGAGGCAGTGTTTGAATAAACACTGAATATGTTGGATAACATTAGAAAGCTCAGAGTTAAAGAAGCTGGTTCAACATGTGGACAGAAAAGGTGGAATGATTTCGGACATTTTTTTTTTTTTTAGTTGTGACATGAAGACTATACAAATGTGTGATGACACATTCTCTCTTTCCCACCTGTTTCCACCTACTCAGCTTTACATCAAAGCAAATGAGTTGAATATATAAAGGGCAACACAGGTATAACGGTCCAATTTCACCCACATCTGCCCTCACACCTGTTAAAAACAGGATTTGTAGTCTATAGAGGTTTTAAAGTTTTTTAAATGGACAAGTCAACTTATACAATATTATGTTTCCATGTTTTTAATGATTTCATGGAGTTTCAAAAAACCTAGTTTCTTCAGGTTTTGCCAAATTTTAATGGGTTTTTTTCCCTCATAAACATCCATTTAAGATGCCAAAAAACCGAATTTCGGCATTTTTCACACGGTCTCCTAAAGATGGCTAATTCAGTATCGATCTTGCATCCTGTTTCTTCTCTGAGCTTTCGCCTGCCAGTCAGTCTGATGAAGATTCTTGTCTTATCACATGCACGTTCCCTGTCTCCTTGTCTTCATTTCTCTTCCTGGTTTCCAAAAATAATGAATGAACCTGATGCGCACACAAAATGGCCAGTTTCTATGGCAATAGTTGATATTAGTAATTGAACATAATTAACAATAATTAATAATTTATCTCTTTATTATTAGATTCTATACCATAAATAGCAGGAAGCACCCTTTTTTAAATTTTTTTTAATTAAAAAATTTTTAATTTGTGAATCTCATTGTGCGATCGCTTAAATTACATGTGCTTAAGTGTGTGTGCTATGGCATAAATCACACTTAAACTCAAATAAATAGTTCACTGCTGTATTTATTTATTTTTGCAGAAAAGTGCCAAGCAACAGGTACAAGACACCACAGTATACACATTATGTCTCAATTCAAAGATGATGGGAGTTTTTTTCCTCTACATTTTTGTATGTAATCAAATTACTAATTGCTAATTGCTAATACTAAGTGCTAATTGTGTTTTACTTTTTGTAATAATAATTTGTCAAATATGATTGATGTTTTATTGTTCAAAAGTAACAGGTATAGTAAGTTGATGTTATCTCAAACCTTATTGTTAAACTGAGTCTGAGGTATGGGCAGTGTGCACGTAGCGACTTTGTCTTTCACTGGCAATCATTGGTCTTCTGGTTACGTCTGCCGTTGCAATGCACGAATTGGGTACAATATCCTGACTGTAGGTCACATTGTTGAGATGAAACTTGAGGTGATCGTTGATTATGCAGATATAGGAAACTTAGATGCTGTCGCTGATATCCTTCTCCTGCATCGCTGAGTTCTTGACTGAAAATGAGAGATTCTTAAACTTATCTGAAAGTCATCTTCTCCCACAGCCATCCAGGTCAATTAAACCTTTTTTGTTTTTTTAAAAAAAGCCAAGCTTCAGTTGATTTGCGATTCAGTGGCTTCAGACTTGGCTTGTAAAAACGTTTGGCTGTCTGTTACTTGGATGCCATGGAGGAGTGGCACATGGTTCTTGTAGCTCCTCTCAGTCTGCTGTTATTAAACTCCATTGGCAAGACTTTCCTCTGCTGCAGTCTCAGTCATCCTTTATGTCGTTTTTGGCTGTCATCGTCAACAAGATGGAGGAAAGAGAGACGAAACTTTTCTTATAAAATGTTTGACATCGATAAATCAAACAGTTATTTGCAGGGACTTTAAAATGTTACAAACCCAACCTTTAATTGGAAGTTATTAATGTCCATTTGGATATGGAGCCTATTTGTTTATCTCTCCCCCTTTTAATGATCACAGCTCTGCTCTGCTCATGAATTCAACTCCGGCCTTTTGTCTGCACTGGGAAGATGTACCAGCGTTGTTGCCAGATGAAGTTACTGTTAAAACTCAGAAATCCTGCCGCAAATGAGGCAGCTTTAAACTCCCTCGCCATCGCAGGCTGCCTGTCTCACACTTTGCTGCTTTCCTTTGGAAGTTTGCTTTAATTGGAGCTGGAATATAGTTTGGAGCGCTTGAACAAACACTACAGTCTTTAAACTTTTGAACTCACTTCTCCATCACCTCGTTGTCGGAGATTGAGTCTTTTGCCAGTGTAATATCACATGCTGTGTAATCAGCATGTTTTCTAGCACACTTGAAAGATTTGCCCCACATTTTAGATTTAATTGCTGCCTTGAGAAGAAAAATGTACGGATCCTTTTTATTATTCCTTATGTGTCTTTGTTATTGCATAGCTCTTTGGTCATGTGAGGGATGCTAGGGAAGGTTGCGCTGCGTTTCCTCTCTTTAAGCTCCTCTGGAAGCTTTTCCTTTGTTTTTGCTTCAGGTCTCCTCCAGGTGCATTTAGAGATAGGAATTGTGAATAATTTCTGGGTCGTGGGAAGAGATGGCATGCCAGTCGCAACAAGTTTACATGACTTACTGTAATTAACTTTCTTCAGCTGTGAGACATTACCAGCTTTATTTAATCAAACTGACCAAATAATGTTTATCGTTCCCCCTTTAAACAGAGGCTAATGTAGCACAGGGTGGTAAGCAGAGTCTCTGCTAATTGATACAGGTTAGCATCTTGTATATGAGTCAAATTCCTGTAAACAGACAAATATACTCACTAGAGGGGAGAAGTATTTTTTTATATCTGTAGATGAGTGAGTTGCTCTCTTTAAGGTAAATAGTTGACACTCAAAACCAGTTGTAAAATGATTGAACAGGATTTACTGGAAATGGGCAGAACAGAATGGGAGGCATCCAGCTAAAATAAACTGGGAAAGCAGACCTGGAATCCTGGAGATGGAGGATAAATCTCTGATTAGGCAAAAACAGATGGAGAACCACACTAGTGTGGTCTATTACAGGATTTATAGTCGCATAGTCAAACATTAGCAACCGTTCTTTTTCTTTTTACCTTGTAAACCAAATTGTGCCAAAACTGCCATTAAGGATACCTCGTCCATAGGAAAAAATCTCCTTTTAACCCTTGTTTTTGTTTTTTTCTTAATTGTGCTAATTTATTAATTGTTAATTTCTTCTTTAGTAACACAAATAATAATAAGTAATACATTTTATTTATATGCGGCTTTCTTAAACTCAAGGTCACCGTACAGTAAAACAAACAATTAATAAAACCAAATATAATATACATAAAAATACATAAAACAGTGATTATAGCAGTGTGGGTGTTATAATGAATAAGCAAGTTTGAACAAATGTGTTTTCAGTTTGGATTTGAACAGGTCAATGGTGTGAGAACTGCGGAGGTCAGAGGGGAGTGAGTTCCAGAGATGGGGAGCAGAGCAGCTGAAGGCTCTGCTCCCCATGGTGACAAGACGAGCGGGAGTGAAGGTGGGGTGAATTGCAGAGGAGGATCTGAGGGAACAGACCGGTTTGGAGACATGGAGGACATCAGAAAAATATGGAGGTGTGAGGTTGTGGATGGCCTTAAAGGTTAATAGTAATATTTTGTAGTTAATGCGGTGGGTGAGGGGGTGCCAGTGAAGCTACTGTAAGATGGGGGTGATGTGATGGATGGAGTTCTGGTGAAGACTCTGGCTGCTGCATTCTGTACCAGTTGGAGCTTATGGAGCGTTTTCTGTGGAAGACCAAACAGAAGGGAGTTGCAGTAATCCAGACGGGTGGTGACCAGACTGTGAACAAGTATGGTGTGAGGGAGGGGCGGAGGCGATTGATATTCCGGAGATGAAAGTTTGCGGATGGGATTATGTTATTGATGTGTGATGTGAAAGACAGAGTGATGTTGAGGATGATATTGATTGATTGATATTGATATTAAAAAGTGATATTTATAGATCTAACATCTTACAAGTGTTCCCTTTACAATAATTCACTCTGCCGCCGGCGCATGGGGTGGGTGGGTGCCCTGTCTGAAGAGTTTGGGATTAGAGTTTGAATGGGGTAGGCTGTGTGTGGATAGGTCGGTGTGTGTGTGGATGGAAAGCAAGTTTCCGGTGGGGCATCTGGTGGACCAGAGGGGTGGGCTGGCTCCTGTCAGGTGGCAGGCTGGGGTCCCTGGTCCTCCGCTGGCGTGGGTTGGGTCCTCTGCCTGTAGAGTTATGGCAGTTGCCTCTCGGTCCTGCCTCTGGGCTCTTGGGGCCCTGGGCCCACGCTCTGCCAGCCTGGACGCTCTGGGCACCAGGAAGTGCAGGGCGCTCTGGCCTGGACCTCCTAGTCCCGCCTCCTGGATGGATGCTGGGCTGGCTCCGGGTTGGGGTGGCTGGGGTCTGTCCTGGTCTCGGGATTCTCCTGGCTGACCTCTGACCGTTTGAGTAGAGGGGGCTGCCTGAGCATGTTCACTTTCCTGCATGCGCTTTTCACCTCGTACGTTCTGCATGATGACACAGTCAGATGACAGATCTCTTTTGGATTATTTAGTAGCAGCCATTCTTCCTTATTCCTATTAATTTACTCTGTGAGAGCTCATGAGATCCTTTTTTTCCCCTTAATTTCTGTACCGGTGTGATGGATGACAAAGTATGGCTGGTTAGATTGCAGTTTTTTCTTTGTGGTGTGTTTCTGTCTCTTCTTTATGTTCTGTTTGTGTTCTCTTTCCGTTTCTTCTGTCTTCTTATCCTTTTTCTGTCCCCTCCGGACGTGTCCAGCAATACATGGAAAGTCTGTTGAACTAAAATGTAACTAAAAAAATTGTTGCGATTATCAAGAGGAACTTTGTATTTACATATATACATATAGTTCCTCTTGACAAAGCAAAATGTCAGCAAAATGTCAGACAGATCATTATTCTGCCCACCTTAATGCTGGACAAGACAGTAAAAAAAAACTCCAAAAGCATTGAAGTAGACCTGGTGGAGATGTACTCTTTTCATTATTTATATATAGTTTTTGAGCACATGCTCAAAAGTATGAAGTGCTCAAAGGGCTCTTTTCCTTGACCTCATTGGGAAACCTGATGGGGTTATGGAAAGGTGGCGTCTGACATTAGAAACGACTAAACTCCCACTCTGCTCTGATGCAGGTCTGCAGCACTGAAGCTAAAGATGCTCAGTGGGTCGTACGGATAAATACAAATGCATCGAGTTCTTTTCTCAAACTGGTCGTATACATCTGATGCTGTAGGCGACTATAAATCACAGGACACAAAGATAAAACGCTACTGTGGCGTTAAGACACCACATAGAAGCATCTTCTCAACGTAATTGCAGAATTCCTCTTATCATGACTTTTGCTGAAATGCTTCAGATCATTTCATACAATTAAAGTTCCCAAGCGGAATAGACTACTCATCTGAATCCCAGGACTTGCAAGCAGGAAAGGAAAAGGCATACATCCTGATATTCAAAGCATTTCATACAGTTTGTAATCAGATGGTTGATACTTTTTTTCCTAAAATATTTATTTTGCAATTTGAATCTTGCAGTAAAAGAAATTAAAGTCTGGAGTTCAGGATGAGAAGAGCCTCAGACTACATGCAACAGAGCAGCTGAACTATTTTCTCTATCTTGGATTTTAATTTTGCACTTGAAATGATGCCAGCGTGTTTGCCAAGCAGTTAATGAATTATGGTACACCAAGACATTAATTCTTGCTTGGAGGCAGGACTAGCTATAGATTTTTCCAATGATCAATTAACCAGTGTAATGGGTTATTGTTTTAAGCTTATTCCCATAAGACTGGTCATTAATCTTAATAGTCTATAAGGATGATTTGTTTGGAAACTATTTTTTTTTCTTGCTTGTATCTTCATCTCAGAGGAGATGATCCCCATCGCATAATACATTTCACAAGACCATCCTTCTGCACATCACTTATTTTTAATGTGCATCCAAATTGACAAAGCAGTCCACCATATAGATGATTGCTGTCCACATTTGTGAAGTCGGACGTAGCAGCCGTGCTCTTCCTGTAAACATTGTTTAGTGGTGTATCGCAGGAGGCAAATACAAAGGCAGCAGACTTGATTGCAGGCATTAATTAGCTCCGGAGCTAATTGACAGTTTTGCTTTTGTGAGCTCTTTGTGAATTTACAATGACTGACGTGGAAATCACTTTTTATTGTTTGAAAATGTAGCTTGCTCAAATCATTCGTCAAGGATTTCCAATCTACCGTGACTACATATACAAATATAGAAACATTCGGGTATAACGTCATTGTGACACATCTTCAGGTCATGACTTTTCATTCACACTTGATTTGAGCTCAATGAGATGGTTGCTCAGCTTGCTCACGTGGTTTTTGCCTGAGTGTGTTTGGTGTTGGATAAACTGCAATTTGTTGGTATATCTCAGATTGATCTTCTCTTGACGCTCCTCATGCATATGGAAGATGGTCTTGTGCTTTTCTTTCAGTCTTCCCCAATTAGTGTTGGTTTTTCCTTATTTTCAAGCTGATTTGGTAAATGCAAGGTTTGGATATTCACTCTCACTGGTTTTACGTCTATGATGTGAAACTTCCTTTTCAATTGGTTAGCACTGAAGAGCCTTTTGGATGAGGGATAAAGTTTTAGAGAGCCAATTAAAGTCCAGTTGCCCTTTTTATCTAAGCTCACAGGATTTCTGTGACTGAGAATCTACAGCAATAATTTTTACCCTTTATGTTGGAAGTGGTTTAATCATAACTGACTTTCTGCAAAAACCTTTTTTTATATTGAAAAATTGCATTTTAATCAAAGGATTGTTAATCAAATTCAGATGTTTGTTTGAGAATGAGCATAAAATATTTTTATTAAATGTGGATAGCACATTTAATAGTAAATGAATAAACAGACCATAGGTTATGATTATAGAGATGAGAATGATGATAAAATAATTGTATAATTGATTAAATCCAGCAATTAAGTGATTTAGTTTTTTTTCAAATCTGCATCCTTTTAGATGTTAATAGGTTTATTTCCTGAAACAGCTTGATTTCCACTTTTAGAAATGCCAACGACGTGTACTTTATACCTTTGAAGTGGCGACTGATCCAGTCCAGCTTCAGTCTGATCTTTCTAAACTCCATGGCTGCACTACTTGATTCAAATGATAAAGTTAGACTTATAATGGAACTTTCCTTAGCTTCTTTTTGCAATCTAGAAGCCCATCAATCATTTCATCCAACCTTCATTTTCAAAGAATTTAAAATGTGAGGCTCTTTCTTTAAGAGACCCCTGTGTAATGCAGCATAAGGCAATTTTCCAGTCTCTGGAGGGCCTCTGCACGACCCATCATGGTGAGTTAGGCCCATTAGGAGGTTGCGGTGAACTATTGAAAGGAAAATCTAAGCAATGCTGATTTGCTGTACCTCAGAGAGAACAAATTGCATCTTTTCAGACATGCTGTTTGCTTCATTTATTGTGCTGCAAAAGTAGAAAGAGGTTTGCAGAGTCATCCTGCACACTTACATTTTGTTTTTGCTGTTAATTGGTAGCTTCTTTGCTTATTTGAAAGCTTTATTAGGAGTGTTTTTAGGGAAAAAAAGGCAAAATGCATCTTTCTGATTGTGTTGAAACTGACTCCAGAGGACTTATAAATCCTAAAAGCAGAAACTACTCTCAGATATTTCCACTGAATTAATCTTGCATGTGTTGCTGAAAGCAATTCTAAGGCAAATTAAATGATTTTTTTACACCACTATTAAGTTGCATGACAGATAGTTGAGCCCAAGTGAGTCCAGAGACCGGTATGATGAAGCAGATTCATTATACTCGGGTCATGTTTTCATGGATGTGATCATGTCATAACCCTTTTTTTTTAACTCCAGCATACAAACCACTTAACAGTCAAACTGCAAGAACAGTACTAGTGTGACCAGCGGGACCTCTGAGCAGCTGCAGGACTGTTTCAGTTGATCTGTATTTAAAAAGCAGAATACTGACATGACATCTGCTATTTCACTAATTTTTGCATAGAATGCTTTCAATATGCTTCCAATGTAAAAGTGGTTAAATGTTTCCTCACAAGGGTTGAATTAAGACTGAATACTCCTGCTATAGGCCAAAAAGTATTTAAATTTTAAAACACATGACCAAGGTAGACCTGAATCAGAGATGCTGAAACAGTGTGACCAATTGCCGTGATAGTGATACACAACTAGTTCAATTCAACTGAATCAATCTGTTTTTATTTGATTAGTTGTAAACCTAAATTTTGACAAAAAAAAAATTAAGGGAATAAGAAAATCACCTTGAAGAAAATTTTAAGGTTAAAAGATCTGATGTCACAGGTAGACCTGGAAAAACTAGTTCATCTTTTCATCTTTAGTCAGCTTGATTAGTGTAACAGCCAAACCAGAACTCTGCTGCTAGTCCTCACTAAGACCAAGAAAGTGGACCATATCAGTCCAGTTCTGAGGTCTTTATACTGGCTGGCTCACCGTCAGAGAATAGAATTCAAAATTCTTTTGCTGGTTTATAAAGTTCTGAATGGTTCGGGTCCAAAATGCATTTGTGCCAATTCAGACACCTCTTGACCCAGTAGGAACCCAGCAGACCCCTCCGGTCATCTGGATCTGGTCTTATATCAGTTCCAGAGTAAGAAGGAAATATGGAGAAGTTGCATTCAGCTTCTATGCTCCACATATCTTGAACTTTCTTTCGGTCCGTGTTCCAGCTGATCTGAGGGTTTCTGCGAGTTTGTTCCAGGAGATATAAAATTCATTGTCTACTTGAACGCTTGCTTTCATTGTAAGTCACGACGATATAAATACCTTCTTGGATCAAGATTAGTAGTGAGGATAACAGCTCAAGATCATATTTTTTGCTGTTTTTTTTCTTCTTACTGCATCAAAGCTAGTTGTCATATTGTCAAGATAATCCAAAGTCATCCAAATATGTAATTCTACCTCGGGTAGGGGTGTTCCTAAAGTAAAGCTGTATTTCCTTCCTGCACGACTAATAAACTCACATATGAAAGCAACAGATCATTGGGCTGCGACCGGATGTTTAAAAAAACTATTTGAGTCAATGAAACTGGTGAAAATAATGGATGATGCAATTTAATTATGAAGTTTCCTTCATGTCATTTCGTTTAAATTGTTACAGAATGTAAAGAAGTTGCAGCTTTTAATGCAGCAACACGCCACATAACAAGCTATTTCCTTCCAAACAGAAGCTCTAATGCCAATTAAAAAGGCAAACTTATTCATTTACAATTAAATTCTTATGTATTGACCGAGCTCCATTCTTATTTAGGAAATGAATTTGATTTTAAGTGGGTAGTGTTTTCATGGTGCAACGTTCTGTAGACTCAGTGCCACAATATACATATTTATTTCCTTACAAGTGCTGAAGAATAATATGAAGTCTTTCTATTTGCTGTTGCTTTATATGCTTTGTTAGCTTGAAGATGGGAGGTATGTTGGCTTAAAAGCCTTATCGGGCTCATTAGGTCTACACAACACCACAGCTATTTAATAAAAAATAATCTACTTGATTAGATTTGAATCATCTCTTGGCTGTGCTCTGTGTGTGTGATTATTTGCTTTTCCACTTAAACTCTAGTCTTTTTACTCACTAAGCACTTGCCCCACATCAGAAAGATTTTTCTCTTCCACAAATACAAACACTTTGACCCTTTTTTTCTAAGAAAACATTAAGTTACAGCTGCATGTCTCAGAACACCGCATTTACGTAAATCAGAAACGGGGCTTGCTTTATGTTGGTTACCTGCAGAATTTCCTCTCGTTATCAGTTAGTCTGCAGAAAAAGGACATCTGACTTCTCCTTTTGAGACCACAAAGACTTTTATTTATTTGTGCATTTAAACCCAATTCATGCATGATAAAACTGGTTTTATATGTGCAGTTTCATTCTTTAAGATGCCTGTCATATTTTCAATATTTATTAAGTTAATTTCTTTTATTTTGTGTTAAGCTTCTTCCCTTTGTCAAATAGAGACAACTTAAACTGTTTGGTTTTGTGGTTGTTTAAAGATCTTTCTGTCCATAATTCTAATAGAATCAGCACCTTCTAGTAAAACAAAATATTTTATATTTATTAAGTACCTTTTTTTTAGGACTGTGTGTGTTTTGTGCGTGTGTGAGAGAGACTTGAAATCAAGATGCATTCCTAAAAAATAAACATCCTGCAAAATCCCCTGTCTAATTTCAGCCCTTTCTAATGAAAATGGTGATGTTGGTTCTTGGATCACTTGTGTGTTGACACTACTTTGGTTCATCCCTAGAGTTGGGGAAACATTAAGCAATTCAGGGGATCAAGAAATCTGGCAAATGACATGGACTGTAAATGAGTCTTCAGTGCTGGACAACTCATATTTTAAAAGCACCTGCAAGGATTATGATCAAGTTGGGCTGTTTGAAGACAAACGTAAAGAAAAAAAGATGGATGCAATATATTTACCATTTGCCTCTTTTTTTAAGTGCTGTGTAAAATCCTCCAACGAGCTCTCTGCAATGCATTGCTGTCATATTCGTTTAGCATGCAGAGGATTTGTAATGGGAAAATAATAAAACAATCATATTAAAGAAAGTGATATTCCATATAATGACTATATAGACATGAGTCTTGAGCAGCAAACTGAAACCTCCAAAAAGTCTAATTAGTTCCTAAAGTGTTTTCTCTGTAGTCTTGATTATCTCTGCCATGTTGGAACTGTTCTCCTTACGTTGCGTGCACGACTGCCCACCCGCATTATGCAGCACCCGGTCAGAGGGCTGCGCTGCTAGCAACATGTCATGTTCTCCGTCTCTGTTTGAACATCAGTGATTTGCAGCAGATGTTTTGGAAAATTAAGACACATCCCAACAGTTCCCTTTCAATTAGACCATTGTTGTGCGGGGGGGCAGTTACACATGTTAATAAAGCATCACAGTGCAAGGCTTTCATCTACCATAAATCAGCTCTAATTAGGTTTGTAAGCTTGATGGGACAGGACAGTCATCATTTTTCCTCTTCAAAGAAAACTGGTCTTGTTGGCATGTTGGATCAGCTCTCTGCTGTGTTCATTTGGACTGGCACTGCTTTGCCAGCTGATTGTCAGGCACAGAGCTTTCACATCCAAGCGAACATTTAATGCACCTACAAACTAACTTTTTTTCTTGATTTTTATTTGTTTCTTTTTTTTCTGCAGATTTATAGAAGCTTGTGTGGAGTTGCTTCATCATCTTACTCTATTTTCTCCGTCTTGGCTTTTATCCCAAAACCCGTCATGCAAGACATGTTACAGGTGCACTATGCTTTGCCCGTGCACTTAGAAAGACTCCATGAAAGGAATGTGGCCATTCTGAATGATTGGTTGCATCCTCAAGCCAAATGTAAAATGACCTTTAAGCTAAATAATGCAGCATGCATGCAGTGCTGTTATCTGGATCAGGTTATTGGATATAATTGGATCTTGCTCAAAAACGAATTACGTGCAGAATGTGTTTAGTGGCCCCAGCTTTAAGGCATTAATGAACCTCGCCTCTTTTGTACCTTCTTCACAGGTTGTAATCTTAGCTTTTTGATTTCAAGCTTTTAGAGAAATGCTCTGATTTGATTAGCTGGGTCCATCGGCTGCAGGGGTGGTACTGTGCTTCAGTGTGTTATTATACTGGGAATTACTCCTTTGATGAAAACCTTGCACCAGTTCAGTGAGTTCAATTGGACATTAAAATCAACCGAGAGAACTTCAGAGAGAAAAATAAACCCAGAAGCACAATAACGCACAATCTTTAGTTTTATTTTCCACAGCATCTGTTTTTCTAGCTGTTTGACACCCATTACATGTTTTTGAGGACACTTATAGTCTTATTGAAGACGGTGAAGATGAGATGCCTACTGGGAATAACAAAGTAAAAGGTACAGTTTGCCAGGAACTTTCCCAACGTCTCCCAGTGGAGGTGGGATTTATGACTCTCAAGGGAACCAGACCCCGTGAAGTTGTTCTTTTCAAAGAGCCATTTGAAAGGCTGGCTTATACTTACTTTTAAAATGATATATTTTAGAAATCAATCAGGGGAAAGTCATTTTTAACATAAGAATAAGAAGAAAATAAACTGGTTTTAAGATGACCTCAGCACACTGATCTGTGCCACCATGCAGGAATGTTGGAGTTCAGAGAGGTAAGGAGGGACCAGACCTTTTAAAAATACATTTTTAAAATCTCAAATGCACTTTGCGGTGCACTTGCAGCCCATGGAGGCAACTCATAAAGAGTGTTGTTCATCACGTGCTCTAGCTGGGAGGCTTGCAGTGTGTTTTGAAAAACTGGAGACATTAATATTCCATAACGCAGCCTAATATGCTTTGATAGTAAGAGCATCATTTTGGGTTTTCTCTCACCAAAATTAGTAACCTGTTGCAATTAACTTCCATACAAAAATGTTTTATTCTAAGCATTTCCACACGGAACATTTTAGTAAATAAAAAAAAAAGAAAAAAAAAACTTAAGCCTAGGAATAATAAATGTTTACCTATATAAAATATACTATAGGATATACTTGGATTTTAAAATAAATATGGGATACATAAGGGACATGGGATACATTCCGAAATACCGCTGAATTAGAATCAACCTTAGCGGCAGTGCTAATTCTAGCAAACAGTATTGATGTTTATCTGAGGATTTGCTTCTGATCAATCCTTTCTGCACACATGGCCCTTTAGTGCGGACAGAATAACGAAACTCTGTAGGAAGCATAGTGAGTCATTTGCACTGTAGTATAAAACTTGATGAACATGCCCAGAAATGAAAAAAATTGTATCCATCCACAGATTTTTAAGCTTTCAGGGCTTCGGCTTTGTAAAACCCAGGAGTGTTTATCAATTAGTTCCAAATGTCGCCATACTGCACAGGCGGCCACTTCGACATATTGTCTCACTGCTTTTAGTCCATTTTTAATGGATCAGGCAACAAAACGCCACGCACATAATTCTTTCACTATACCTGTTCAATAAATGTTCAAGATGGTCTCTTTTTCTTTTAAGCGACTTGGTTTTGGCTTCTCTGCAAGTTTCATACTGTAGCCTAAACACTACGGGTTATGCCGGTTACGCCGTATCTTCTGCCGACAGCTAATGTGCATGACTAGGATTGACCAAATATAAACAATAACAATCAATGTTACCGCATACAATGTGGGCCGGAGCTTCCAATGGCAGACATTATCCGAACATCAAAAGCGTCTAACAAAACACCTATAGAACATCATTTTTTAATCCCTTTTTATTGAATTAATATTATACAAAGAGAGAATAAAATGCAATATAAGAACATTTACATTTTTTCTCACAAAATAGGATTTGATTGGTTGCTATAGTTACAGTTGGTAGTGTAGAGGAAATTCATGTATTAGCTTAATTACATTGCTCTTAATTAATGTCTAGCTGAAAGGTTTGACTATAAGGCTCCTAAACTGATGTCATTCTGACCTTTAGTAAAC
>JBAMHX010000017.1:20513552-20526764 GCA_037177515.1 Pseudomugil tenellus | reverse complement strand
GTTATAAATGTTAGTTTTACATCAATGGGGTAAGCATCCATTAAAAAACTCAAGCTAGAATTAGCTTGTAAATCTTGGGTTTCCTTTTTGTTCCAGTGTTTCTGGAACAATGGCATTTGAACAAAGGACATCAAAATGAAGATGTGACACAGCATGTCTGCACTGACATCAACTGTTAGGCATAGAGCTGGAGGGCTGATGATTTGCGCTTCTTTTACGACCACAGGACCAGGATACTTGAGGTCTTTAAACTCACCCTGACCCAACTGAAAACCAAAGTAATGCATAGTGTGAACTCATTTGTCCAAAAGATAATATCGGCATGACAGTTTTATCAACATAAACAAGTGATATCTGAAAATATCAATATTTACTTTTTTAAATGACAACTTTTGCACAACATGTACAAAATATGCATCAAGCTGTGTTGTCACCTGCCGCATAGCTTAGAAGTTTTCAACTTATTTCAAAGTGTCCACAGACATCAAACTTGCTGCAAATTGGAGGATATATCTTATTCACCTCAAACGATTTTTTCGGAGGGCGGGGCGGTAAATTTGCCATCTATTAGTTGGTATTGGAAATTAAAAGTGGACATCGTTAAAGCCAATATGGGACATCCTTAATTATAATGCATGCGAGAATTTAAGTGTATCCAAAAACTGATGCTGTCCAGCATGGTATGTAAATGGTTCAGTTTTAGACAATCGGAATACCCAATAATAATTTTAAAAAAAGAAAAACAGGAAGTAGTACTTTGGTAAGTAATAACCCTTAGACTACGAAAGACTAAAATAGACTGTTCTTTTATAGCACTTTTCATGCAATGTTGACCACTTAGCATCACATTTACAAACATCATCCAGCACTTCTACGCACACAAACTTATATATATATATATATATATATATATATATATACACTTTTTTTAAATTCATGACTAAAAATCATACTCTGATGAAGACATCAGGAGGACACTACAGCAGGTAGTCAGGTGAAGCCTGGAATCAATCTGGATTTCTGTCTGGGAGACATTTGTTCTTGCTCCTGAGCTACAGCTGCAGTGTGAAACTTCTCTTTAAACTGCAATAAAGTATCAGCCCTTGGTAATTTCATTAATCATGTTCTTGTTCTGTCAGAGGGCAGAAAAAGGAAAGAAGGGCTCTGGATTCTAAGCAGCCAGAAAAAGAGGGGAAAAAACAGAGCTTAGACTGTTCATGAGTGTACGGCAGAAACATCAGCCAATGTGTGCTGAGCAGAGGCTGCCCTCCCCCCAACTCTCCCCTGAATCTTGCAGAGTGCTGGTCCCTGTGCTGTAGTACGTGGAAGAGAGGGAGATTGAACACTGCGTGAGAAATCGTCTGTCTGCGTGTGAGCTGCCAACTTCTGCTTGTGCTGGATTGAATGCAGCTTCGGGAACCTGCAAGTGGGGATGAAAAAGCTGTGCTAACTGACAGAAAAAAAGGCAGAGAGGTGGGAAAAGAAAACTGGACAGCTCTCTCAAAGCCCTGCTGTGTGGAAGATACAAAAAGAGCATCTGTAAACCAAACGGGCAGATCAGAATCAGCACTGCTTTTGGAAAATGTGTAATTCAGTATGTTTCGTCATCCTATCGTGGGTGTTTGCTGCACTTGTGTTTCCAGGTAAGACTACTTCTGTCATGTCCCTGTTTGTTGTATGCTCATGTTTATCTCTTTCTCTTCTATGTGACTGTTCAGCTCCTGTGAACGCACGTGCACTATTGCACTATTGAGGCAGAGCTTAATGATGTCTTGTACTCTGGCACATGTAACTACAAGTCTTGTCAGTGAAACGATTTGAGTCTTCTTTTTAGGGAACATAAGTTGTACAAATGTTTTTTTTTACCTGAAGTTCTTAAAAAATAAAAGTTCCTTTCAGCTCACATATCTGCTCATCCTTTAGATGCTTCACCCAAGAAGTTTCTGTGAAATTTTCATGAACTCAGAAGCCTGACAAGTGAATCTTGTTTTACTGGAGCACATTAATAGAACTACCCGTACCTTACTCCCCCCCTGGGGGTTGGTGGTTTTCAAATGAGTTTCTATAAACTGCAATTTAAAAAAAGTGTTAATCTTATGGGTTTGCAAATGTAAATATTATTGGAAGGATGCTGAGAAGTTGGGATAAGTTGCACAACTGTGCAGCAGTGCTCTGACAAAGTTCCCAACCAGCAAATGGAAACATTTATTTATCACACAGGGAAATGTAAAATACTGTAATCATGTATGCATGTATGTATTTTTTTTTAGCTGGAACAAGGCAGGATGTTTTCCACATCACCGGAATTCTTTTCTGACTTCAGACTGGTGTTGAATAGAATGTAGCATCTAGGTTCATTTCAGCTAACCATGTCCATGTCTATTGTGCACAGTGACACGTCCAGGATGACACCAACACTGGTTAACCAGTACTGCAACTCCACCTTCCTTTAGTTTTCCACTAAGTTTATTATTGCGGTCTGCATGGACCGTCTTGAAGCCGCGTACAGACTCATTACAGTCTGGGATATGTTCAGTTAGCACCTGGAGCTCGTCAGTTTTGTAAGCTGGCGATCTAACGTTACCCATCACAACAGTTGGAAGACACTGTTTAAATCTCCAACGTTTTCTCTCTGCCTCACTCCTGCCCTGCATCCTCTTCTCTCTTTTCAACTCCATTGGGATTTGAAGTATTTTTTCACTGATAATCTTCAATTCGTGAGCATTATCAGTTGATTTCGGTGGTAAATAAGTCTCGTTGCCATGGAGACTCACCATAACAAGTCTTAGGCAGAAAAAATATGCAGAAAATATTGCGTGCAGCAGAGCTTCTTAACAGTGTGAAAAGTCTTCTTTGACAACCCACATTGACAGCTCATGTCTTTAAAACAAAAAAAAACTATATTACAATAAACACAAAAGTTAAGACGGAGCTACTACAGTTTGCAGCCACAGCATTCTAGAAAGCCTTGAATGTTAAACTATTAGTTTCAGCCTCTTCTCAGGATGTTATGGACGAGGTCAGGCTGACCTACTTTCCGAGTAATGTCACAGGGAAGCAAGATATGCTGAAATAACACAAAGTAAATTGTATGAAGTTGTTGGAAGTAAAGTCTGAGAGGGATATAAATGAATGCATGAATGTGTGCAGCTTCCGTTGAGTAGGTTTCAGGTAAGATTATTATTCTGGTCATTTAACGGTGAGAGATGAAAAAAATGTGCATTTAAACATAAATCTGTGAATTGTAAAAGCAAATGCGTATGTTCAAGTAAAATCAAAGTTTCTGGTTGAGTTTTGAAGGTTCATTTTTTTGTTTTCAATTTAAGTTAGATTTATAAAATCAAATCATAGAATATTAAAGTTCATGCAGTGTTTATTTAAAAGCAAATAAATGGAATAGAGTCTTTTGTAAATTTATTCCAAATATTTTCAACTTTCGCTTAATATTTGATTACAAAAGTGAATGAAAATGTAAGTTGATTTCCCAGTTAATCTAAAATAAACATGTAAATTTTAATGTTTATTTTCAATGTAAATCTGAAATATCACAGTTTTACATGCTCTGGTTTTAAATTAAATTTACATTTTTACATTTTAATAGGTCCAATAAAGAATTCATTAATTTTCAATAACCTCTTTTTCAAAGCCAAACTACAACTGAAAAAGCAAGAAACGTTCCTGTTTTAGATGCAACAGATGCCGTCAACCCAAAGCCGTCCTTCCTTGATTCCTGTCTATCATTGTTGACAGGCTGAGACTCTGCAATTTCTCCAGTATGTCTTGCATCATGTCCTGCTTCTTGTGTCCTCCAGCCAGAATTTTCAGCTTTGAAAAACTCTCATGTTGCAGAACTCTGTGTGTGCGTGTGTGTGTGAGTGAGTGGGTGAAATGCACGACTACTGTGGAGAAACATTAAGTAACTTTTTTCAAATTATTTCCAAGTTCTTCTGAGCTGCAGTGTGAAAATGTCTAAAGGATCTGCAGTTCCCTGTTAGAGAACTTCAAATTTCAGGCAGGTGCTCACTAATGTTTTTCATGACAGACGGGCTCTGGTGACAGCTACTGCAGCAAAGATTCGTCTGGTTTGCACTTTACCAAGTTGATTTTCAAACTTGCTTTTCAATTTAAAATGTATTTACAATAAGAAAACACAGCTCTCGCCACCTTTGTTTTGCTGCCTTGGTTTTGGTATTGATCAAAAACAAATGTCTCATCAAATGGCATAAAAATATGTTAAAAATCAAATGCTGGAGATTTTAGTGCTCGTTAAATGAGATCCCACATTCATAGCAAAAATCTGAGGCACAAAACGAATTAGACGTCTATCAGTTCTACATATTTCAGGCCAGAGTGGAATATATTCATGTTTTCTTAGAATATTAGATATTTGTTCTTTGAGCACTTGTGAGATAGAACATGTTTGATTGAGGATCAACATGATCCAGGCTGGAGATGCTGTTTCTTTAATGATTTGCTAAAACATTCATGATTAATATCTGAACAGATGGCTAAGTTTGTCAATTTCACCATCTCTAAAGAGTCAGTATTTTCTTTTTTTTTTTTTTTTTTTTTTTTTACATTTCTAAAGGCAAACTAATGTGTGTGTTATTGATGCATTCTCTTATAGCTGCAACCTTTCCATGACTGTTGTGACCCAAACAGATTTTTCCTTGTGTCCATATTTGTTTTGCAGAACTGGGATGAGCAGATGAAAGTTTAACTGGATTTTTTATGTACAGCAGGTATGCCTAAATTTGGTCCTTGAGATTTACCATTGTCCAGCTTTTACATGCAACCCTTGTTTAACACAAATGAATGGCCTCTGCAAGCTGGATGACATGCAAAAATAGGGAATTCAGTTGTGCAGGAGAAGAGTTGCATGTAAAAGTTGCTGAATGGTAGATAGGCACCTCTAGTCTAGAGTATATCTCTTTCACCAATTTCAAGTACATGCAGCACATGCATGCAGATCTGAACACTCCTACATTTATAACAATGTAGTTATAGCTGTGCTACACGATGCACAAAAATCCTGCTGTCTTTCATATTAACACAAGACATCACAATCTGTAATCACATTTAATTTTACACATTGTTATAAACTCGAACTCTAGTTTTTAAAAGACCCTGCTTCACAATATATATTTTAGTAATGTTCTGCTACACATTCCTACATTTTCAGGTCATAACTTCACACCTGGGAACAGTTCAGTACAGCAGTTTATCTGACATCTACTTACTGAGCAATAGCTGCATACCTGCTGGTGTTGGGCAGGAGCCACCTGGAAGATTAAAGCGCCATTCTGTTGGTCACAAGGTCATTCGGTCTGTACTCTATGTGCACGCGTGCATGTGTGCACATTCATTAAAAAGGAGTTGATGAATACATTTGCAGAATAGCATGCCTCCTTTTGTCATGGTGACTATATTTCACTTCTGTCATGAGCTTCAATGTCATGCATGTTCAATAATTTTAGCTGGAAAACTTATCTTTCCTAAAATTAGAAGTAAAGAATTAAAGAAAATCTGCATGATTTATAGTATAATTAATTTTTTTAACCAGTGAGTTTATTAGTAAGGTTGAACTTTTGCTTCTAATTGGTCTCCTCTTCCTTATTAATATTGACAAAGTCTAATAATGAATGTACTCGATAAGCAGAAGCCACTTCATTTAAAGGATTTGCTGAAAGTGTTTATATTATAACACATATCAGCAGAAAGCTAAATGGCAATTTTAACAGCTGTTTCCTCATTTAATTTAACATCATTATGAAGAACCATTGCTTTTTGGCCAAGCAGACTAAAGACTGAAACCTTAATGAATTTGGAATGAGGCAATCTTCTAGCCATGAAAAGTGTCTAATTATGTAAAGCTAACAAATTGGTTATGAGGAAAACATTTGATTAAGTACTACTTACACAGACAAAAGACATTTAGTGTTCACACCCTGGGCATCTTAATTCACCTTCATAATTTCTGATGCTCTGTGTGCTATAAGCTTCATGACGTTTACTTTTAGAGTATCTCTGTAAATATGACGTTTTGAAATCGGTATTACAATAAATACATTCATCACTGTATTTTTTCATGGATGACACAGTTAATCAAAATAGCAGCTGTGTCCTGAATGTATCAAAATTCTTCTGCAAAAAAACACCATATCGGGATAAATGTCAGTACTTTCAGGTGTTTATGGTCCCAAATTTTAAGTGTTGGTGACAAGTTATATGTCCTTGATGGTGGTTTATTTAGTAGTCCTTTCAATAATAATGTAGGGAACTTGGTCATATTTGTACACACTTGCTAACTTAGGAAGTGTCATGTAAGCAGCATTAGCATCAGTGCTGGCTTAGCTAGCCATTATTCCTCTGTTGCCATGTAAATGAAGGAGAGATGATTGCAATTCTGTATAGTTATAGCAACAAAATGTTTTTTAAGTAGTCGTGTGCTCTGTAAGGACGCATTGGTTCCTACATCAACGTTGCTATGTCCCCATGGGAACTTTCATTCATTTTATTGATGTAATTAGCACAAGCATTGTTTTGTCTAGCTTTTTAGTCCATCATTTCTGTGCAATATAAATACTTATAAATACTAAGTTTGTCAATTGAAATCAAAATTTGCTTTAAATGTTGGACCTGTGAAAATCTGGCAAATGATGCAAAACAACTTTCAGCATATTTTCAGCAACTTTCAGCTTATTTTGGATGTTTTTGAAGGATATCATCATCTCAATTTTTTTCATTAGTTATATTCTCATTAGCATCAGTTGCTAAAGATCAGTTTACTCCCATCTGAGTGAAGGAAATATGCGTTTTGTTGAATGGCATGGTTTCATTAAAAAAAAACTGATTCCTCTAAATTCTGGTATGAATTGTTTACCTAATCAGATCCATAAACATTGCACTGTTAACCACTGATTGTAATTATCCATTAGCTTCAGAATATCATTTATATATCTGAACATTTAAACCAGCACCATAATATTCATCCAAATTAACAAGTTCGGTGTGAATATTTAGAAATGAACCACCGTCTGTTTACAGAAAGATCAGTCATTTGGCTTATTTATTTATTTTTAGTTAGATGAAAGCCGTCATCATTTGACAGAAAGCTGTTGTAGCTGCAGCTGCTCCCACTGGAGCCGCTGGCACCAGAGTCGGTACAAAGACAACATGTCAGGCTCCTTCCAGTGTCCTTGTGTAACAAGACTGCATTCATTATTAACACGTTACTTTCAATAAGATCAGAACTCACTAGAACTTGACATCTGTATAATAACATATTTTAAAACCTCACCACAAATGTCAGGGGGTTAATGTATAAATATTGCCCAATGAGAAGCTGCTAAATGGATGATTCCTTAAGGATTTACTGGACTGGCTTGTTCCAAAGTGTCAAAACATGAATAAAACAAATGGAAACAAATGGATCTTGAGCTGCTGGAGAGCGGTGTCCACAATGTTGCCAAATATGTCCAGTGGGAGAAAGCACGAAGGACAGCAGCTCCTGATCACACGGCCTCAGATTTTCACTCTTGTAGGGTTTCAGGAAATTTAAGATATACAAGGGCTTGATCATTTGAGAGCATTGCCCACTAACCAAACAAAATAATAAAGCTTTGTTCATTCAACATTTATTAACACTAATTCATTTAGAGGTACGTTCTACATTTGTACAGACTTCTGTTGTTTAAGTGTGCAAGCATTGAGTTAGAATCTTTTCAAGGTAACATTTTGCAGGAGCAGCAACAGCAATTAGAGCATGTATCCTTGTAGAAATGAAAACATTTGTGGCGCTTTGCGACTTTCACCATATCTGAAAATATCCTTTTTAAAAGTGTTGAAAAGAGTAAAATGTTTAAACTGGTAATTTGTCTACAGTAACAAGGCCCATACCGTCAGAAGCAACAGCTAGGGGTACGTTCCCGAACACCCCCAATCCTCCAATTCCTCTATTCTACACAAAACAGTCATATAAAAAGCCGCACATGTTCAGTTACAAAGCTCCACCTGATCTCGAAACTTTGAACCAGTCTGGAATGACGTCAGGACATGAGGCATCCTGAGGTCATGAGCTTTTATATGCACTTAATTTGAGCTCAATGAGACAAATAGTTCTAGACATATATATTAAAAAATCTGATTTTTAAAACCTTAAACACCACCCAGTGGGGATAGATTACAAAATCGTGAAATTTGAGCCAGGTCGTCCCTCTTAGGGACCTAAACACGTATACAGAGTATCAGTTGGCAGTTGGAGCGAAACCATAATATACATTCCACGTTTAGGGATATAATAGAGTGATGTAGGTTAAACAAATGTGATTTTTGCTACAGCTTTGTTAATAGATGGAGCTGTTTAAGTCTATGCACAAAACTACACAACAGCACTCTACAATTGTTTTTGAATAAGAAACACTTTGAACTAGAACCATATGAAGGTTTTAGACACTATTTGCATCAACACTAAATAAAACCTGCCTTTGTGATATATGACGTTTGTGTTTATCATACTGATGCTAGAACATGATAAAGTTGAGTCCAAAACTCCTTCAACTTCCCTGATCTGAGTGAAAGTAAAAGCACAAGACCTCCTGAAATCTGCTAATCAAACCATTAATCATAATGACACGCCTATAACCAGATATAGATGATATCATGGCTTTATTCTTCCCACTGATCGCAAAGTCTGAAAATGATGGATTACGATGATCAGTGAGTCAAATTGGTTGTGAAAATGAAGCTTTGCTTTTATTAGCTGTTGATGATCAGAGCACATCCGCTTCAACTTAATATTTATGCCATCTAATGTCACTGAGCTTTAATTGGGATTATAAATCATGCTAATCAAAGAGCAGCTGTGGACATTCAACAGGTTATAGTTTGATTTTCACAAGACTAGTAAAGCCAATTCAGATGCAGTCCATCTGTCATTTAAAAAGCCAATATCCCAGTCGGATTACATGATTTACTTTTATATTTTATTGGGACAGTGGGAGTGCTGTCGCCAGCGATTACAGTGTAACAATCACTGAGAGTGAGTCACTGCTTCCACACAGCCTTAACATTCTAACAGTCCTGAACACAGGCTGTTATCTGAGGAATACATTTGTAAGAACATGGTATCTGCTGGCATGAGCCAACAAGTCCCTGCATACCCTATGCATTCGTAAGCAAAGGGAAGTATTGTGATTGTTAATGGCCACTGAATGGGCCACCAGTGTCAAGAACAAACATACAAGTGTCATGATGCTGTAAAGACGGGGCTGCAAAACCAGAATCCAGCTGGTACTGAAACTACAGTATGACAGTGTTCCCGTTGCATACTAATGTGCTCTGTTTCATCAGGGGCTATTTACATTCACATCAGACCTTCATTAACTCATTTATGCATTTATCTACTGACCCAAAATGGGTTGTAGCAGAGGGAAATCACTTTGCAGTGGTATGATAGCTGCCTCCATGGATCCAGTCTTTGTTAAATTGATTTTAGATCGTGTTCATAGATAAGTGGAATGATCTGCATTCTTTTCGATATAAATGAGATAAGCATTACTACTATATTTCTATCAACATGCATTTAAATGCTACATTTTTCACATTGAACATAGTTTTCTAATTTCTGGTTAATAGATGAGGAATTTCTGTAAAGCTTCATTTTTGTTTTACATTGGTCTTGTAATGAATTTGACTGTGTGGGATTGTTTTCAGTCAGGCCTTTAAAGGTTATCACTTGTTGATTTTCTTAATGTCCTCAACCATTGTATTTCCCAACCTCCATCCATCCTTTCCTCCAGCCAATCAATGCCCAGAGGCTTGGATTGTTTACAGCCAGTGTGATTTAAACTAAAGCTATTTCCACACACGAGACTTGAGTGTGCTTAAGTTTTTATCATTTTGTGCTACATAGATTTGGAAAAAATGTTTCCGGAACCAAACATACTTTGTGCCATTTTATTAATGAGATGTGTGAGAAATGCAGTGGTACAGATTATATTTAATGAAACAAATGACAATCAGTGCAGGCTCTTTGATTGCCTCTGGGCATGAGCTTCTACTGAGATGCTGCAGTTCAGAAAAGCCAAACACTCTTGAAGCTCTACTGAGCTGTCAGAACTGTTATGAGAATGTTGAGGAAAGCACAGATTAATTCATCAAAGTGCATTGCTGAAGGCTGCATGACAGGGCAGAAATATTCAGTAATAAAGATGACAATACAGGAAAAGTAGAAGTACAGAGGCATGAAAGGGAATCAGACAGCTGTTTATAGATGTACACCAGCTCTCTAATCACTGGAACTGTTATGTGTTGTCAAACTAAAGTCACATTTTTTTTACTTGCAGTAAACTAATGCAAAGCAACTCAATCAACACTTCTTTTTCTTCTCTTGCATTTACAATCAATTAAGTCAGTGAAATCTGCAACTTCACATTAGGTGTCAACATATCCTGCATACCAGGCCTTTCAATGTCACTTATTTAAATCATGTTAAATCGATTTAAAAATAAGTGAGTGAACAGAACTTAATTAAGTTTTTATAGGTGTCACCCTGTCAGAATATCACCAGCATTATCAGGTTTTATGCATAAATGTGCTGCGACAAAATATAATTCCCCACATTTTCAGTGATGTGCACAGCTAATGAGCGTCAGTCAGGCTTTCTTAAAGGTCACATATTATGCTAAATTTACTTTCGAAAGTTTTCAGTCGTGTGTCCCCGTAGCCTGTGTATGATGGCCAAATATGAGAAAATTCTTTCACTTAATCACATAAAACAATCATTCCCCCTAGTGCCATTGATCCACCCCCAGTTAGCTTCGGTTTCCGTCTAAAATCACCAATCAGGCACTACATTCGCACCCTCTTTTTGAGAGCGTGGACCACTCATAATCATTTAAAAGCTCCAAGACTAAAACAGCCCATTCTTAATAGAAATCATCAGACAGAGATTTCAGAATTGCTGGAATTAAAGACCAACCCTCAATTTGGTATAACACACTGGAACAGTTAAAGTTGGTCTATCTAAAACCCAAATGTAATAGTTGAGAATAGTTGTAATAGTTTCACATTGGAACTCTTTAAAACTTGGGCTATGTAGTTATTGTCCTCATCCTCCTATCAGGGACATCCTGAAAAAATGGCGGCTGCTTGCAAAGGTTGAAGCTAATAACGTAACAGAATGTATTTTATTTTTTTAATTTAGGGAATTATTAAAGGGAAACAATATATCCTTTTATATCCAAATAAACATGTTTAAGCTCTAAAAACATGAAATGCACGATTCTCAACATTTAGTTGTAGTTAGGTATGTCTAAATATATGTTTTACTTTGCAATTGTTGTGTATGTTGTGCATTCTGGGAGATGACCTGTTGTGGTTGTTAGTTGTCTCTTGGCGTCATCAAGTGTCTCAATGTCTACCATTTAGCCTTTTCAATTTCAACCCAAACTTATCCAAAAAAAAGAGCAGCGATAGTGAAAACGACCTGAGACTACATTGAAAACAAAGACAGTTAAGTAAATGAAGACAGTTGGACAGACTAGTTGTTGTTTGTGCAGCAGATGCTTGTCAATGCCAATTTGAAAAGAGAGCATTACTGCAAAGAGCTGCGGCTCCTTTCCACTGCTGTTCATGGTACATAATGGGACCAAACTTGTTTTTAGATCATAGCGCTGAACAATATAATATGAGGTGGCAAAACAGGCTCTGTTTTAATCTTTTTTGATTTACTGAAAAGAAAAAGACCTTCGTTATATAGCTAATCTCATTAACGTATTCATGAACATTTAGGTCCATTCTGTTAGACGGACATCCGGGACATATTGACGTAATCACATAGCAACGTAGCTCGCCATCTTAGCGTGATGGCAACAGCCCCCAGCAACACTACAGAGGATACAAAATCGAGTTGAACATCCAGTTTTTTAAAAAACAAGCGGTTCAAGACTAAGTACCATCGTATATTGTTAAGTAACGTCAGTAGAGAGAAGTAGCTGATCGCCGTAAACAGATGCCAAATACGATCGGACGTAATGGGGATGGTTGAAAAGTTGTGGAAAGCAGAGTCCCACTACGCTACATCTGTGGCCTTTATTTTACATCCGGTAAGTGCACATTCAGTGATATTCTATACATAATAATATATAAACTTAATAATAACATTAGGACTGCAGAGAACCCAAGACCTCTTAATTACGAGTCAGACAGGCTGTATTTAGGCTAGCCTTTGCATCCAGAGCACCATAAACAATGGACATGATTGTCTTTTTGCCTCGCTTACTTTTCTCTTCTTAAAGGGTTTTTTAAAAAATCTGACTGTGCATCTTATATGAACCCTGATCGGGGTATTCCACTTTTGGCCCTGCTAATGGACTATGTACTCTCTGGAAAACTTTAAGGACATTTTTCCAGCCCTACTTCCAACTGAAGCTTTTAGCCGTCACAACCATGAAAAAAAAATATTTGACCAGTTTCTCTTTTTAACGACAAACATATCATTATAATGAGAATGTTTTTCGATATAACAAGATATTAATCTCGTTATATAGAGAAACTTTAAGGAGAAGGTTTCTCGTTATACAAGACATGTTTCTCTAAGTGTTTAATAAGTCGAAATCTGCCGGACGAACGCATTTCCACACGGAAAAAAGATAACTTTGTTACTTTAAAAAAATCATTTTATTAAGCTTGTTGAAACTAGAGTAAGGGTTACACATCTTGTTATGATAAACAATCTCGTTAAAGTTTCTCCAATATTTTTTAATGGTTGTGACGGCCAAACGCTTCCGTAACGTCCTTATATCGTGTGATTTCACTTGCTGGTAGGTGACAGTAATATGAAAAACTCACATGGAATAATTAAATACAAATTTAGGTAATTTAAACCAACCTACAATGAGCCAAACACATATAACTGAAACTTAACTAACACGTTGTTTACCCCTAGACAAAGATGGCGCTTTTGGTTGCCATGGCAAATAAGTCATCATGACGACATGCCGTCTAACAGAATGTCTCTATTGATTTATCTCCAGTTTTTTTAGCGGACTGTCCCATTTCCAGATCCACTTTTGTAAACTGGTGCTTTAGTTTTTGGACTTACTTTGCTTTATAACCTGATGAAATTCTCCCCACCACCCGCTGTTAATGTTCATGCCAGCTCTTCCACAGGGCTGAGGCAGGCTGTCGGGCCGTCCCGTCTGTTTTCCA
>JBAMHX010000017.1:20490739-20501323 GCA_037177515.1 Pseudomugil tenellus | reverse complement strand
AATCATGTCAGTCTGGTCAAATAGTTTTCAATCTTTTATAGAGGTACCATCATTTTTGTCCAGGCCTGTTTCATTAGATTATGTTAATCAGCAATTCAAAAGTGATGGCTGATTTTGATTATTTAATTTTCAATAAATTTTTTGTTATTGTTACTTTTGAAAGTTTCAAGTGATTTCAGTGAATGACATAGTTTAATTTACACTAGTGTAACTTAACCTAATATAGTCAGTGAATAAAATGAATTTGTTTAATATGCTCAACTAATAAACATCTAAACCAGCCAATCCTATGGCCATAAATTTTTAGGCATGTCATCGGGCACAATTGAGATGAGCTCCAGCTGAGCATCAGAATAAGGAACTGAATGTGGCATGGTTGAGTAAGTACTTCAATAATTGCTGATCTTCTGGGATTTTCATTCTTTAGTGTTTACAGACAATGGTCTGAAGAAGAGCAAACATCCAGTGTGCAGCTGCTGTCTGGACCAAACGGTCTTGCTTGTTGGAGGATAATGGACAGACTGGTTGGAGGGGATGGACAAGAAACTGTGACTCAAATGAGCACTGGTTTCAACACAAATATGCAGAATTCCATCTCTGAACATGTGCAGCAGCTTTAAAACAGATGTTTTACAACAGCAGAAGATACATTGTATACATTGTGAAAGCATTGATCCATCCTGCCGTGTGCCAAAGGTTGATGCTGGTGGTTTTTTAAACTACACAGTCGATCTGAGTATTGTTGCTGACCATGTCCATTCCCTTATGTCCACAGTATAGCATTTGAAATTCAGATTCCTGTTTCCAGCAGGATAATGCACCTTGTCACAAAGCTCAGAACATCTCAAAACAAGTTGTTTGAATATGAAAATCATTGTGCTTCGACACCTCCACATTCAGAACTGTGACCAGTTTTTACTCCTTAATACTTTAATAAAGAGAGGAGACAATATGAGTTAATGACATGAACATGACTCACAAAACCAAACCCTCTTCAAATATTTGCAAACTTCAGTAATTCATATAACAATGAAGATCTTGTATTGATCCTCATGCTCTTTGTATGTAAAAATTGTTTTGTACATCGCCTCCCTCCACAGAACAAATCCTTGTGACTTCATTGTGGAATGGTACCTTTAGCTTTACAGCATTTAAAGTGATGACTGACAGGCACTGAGTCAGCTGTGGAGGTGATAGTAATGCAGATGTGGTTTGTTTTAATGCGGGTTGGTCATGACATTCAATTTACATCAACACAACAAACCCCATTTAAAGTAGCAGTTGTAACATTTTCTGCATTTCTGTTGACCAGAATGGTTCCCGTTATGTGCACGTAAATGGGATATTTATGTATGTTATTTAATGTTTTTAATTAAATTGGAATTATTATAATGAGATGAAGCATAATTTATCCATGTTATGTCGTGTCTTGGCATCAGCATGTCCTTTTTCTCCCAGAATCTTATCTGGAGAAGGGGATAAGTTCTTGCCATTCTTCAGCCCTAATTGTAAGTTTAGATTGTAAAGTGTTGAATAGGATTCTTTTCTTGCTCAGTAATTTACATATTATCAATCCCAGTGAAGTAAAAAAAAAACATTGCTGTGATACATTGCCTATCCCTGTTGAACATGATCATTTAACTCCCAGAGGAGAACTCAGCACAGATCCTCCATGATGAAGAGTTGCCTTGCAGACAAAGGTCAAACCCAAATGCTGTGTTTGTCATAATCGTGTGTGAACACTGAAAGTCTTCACTTCCATTATCGTTTATGACCTTTGCAGCTCTGAGTTTTCAGCATTGGAAAGTGATCCTGAAGACGACATACACAACAAAACACAGTTTGCTCAACTTCTCCTCTGCTGTCTGTTTTCATAATGCTGAGACATCAGAATACTGACATGCATGATTTGGGATGTCCCTGAGCTTTGAGGAGCTTGAAATATCTTTTTTTTCGGAGCAGTGAAAGATGGCTGTGAACATCTGCATGAATCTTCTCAGCCTTCAAACAGTCGTAGATCTTAAAGCACTCTTTTGGAATACAAATAATCTGTCTCGAGATATGACTTCATTTTTAATTTTTCTTCTTTTTGCATGAAGATTTAAAATTGATTAAAAAAGTTTTTATGTTAATTGTAATAACGGAAATTAATACAAGAAAAATGAGTTGCAATACTTTTAATTAGTACTTTTGATCTGCCACGTTGACTATACCTGCCGTATAGAGAAATGAAGATTCATCAGTTTATATTTAGTTCTCAGATGTAATAGTGACCCCTGAGTAGTTGATGTCCTTGCTTTTGTGCTGAACTCTACTGAGCAGCTGATGTTTGGTAAGGGAGACATCAGCTGTCAACCTGGCCCATTTCACTTGTCAGTAAGTTGATTGATTAATAATTTTTGACTCAGTATGGGCAGCGGCGTCCATTTGGTTGAGGTCTAGAGCACCTGCTGCATGGGGCTGAGCTCTCTCCTGCAAGCTGAAAGCACATCTGGAGCATTGTCTGTCAGAAACTCTCACAAAAGGGGAAAGTTAGAGAGGACATATGTCCATCAAACTTGATCAAAATCTCATAAGATAAACTATCAAAGGATTCGTGGATGCACAGAAAAGGCTTTTATTCCTTTGAAAGAATAAATACTGCTGAGGCAAGTAAGGTTGGGGATGGACATGGGAGCAAAATGTCAGTGACTAATGCAACACGGGCCCTGCTTGACAGACAGAAGCCAAAGGCAGTCATGGCTTCATACAGTAGTCAACAAATGTCTAGCAATAACCAGACCGGTATTCATTACAGATCAAATTTACTAAAATTTTGCTGAAAATTTTACATATTCCTTTATACATATACAATTCTACATATTATCTATACTTCTCCTTCACTGCCAAACATGTCAGATATTTTTTGTACTTTTTATTGGGAAGGGCTGTGGGACAGCCGAGCTTCTTGGTGAAAATCGAGCTTTAATCATGCAATTTAGTGTAATAAATAACCTGAACCGATAGATGCAGTGCCAAAGGCTGACTGTGGCACAGCTGTGGTCAGCCAAGAAGAGAAGAGTTTTCGTAAATGGCAAGAGAGAGAATGTGGCAAAGGAATCCAAATGAAATCAATTCAGGCAGCTCAACTTACAAAAAATTCTGCATCACAGGGTTTCGAATACAGAAAGCATCAAGTCATAGAGTACTTTCGTCTACGCACCCTAACTCCTCTGCTGAATCCAGATCAGAGTGAGTTTTTGCTATCTGGATCAACATCCAGCAGCAGAGGCTTTTTCACAGATGCTCATGAACCCAGAGACAAGGACATGATGGAGGGAAGAACTAGCAAAGAAACAATGTGATTGTAGAGGTGCATTCACTATGAATAAGATCACAACAAAGGTATGTACGTTCCGGTTAAATGGCTGGTATTTCCATTAAAATTATGCTAGCCAAAATTGCCATGTATATATGTTGAAAAAGATATATCCTTATCATGCAGTAATTAGTATCTTATAATCAAAAACTAATCAGAATTACTCAGATCCACAATATCAGAATACGCACGTACACAAGACTTGGTTGTGTAAAATGGATGGATGGATGGATGAGTGGAGGGCATGCTGGATGAAGAGATGGAGTAGTGAAAAGACTTGTTGTCAAATGTTGTTACAGGCAATAATAAATGAAGTATTTTGCCACCAAACCCTTTCCTAAGTTGTTTTTGTTGTTTCAAAATACACAGCTGTCCAGATGTTCAAGGTGCTACTAAAATGAATATTGTCTGCATTAAACTCACTTTTCTACTCAGTTGTTTGTTTGCACAAACATTTTCTCAGCTTTTTGGTCAAAAGCAGCATTTTTTGCTGCAACCTCCTTATGTTATACTGCAGATTACTAAAGAATGGAAAAGCATAGAGACAGTTTTTTCTGTTGAAAGTCTATAGGTTATTTTGTGAAGTTCTGTGTTTCAGTAGTCCTAGAACCAAATATTCTGTGGGTCTTGAAAGAGTCAAAATACTCCCAAGGCCTGGAAGTATGGAATTCTCTGCTGAAACAATGGCTGGCAGTGAATAAGTTAAATGGTCTTTCAAAGGCAATTTCAGCCTGATTACAGCTTTGTTGTACCTGATGTCCTTTTTGTAATGTCTATATCTCATATATGAAGACACAAGACGCATGCCTGTTTAAGCAGGTCTCTTCACTTCACCAGCCTGTAACTTCATATCCAGAACACACATTCCCAGACTACCTAGAGCTCATTTTCAAGTGGCATTACTATAACTGTATCCATACATTAAACTTTTAATGGGGGGGGGGATTGGAGCCTATCCCAGCTGACACAGGGCGAGAGACGGGGTACACCCTGGACAGGTCGCCAGTCTATCACAGTCCCACGCACATAGACGAACAACCATACACGAACAACCAAGAATCCCAACATATCCCAACATATTCAGTTCAATTAAGCTTTACCAGCATACCAGACCCCATCTCTGAAAAAAATGAGAGGTGGTGTCTTCCGGTTTGGGGGTCTTTGAAACGCATGTCACACCAGTGACTTCTGCCACAAGCCTCTGCTGGGGGAAGATCCAGACAATGGGCTTTCTGTGTGGAGTTTTTATGTTCTCCCAGTAGATGTGTGGGTTTTCTCTGGGTACTCTGGCTTCCTCCCACTGTCAAATTAACCTAACATTCATGTCTGTGATGCAGTGATTGTCTAAATTGAGTAAACATGAGTGGACAGGTCAACTATCCATCACAGGGCCAACACAGCATATGCCTGCTGCTCACCAGGAAACTCCTGTCAAAGGCTCCAGCTTTCCCATGACCCTGAATTGGATTAAGAGTAATATATGATGTAAGACTGAATGAATGCAAGGAAAACATCCATCCATCCTTTTTTTACCGCTTATTCCCGAACGGGGTCGCGGGGGGCTGGAGCCAATCCCAGCTACACAGGGCAAGAGGCGGGGTACACCCTGGACAGGCCGCCAGTCTGTCACAGGGCCAACATACACAGACAAACAACCACACACGCTCACACTAATACCTACGGGCAGTTTAGAGGCTCCAATCAGCCTATCCCCAAGGTGCATGTCTTTGGACTGTGGGAGGAAGCCGGAGTACCCGGTGAGAACCCACGCTAACACAGGGAGAACATGCAAACTCCACACAGATAGGCCACCGCCCGAGCCGGGGATCAAACCGGCAACCTGCTTGCTGTGAGGCTGCAGTGCTAACCACCTTGCCACCGTGCAGCCCACGGAAAACAAGGAAAACAGTAACTGATAAAAAGCACCTTGGTACTCTGGGCTTGTTTGTTAATACCAGTCTCAGAAAACCTGGGGTTGTTTGAACAAGCTATAACTTTAGTGGATCATTCCTGACAGCTGACCAAATGTTGGTTTGTCATCAGAGAACTTTTGCTTAGGATTGTGAAAATTAGATCTTGAAATGATCATCTATGCATTTATCTCATTTCATATTGCTTATTGTAATTCTGTTTTTACTTGTTTCAAAAGGCAACCATCTATCCCACCCCTGCTTTTTAAATTTCATTTTGACTTTAAAGTTTCACTTTCTACTTTGCCAGCATTACAGGATCAGCCCCCCAAGTGCTGACTTGCTGTGTCCATGCTCGGGGCATGTCCTTTGGTCTTCAAGCAAAGCCTGCTGAAGGTCACAAAGACCTGTTTTAAAACCAGGGGGACCTGGCTTTTCAGGTTGTAACCGCCCAACCCTGGAATGACTTTCTTTGTCGACTCTATGGAAGCTACTCAAAAGCAGTTGAAGGTTATTTAATTTAGGAAAGCTTTTGGTTGATTTTCTTTTTATTTATGCTTAGAAATTCATTTATTTTTGCACCCATTTTATTTATAGAACTTTATTTTTTATCAGTGGTACCTTTTGTCAGATACATGGCAAAAAGTACAACTAATCACCAGGCAGGTAAGAGCTTAAAGGAGGAAAAATAATCTTTTAGTGACACATTCTGGAGCAGCATGGTTAAAATATAACCTATTACTGATTACACTTCATAAAATTAATTAAAAAAAGTAATGTATTCTAAATACTTTTGGATTACTTTTAGCATACTTCAAAATAGTCTAGCTGAGCATGTTTATAACACTGAATTAAGTTAACATTATATCACGCAATTAGCCCAGTGTTGATCAGAACCAACCTGGTGGTGCCAATATAATATATAATAATTAATAATGAAGATAAAAGAAGTTCAACATACAAGTAACACTGAAACATGAAGGGACAAAACATTAAGCCATACAGACATGGTACGAGGTCAATATTCCCCAAAGACCTGTGGATCCCACAGATGTCTGGAGCTTTTCTGCCCTAGTCAGATAGGGGGGCTTTGTTTAAAGACTTTGGTCACATGGTCACAATCTGTTTTCTAAACAGTTCCCTGATAGAAAGACGCTAGCCTTGCTTAGGCTACAACAACCAAGCTCTAAGCAGATGGTTTACTAAAGGTCAGAATTACATCAGTTTAGGAGCCTTATGGTCATATCTTTCAGCTAGACATTAATTAAGAGCAAGGTAATTAAGTTAATACATGAAATTCCTCTACTAAAGAAAGAAAAAAAGGCTTGCAAGTATAAAATTTAAATTAAGCTGAAAAATGCAAGGCAGCAGGCAATAACCCTCCTTTCTTTCGCTGCTCTTGAACATCCGCCAAAGCTTGATTAATAGCTGCAGAGTTATTTCTCAGTTAGCCAACCAGCCAACTTACCTCAAGATGTTCCTTCAAATTGGACGTAGACTCCCTCGATGCTTAAAGCAGCCTTGCTGACAGTCGGCAAAGCTTGCACTGCACTGTGATGTTGTGACCTTCCTGAACACAGGCACAGTTATCTAAATGTCAATGCTAAAAATTCATTTTTGTCCTCCTGTTAGTTTTTGTCATTTTCTGCCATTATCATTAGTAGTGTGGAAACATTATATACAGATGGAAACCGGAAGTGCTCTCCCCCAATGACTTGCAAAGTATCTGCGCATATAATGCTATCTGCATCCACACAGTGCAACCTGTATGGAACGTTGTAAAGTAACCCCTAGACTTAATTCTTTTTTTTGTTTGTTTGTTTTCTACAAAAGTAACTATTTAAAATATGTCAATTTCAACTGTAACTCTAATGGAATACTCTTTGTATTTTAAAAGCGTAACATCATTGCATGTAATCCGTTACTACCCAATCCTGTTCTGGAGTATGTCTTTATTCCATTATATAATTATAACAGCTTCATTATTCAAACCACTACTATGTTATCCTCAACACAAAGTTTGGCTAGCCAATAATTTGGTCTCCAACCAGGTACTGAGTTGACTAAAAAGATCAGGACTGGACAACTGAGTTTCAGGCAGTGAGTGATTCAAAACCAGTGCTGAGATCTTGACATTAATTTTGAGGATCAAACCATGTTTTTGTTTTTTGGTATGTTGTAAAATCTTATTTAATGAACCTTGGAAATGTGTTGGCTATGGCTTATGTCTGACATTTCTAGCCCTGCTTGCTGCACCATCATACTAACAGTGGTGGTCAGAGGCTGTTGTATGAAGTCTTTTCTTGTGGTGGTTCATTTCATGAACCAGGAAGAATTGTACCAGTGGTTCAGATGGTAGAGCAGGCCATTTGATATCCAGAGGTTTGATGTTTGGAGCACTGCTCCATCTATGTTGGCAACACTGGTGTGAAGTTGAATGGATATGTGGGGGTAGTTGAGGGGCTGTTGCATCCATTCTTCTGTAATCTGGTTGATACGAGAGTAGTCACAGCAGTAGTATCAGTAGTAGTGTATCAGTAGTAGTAGTAGTATTAATGATGTATCAGGTGAGATATAACACGTCCCATTAATGGTGCAAATGAATAAAACGTAAATGCTACATTGAATGTTTTGGTTGGCAACAGCCAAACGGCATGCCGTCTAAAATGGTCAAAGGATAGGGTGATGGTTGGAGCCAGTTTGAACCTTGTAGTTATTTATGGGACCATCTATACGTATTTTATAGTATGCAAGGCCATCTGTCCAAGTGCTAAATTTAATTAGCTCCTGCAAAGGGACAATAATTCCAAACACAGCCGTAAATCTGCAACAGAATGAGTGAAAAAGAGGAAAATCAATGTGTTGCAATGGTCCAGTCAAAGTCCAGACATCAAACTGATTAAAATGCAACTCCTCTCACCTCAACAAAGCTTTGGATAAATGAAAGACCACAAACGTCAATGAGCTGAATCAATTTTGTAAAGAAAAGTATTAGCCAACATATTTTTATGATTGTACTGATGAGGTCAGAGCAAAACCGGGCTGCTTAACCTGTTGTTTGACCAGAAGATGTACAGTTTTTTCACACATGGTTCCACATTTTCACTCCATTTAAATTAAAGGACACGGTTTTGTTTTATTTTTTCCAAGGTGGTAGCTGATTAATTTTACCACCTTCTGAAGACCACACTTTCATTTTTCACAGCCTTCGAATCACACCACACAGATAATTTTAAAAACCTTAAAACTGTATATAAACAAATATTCTCAACATTGTATTTTCGGTCTGGAGTCTAGAGGTGGCTGGTGAAATTAATTGTATGTATTTGACAGCATGGTCATCTGAACGCAGTTCACATGGATTGTGGGAAATTGTTTAACTGTATTTTATGTGTCTCCATTTTAATATACTTAAACATTTTAAATGTTGGATATTTACCTAATTTTTGTGGTTTCTTTCACATCCATCCAAAATACAATTTAAGTTTAGGAAAGCAGATTTAAAGTGAAGTGAACACATCGCGCTGACTTATTTGATGTCTTCGGAGGAGAGTTGGAGTTGGTGTGTTGGGGTTGTTTGTGTGTGTGTGTGCTTATGGGTGCATTTGTGTCTGCGCTTGGAGTTATTGGGAGAGCTTGGGCTGAAATTACTCGGAGACTGTATATTACTCGAGGGACTTTAAACCAATTTCCTCTTATATAATATGACTGTTGGGAAATCTGGAGTGTCACATAGCCGTTATGGAAATTATGTTTTGGCAAATATATTTGCAAAAGTAAGGTTAAAAAATAATGCAAAAACAGCATAACATGCCAGTCCAGAGTGGAAGGGAAATATATCCTGGGAATTTTGCTGAAAAAGAAATGTTTAGAGCAGTCCAGTACTGGTTGTCCCCTTTTGAACACCTCAGGTATGAATAATCTGTATGTCAGTGGAAAAAAACAAACAAAGAAAAAACAAACAAACTGGGAATACAGGAATATTTTTTTCTTATATCAGCTGAGAGATGCACTTTATATATGTCTTTTTTGAATATCTATTTTTACTTTATTTTAATACTTTTTTATTTGTCCAATATTTTTTGATATTACTGTTGTAGTGTGACAGGTTGTAAAGGAACCATTTTTTTAATGTTTCATCAATGGTGTGGGCATTTCAAGGTAAATGATCCCTTTTCTTGTAGTTTTGGTTAGCATGTTGCTAACACTTTCATGTATACGCAGTTATGACCTCTTCAACAGCATGAAGCTCTGTCATTGCTTCAGTCTGCAGAACAGCTCTGCATCCTTTTCCTTAGTATGTAATTACATGCAACTCTTACCAAAGATGTTATTGAATCTATGGGGAGAGACTGTTTTTAAGTACACAACTCACCCACAGTTTTGTCAGTCTTGTGCTGAGTAATAGCTTGACTTTGTTACGACAAGGTCAGACTGTCACTTTGCCAAATAGAAGATGCAAGACAGAAAGACAAGTTTGGCTGTATAACCAATGAGAGATCCCCTTGCATTCACAGAAAAGCTGTGATTGGTTTAAGTTGGTTTTCACTGCTGTGTGTTTTATTGTATATTTATTTGTTAGGCTTTTTTAAAAAATATAGTTATAATGGTGATATAGTTATAATAGTTATAATATAGTTATAATGGTGATTTTATGCTCTCTTGGAAATTGCAAACACAGATGATGATGAGACATGCATCTGGCAATCTTCGGTTAAAAAAAGAAAGAAAGAAAAGTCCGGCTGCTGCCTGCACTACTTATGTAGACTGCTTTAGATCTCTTGCGTAGACTTTTTTTCTCTGATCATGATGATCATGTTTCATTAAAAATACAGCCAGAAAAGACTAAAGGCAATCCCGTTTGAGAATGACAATGAGAAAGCAGACTCTGCAACAGCTGCTCCTGAGTCTGAAAAGTTCAGGGATTGATTGACAGGTAGCTACTCCAAAGACGTCTTTTTGTTCCGTGGTCCTCTGCGTGCTGTGGTCACACGCGTTCGTTTTCATGTCTTTATGGAGAGGAAATTGATTCAATATGATTTACAAGCTGTGTAAACTGATTTGTGTGTAAGTTTGAGTACTTGTACATGTAACAAATAGTTTGTAAAACGTATAAACCATTTTGTGCACAACTTTGGTTGCTTACAAATGCGTGTTGAAATGTGTGCACTAATATCTTGCACATTTTTTTAAATTGCACAAACATAAATATTTTACACACAAATCCTTAACTCCATTTTCACAAATCTAATAGTTTGCGGTTCAAAAGGATCTATGCACACAAATCATTAAATACGTGTGCACGAATCACCTGGT
>JBAMHX010000017.1:20440988-20469464 GCA_037177515.1 Pseudomugil tenellus | reverse complement strand
CAGTGGTGTAAAAAGAAACATAGTGGTCATGTGATGGGTGCAGTGGTGTAAAAAGAAGCATAGTGGTCATGTGATGGGTGCAGTGGTGTAAAGCGAAACATAGTGGTCATGTGATGGGTACAGTGGTGTAAAATGAAACATAGTGGTCATTTGATGGGTACAGTGGTGTAAAAAGAAACATAGTGGTCATGTGATGGGTACAGTGGTGTAAAGCGTCACATAGTGGTCATGTGATGATCCGGGCAGGAAAAAACTTTTTTGGCTTTGGGATGCTGCAGGGCACCAACAGCTACTTCAGGAATATACATAATGAATGTCAGTACGCTAAAGCTACTCAAAGCACAAATGATATAGTTGGAAATGTATGAAGTGTTGATTTAAGCATGTCGTGCATATTCATGTTTGTGTGGGGTTTTTATTTGGAGCAATATTATTCGCTGTTGATTATTGGCTAATATCAGTCTGTTAATGCACACAGAGGAATTGTTGCCTTCCTTATGTATACACAGGTATTCTAACAGGTTCACGAATTTAAATTTACTGTTGTGGATTTGACTGTTTCTGCTTCCCACCATGTCGTCCCTGTTTCAGCTTCTGCTACGTACACACAGACGGATGGACCACAATGAAGGCACATCAGCGTAGCCTGAAAGAGCCTATAAAAAGATGCATTTGTCCTCCTTCCCTGGGACAGCCTTCAAGAGACACTCATGACAGCACTGGATAAATTTTGCAATTGCACTTGCAGAAAGTGTCGAAGTTATTTAAAGTATACAAACAGAACCACAGCACAACATGACCGATGCTCCTATCGATCATCCCAAAACCCAACGTCTGTAACTAATAAACATTACTCTGTTTAATATAATGCAGCTCTTTAGATCAGCATCCTGGTTTGTGCTGCTGCAGGATCATCCATTTATTTATTTCCAGACAGCACAGTTGTTGGGATCATTTAGAGTCTCCCTGGAGTCTCTTCCAGCCGGCGCTCTGTGCTGATCCTCGTGCTAAATACATCAAAGAAAATGTCATGTAGTTCAGAAAAAGAGAAACAGTCGCCTGGTTTGCAGCTGCAGGCGACTTGAGTGTGTTGTCCCCCTTTGCAAGCATAAAAGCAGACAACGGAACAGAGAAATTAGCTTTCTTCTATTTCTTAATATAAGTGAACAGAATGTCTGAGATGCTCTTTCACCTTTTGAAGCCTCTGATGTCTTTTAGCTGAGCTGCTCTCTCTTCATATGGAGCTCATTCATTACTGTCAGTTTCCTGACTTTGTGTTTGTGGTCTGGTTGTCCTCATCATGTCCCCTCTGCACTGCTTATCAGTCCTGCTTTGATCTCTTAAAACTACTTCAAGACGTTTTTAACCTTGGGGTAGGATGTTATTTAATTTGTTCTCCACAATGATAAAAAGTGGGTTTTTGTAAAAGTTTAAATTGTGAAAATGGCGACATTGTGGGGCTTAAAGCATCTTATCAGCCTTTCTTTTTGTCAGACGCAAGATGCTTCTTGTCATGGACACAAAAATGAGAATTAGATGCCTATCTCATTTCCATTCTGACTGTGCTTTTATTTTCCTTTCATTTACAGTCCTCCCAGTAATGTAGGATAAGGACACGGTTGCATTAATAACTGAGTCGTTTGTGAAACAAAACACAAACAAGTAAACAAACACGCTCCCTCTGAAATAACACTGCTTATTAAATCAAACCTTGTCTAATTGGCTCACACTGCTTTGGAAAAATAAAATAAAGATAGAGATCTGGAGCATGCTGCAGGCGACTGCTTCTGCTGCTGTTTGTTCCTCATCCTCTTCATCCTCCTCATCCTCTTCATCTCCCTCCTGTGTGTGTGTTGGTGGTGCTGTCGGCTACACACTTACCATGTTTACTTTGCAGCAAATGTGTCTGCAAATACCCAGTTATTGTTGATGTGGAAATGTCTTGGAACGTGAGTCCTAGGAGCGCTGCTATCTTCGTTCAGCTTCCAAATGGAGGCATCCAGGAGGTTTATTTTATTTTTAAATAACTTGAGTAACAGTGACATCTGCTGGGACTGCAGGTTGTCAGAGCTCAGCTGAAAACCTTGCGACCTGAGAGCCTTCCAGGTGCTTGTGTCGTTGCACGTTAATGTGCTGCAGCTGCATATTTACACTAAAGTCTTTGATTTTTTTTCCAATTAAAAAAGTAAAGCATGAAAAATATATTCTAATCTCTCCTGATTTTACTTTTCTTTGTTCTTCTTTGCAGGTAAGACGTCTCGCTGTGTTCCCTGCTCTGAAGGACAACCTTTGTCTCTAAGGGAACTGTAAGATCATGTTTGATGAGTGTGTGTGTGTTTGTGCTTAAGGCTGGGGGAGGGGAGGGGGGGGGGAGGGGTAATGTGCTCCCTCCACTTTTTTCTGAGTGTGTGTGTCTGTTTTTGATATTCATCTCCTAATTTAAAGTTCACTCACTACTGTAAAGACCCTCAATTTGTCATGACCTGAATTGCTCAGAAACTTGGACAGAATGAGTTCGTATTTACGCTTCAGCATTCTGTTCCCGTGTTTGTGTCTGAACTTGAGCGCACGTGTCCTTTCTCATGTTTGTGTATATGAGTGATCAGGTGCCATCAAGACCTAATTAGGTGTAAATTACTGTCGGCTTCTTCTTGAATACTAATGGAGCATCCCCTAAAAAACCCACCACTCCGCTGCTCAGGAGGCGTAACGCGCAGCTCGATTATCCGGGCCTGAGTGATCAGGCTGAATCTCACTGCTGCCTGCACTGTCAAGCTCAGTCTTCTCCTCAAATACGCCATTTTTGGTTCTTTTTTTCATTTTGGAGAGACCCTGAGTAGAACTTTAGAGTAGAATTTTGCCTCCCTCTCCATGATGGCATTTTCATTTCAGTTTCTCATTTCCAGTTTATCACAGTTTGATAAGGTCAGCTCACGCCGTCACCTGTAGTATCCAACTCCATTTACTCAAGCGCCCCGAAATGCTATTATCAATGTGAAATATTGTCCAGACAGGCTGCGGCTCTTCCAGCAAGGAAAACATCAATGTTTACTGTTCAGAAATCAAGCCCTTGCCCCAGGTGCCAACCCTATCTGCCGTCTTTGTGGGGAAAAGGAAATATCCAGCAGGGGTTACTAATCCCCCTGCTTGTTTGTAGTGCTGCAGCAATTCAGCAAAACAGGATTATCTCTGTCATTGCTTACAATTTAGACCCCAGATAAAGTGATAAATGCCAAGAAATATTTATTTTACTGAATAAAGCCACTAATCCTTCTGAACAGAACACACTTGTTCAAGTAATTTCTTAGTAATGGCTTTTCGGTATGCAAATCTCCCAGACGTTTCCTGCTTCACTGGGAGATGGTCTTGTCACTAAGATATTATAAACAATATCTTTTCCTCTTTTCTCTCATAAATGATGTAGAATTAAATTTGTGTTAATTTTGTCTGTTCAGGTTATCTGAGAAGCAGCAGGAGTTAGAAACGACGGCCTTGCTGTGTAGTTTAGTTTGCCAAGTGACTGTATGGGAAGGAAATGACTCAACGGGGTATGTTTTGACTGATTAATTTTTGTGAATAGAATTCTTAAGAGATAGGCATGACCATCCTTATTGAAATGCAGGATTAAGTTTTGTAAGCCCTCCACAAAAGCCATTTAAGAATTACAATTGGAATGCACTTAATGAAAATACTTTCTTTTTATATGCATGACAGTCTGTGGAAATTGCACATGAGTCTCAGAGGATTGAGTAGAGGGAATAAAAGCAATGCTTTCAAGCTAGAAGGAGAAAACTTTCAGCATGCATAACCATTCAGCATCATCTCACCAACAAAACTACTCATCAGACTTCAGTTTAAATATGTTTAAATATAATTGTGAACTGAAGTTTTGAAATGAGAAATCAGTTTGATCAGAAGCAGACTGGACAGAATACTTCTACCTGGACATAGGAAGCAAATTACAGTAATAGTGAAACTTTTCCTGTGGTTAAAATGTTTACATGGCGTGTTTTTTATGTGTTATTGGTTACCAACAGGATGAACAGATTAAAAATTGAGGATTTTTGCTTTTGTCTGCAAAGCAAAACACTCATCCTCTCAACCTCCGGCTCCAGAGCTGGTTTTCATGTAACAAATTGTTTGGAAACTGTGTTATATTTAAGAATAATTTTGCCAAATATTTACATCAAGAAAAAAAGATGTTGGTACAAAAAAGATGTCTTTTTTTCAAAAGGTCATTTAACATTTGTGACTCTGTTTTTATTTAGCTGGATTGTATTGTAGAGGTTACAGACGCCTGCTTTAGGCTGTTTGGATGAATCAGCACAATCAGTCTGGCGGAACTGCTGGGTGTTGCTATTGTAAGTTATCAGAAGTTGTGATAACTGAGATGTAGATGCAAGCGGGAGTTCTGCTAGATGATAAAATGAGAGATGTTGTGATAATAGGGGGGAGGGTTTTTTTACAGCACATCTCAATGATTCGCATCAGGGTTCAGGTCTGGACTCTGGTGACCAGTTGACATGTGAAAGTGACACATCATGCTCCTTTAACCACTCGATCGTAGTTAGTGCTGGGTTAATCCTGGCAATCCTTTAAATACTCTTCCTGTTAAACATGGTCTTGAGTTGTGTTTTTATCAAATGTTTTGATTTTGGCAAATTTTTAAATGATCAACTTTAAGTTGGGTTACTTGATCACTCTGAATTGTCCCTTATAGGAGTGAATGAGTGGGAATAGTTGTTTGTCTCTCTTTGTTGACCCTGTGATGGACTGTCGATATGTCTAGATGTACCTGCTTCTTGCCTGCTAATAGACATGCAGTGACGTGGTTCCCACTGTTTACGCCACCATGTTGGATGGAAGCATCCAGTGCTAACCACTGCAAGCCGAGCATGTACACCCAAACTAAACCATAAATCCGGCATTAACACACCACATTATGTATGGATCTGGTATCAAACGTCTAAAACAAAATATCTGAAATAGCTGGATTGAGTTTCCACGAACAATTATCTTTTTTTTTTTTTAACATTTACAAGGTAAAGTGATGAGAATATGTCACCAAAAGGGTTCTCTACTTGGGATTAATAATCCCTGCATAATCTCTGCATTTCATTGATACAGTATTTCAGAGAGGCGCTCAGCAATGTACATGAAGGTTCTGCTCCTGATTGGAATATTATTTATAACTTATCTGTAAATGTGCTGGCTTCCATCTCCCACCCCTCCTGCTGCAACTTTGTATCCACACGTTTCTCTGTACAGATGTTCTGCCGCTTCCCCACATAAAGCCACCAGGATCTACTGTTATAATGTCCTTTACACGATGCTATTGAAAATGTGCCCCTACGGCTGGACAATAACTTTAAAATAGCAAGATACGCTCCGCTGTGACCGTGGTGTGTACACCGTCATGTTTACTTCTGTTGTTGCAAGAAAATCTGTCCCATTGTAGCATTGGGTGCCAGTATAGTATGACATAAGTGATGAACGCAGCTTTCAATTAAATTATTTTAATTCTCATTATTTATATAAAAAAAGTGTTTTAAACACTTTAGTCGTGTTTTAAGACGTATATGTAGATAAATATTAAACTAACATGCCCTGCCGTCACAGATTCTGATGGGTCAGATTTTGTTGTAATACCAGAAACTCATGTTATCGTATCTTCATGGTCTTTTAATCAAGCAGGACACTTTTTTACCTGATATCTGCCTGATAGAAAGTGTTAGCTGCATAATCTGGTGGTAGCGATGGTTCCCAGTCCCTTATCTCACAGCTACAATCCATTTGTTCCATCTCTCTGTGTTTTCCGGTAATCTGTAGAACGACCGATTGCTCTTTTGGCCGTGTATATTCCTACACCCGAATGCGGAGCATGAAATCAACATTTACCTTGGAGGAAAAAACTACAATCTGTCTGAGTTTGACTGGTTTAGAGATTGGTAGGGTTCCTGTCCACAGCAAAAGTCACGTGGCTCAGTGACGTTCTCTATAGCTGGGATAGGCTCCAGCCCCCCTCCAACCGCGTTCGGGAATAAGCGGTAGAAAATGAATGGATGGATGGAAAATAAATGAATGAATGAATGAATGAGATCAATTTCAGGAGTTTCAGAATTTTTACTTAGATGGTTTCAGAGCTTGAAGCATGCTAGTGATTTGATTCTCCTTAAACCTATCTTTCCTATGAGATGCAGATTTTTTACTGGCTGTTAAAGAAATGAGCAGCTACTCGTAGGTATCAGTTATGGTTAAATAGTTTGTTGAGAAGATGAAACATGATTATCAAGCTGTGATTATTGACCAGTCATCCTTTTCCCACCATTCCAAAAGCTCTGTAGTCTAATGCCACCTCCTCAAAGTGTCTATTGGTCAGGAAATCCTAATTGGTTTCTCTCTGAGGAGAATTGGGGCTGTCACTTTGTCTATAAGAATAAATCTGATTGCTATGAAGCAGGGGTGGACCCACTTCTCTGACTGGCCCAGGGCCAGGCCTGCCCTGACCCAGGTATACTCTATTCCCCCTTTTATTACTATGTTTTAAATAGTTATTTGAAACATCCAAACAAAAATGTAAAGTCTGGATTGTTATTTGAAGTTATTGTAGATTTGCTTTTTATACAATAAATAGAGGCGGAATGAGATATTTTGGTTTGATGTCTTATTTTCTGACAAGTAATCACTGGAAAAAGATGGGCCGGCCTATTTTCTGTAGGCCCACCCTATGCAAATTTTCTGGCTCCGCCCCTGCTATGAAGTGTGAAGTATCTGACTTAGTTCTGTTAGATGGTATTTGAAGGAGGACATGGATCTGCAGTTGTCATTTTTCAGAAAGCCATTTCACAAATTTGAATCTATGGAAGTTTCTGATCTTAGAAGTCTGTTTCAGGATTGATTTATGACACAAAGACATGTGCGATGTGTAATTCTGGAGCCATTGAGGCTCAGCAACATCTTGAGAACGTAGCAGTCGACTTTGGCTTTACACACCACATCACATGGCTGTTTTAAACACGCAGCCTAGCTAGTTCAGCAAAGAAATATGACTGGAAGAAAATAAAGATGAACTGAGCAAGAGAGAAGCCAAGAGGCAAGATGAAACTGTATTTTATTGGCTGGAGAGAGCTCACATTAGCCTGAAGGTGGGATGCAGGATGGATGCCAAACTAGCTACCACTGAGAAAATGCATAAATTCTGCTGTGTCTTTAAAACAGTTGGGTTTTTCCATTAAACTAGCTGTAATATGTCCTTTTTCGCCAAATATGTATCTGAAATACATCATGAGCTGGTATGTCCAAGTCCATTTTTATCCATGAGTTTTGCTTAAGAACCTTAGTGGCTGAAAGCCCTGTGCTGCTGGAAGATTTGCGTTGCTGCTGCTGGGACTCCAGCTCCCAAGCAAGGGTGAGATATGACAAAACCGTCCTCCAAAATGAACTGCCACATTTATAATGCAATGGTGAAATAGTATAGAAGGCTTTACTATATGGAGAAGCAGGCACCAACTGCTGGTGACACACTATAAGAGCCCCAGAGTCTGGCAGACCAGAGCGACATCTCCTGTGAGAGAAAGCTCTCTTTCAGAGCAGTGACTTCTCATTCTTTCCAGTTTAAAATTTGACCCAAAAGCAGCTGAGTTTGCTGCTAAACTTTTCATTAAGGCTGGCATTTATGCAAGAGATTCCTCTAGTGTAAGAGGACATGATTTCTCTCGTTTGCAACTTACACCAGTGGGAAGAAAGCCTCCAGCAACGCCACCGGTAGCTGGCTGCCAACTGTCTGTATTATCAGGCATTTTTCTGGGAAAACACAAGTTATGAGAAGTGACTGGGATAAGGAGAGACTTCCCTGCTCTTAAGGTCATAAAATCAACATGTACTCATTATTGGTAAAATCCTTGATTAAAAAAAATGTCTACAGTAAATCATTTGAATCAAATCGACCTGGAAGCAGATATTATCTCCATATAAAATAGATTGATCTACATTTATCTATGCTGAAATCCAGGTTAAAAGACTTGTGTAGACGTTGGTATAATGCTGGGAGAACATGCACAGTAAATTTCTTGTGTCTGTTGGCTGAAAGATGAGGTCATTTTGGATGGATTCCCATAGAAAACAAAATTTCTATTGAACATTTTCTATTTTTTGTGTTCTCTGAGCTCTTTCTAAGCAGTTTTTATGCTGCCCTGCAGGGAGAGTCTGCCTGCAGTTGCCATGTGCAGGATGTCAGACCGCTTAAAAAATGGGGTAGAGTTAAAAGCGACATCTGTGAAGGACTGTATGCAGTTTTTCCCAGCAGAATGTTACATTTTAACAAGAGAAACATAGGTATCTGATCATTACATTATTGTACATTATCCAAGCAAAAAAAAAAAGAAAACAGAAAAAAAGATCACTTCTATTGTCTTAGTAATGTGTTGAACATCAAGCTAGAAATCCACAAACCACTTCCTGTTTCTTGTCTTATCGGCTATGTGGAAAACAACTTAATAAAAAATGGTTTTCGCCTTAATTCTCTTTTTGAAGTACAAGCTCGACATATACAGGTATATACAAGTATACAAATTTTTTTGAGCAGCTGAGGAGGAAAAAAATATAGTACCAAAGAAAGGAGGCATAAGATGCGCATGTGCAGCAGAAAAGGTAACAAGCATGTGCAGAATGACCAAAATTAGCTCAGAACGCAATGAAGGTTCACATAATAGAGGAATTGTTTAACTCTGCTTAAAAAACAAAATAAACCAGGCACTTTATTTTGAATGAAATTTAATTCTGAATTATCATTTTCAAATGGAATTAGGTGTTTACATCGTTGCTTTTCATCTGTTTAAAGCCAAACAAACTTTTATGAACCCTGAATTAAAACTGTCATGTAAACGTGGCCAATGTGGAGCTGAAATTGAGACTCATCAGACCAGGCAACGCTTTTCCATCTTCTGCTGTCCAGCTCTGGTGAGTCTGTGTGAATGTGTAGCCTCAGTTTCCTGTTCTTAGCTGACAGGTTTGACACCATATGTGGTCTTCTGCCGCTGTAGAACATCTTCTTTAAGGTTCAACATGTACATTCAGAGGTGCTATTCTGCATATATTTAATGGAATTAGCGGCCATTTGACTTCCTGTTGCCTTTCTATACTCTACCAGTCTGTCCACTGTCCTCTGACATGAAGAAGACATGTTGGTCAGACAGCTGCTCCTCGTTTTTCAGACCATTTTCTAGAAACTACAGATGATTGTGTGTGGGAAATCCCGGTAAATAAACAACCATGTCACTTTCAAAGTCACCAAAATCCCCTTACTTCCTCTTTCTGAAACTCATTTTTTAACATCAGTGAGTCACCTTGATCATATCTACATGACTAAATACACTGATTTTCTGCCACATGATTTGCTTTTTGAGTTAAAGACATATTTACTCCTTTTCCTCTTTATTCTTGTAGGTGACTGTAGAAGATGTAAAGAGGCAGTCAGTAAAAATTTACCAAATATTACTCAATAATTCCAACAGAGATTTGTTTATTCGGTCAATGCATGTTTTTTTTTCTTTCTAGCTACTGTTTGACATTAAACAGAAATTAAAAAGAAATGCAGATAAACTAGGGTGGGGTAAATATTTTACATTACAGAACTCCCCCATGAGCCAGAACTTAGATATGTATGCAAATCTGCTTATCACAATATATCAATGAGCATAGCTTCCGATTTATGTAATGCATTAACATATTGATGTATTTGTACATCATGAGATTACCATGTTTTTATGTAGCGCATTAAAACAAAATTTGGGGAATGCTGGGATTTATCTTACAGTGAAGTGATATTAGGTATCAGTAATGGGAATCAGCCAGCTGCCCTGATAATACACTCGTGTTTGCCTCAGCCAGCCTAAGACATGACATTTTGTTCAAACTTTCAAATCATTCAGCCAGGGCTGCTTCGGCATCTTCAGGCTATAATTAGCTGACCAAGTTATAGAAGGGAAAGTCATCTCCAGCAGTATTTCATATCAGCATGACAAACATCAAGCCGGTTCATTTGCACAGAAATAACTCATCAATTCTGCTTGTCACCAGAAGAGCTTGTTGAATTTTTGGCAGGGTGAGTGGATAATTGTCCATTTTTTCTTGCTCTGCACAATCTAACTAATATGCAAACATGTAAGCTTGTGGTTTATCCCTCTTAAAAAAACTGATAACCTAGGGGAATGTGATAAAACATATATTTTCACTTGATACATCCAACAAAAACAGTGGATTTTACAGCAGTTTCTGAGAGGAGGATGCCAACTAAATTTAATATGACTCATCCATCACAGCAGCTTGGAAATGAGTCACTAAAGCAAAACTGTGCAGGACAAAAAAAAAAAAAAAAAACCCAGCCTACAATTTTAAATTCATATGAAAGACTTTATTTCTGCATGACAAAGAAACGCTTGTTAAAAATGAAACCCACATATTTTAATACAGCACATATGCAGCCTGTCTATACCCCAGTAACAGTGCAGGAAAAAAATCAACACCCTGAAGGTTATGATAATGAAAAGCTCCTCATCTGCACTGAGTCTGTGCGCCACTGGGGGGCAAAGTAGCACTATCAACATTTAGCAGCAGTGACCCATTTTCCAGGAGCTGTACTCATCTCATGCATTTGTTGTTGCCTCTTTTGAAATAAAAATATGCATGTGAGCATAAACATACAAGGCATTACCACATCAATTGGAGGTGCTAAACGCTGTGTCACTGTAGTAAATGCTAAGCGTGTCATTAACAAAGCACGAAAAATGTGTCTCAATGTCCTGTTTTGTCTTTAGCTAGAGATTAAGCAGAAAGGGAGACGTAGCAGGTCAGAGACAATCCTCATATTTAAATATTATACTTAGTAAACTGTATCATGTGCAACACTTTTCCTAAGCGAGGGTGTCTGGCAGCCTTAACTGGATTTAAGACCACAGCAATGTGACCATGAATAATCCACCTCAAGTATCCTCTTTAGTTCAAAGAGATGCTGGCTATAGATTAGCATTCTGCTTTCAGTGTGGGGTGGATGCTAAAAATAGATGCATTCTAGGAGAGATCTGTGTTTTTTGGGGACCAGGAGATTGTTTGTATCTGGGCACGAGCAAGTGTGTAAAGGAGGATGATCAAGCATGTCATCCAAGTGTGCTGTCGACTTGCTGTGTATTCGGTGGTGAGTGTTGTATCCTCTGTTTAACGGCTCCTGAACCCCTGCAAACTGAGGTTAAGTGAGGTGGGTTGTTGTGTAACTTTAGAAAAAAACCATAATAAAAAGAAAAGCAGCAATGAGGAAATGAATTTGCGCAACTTTTTTTGGCATTAGTATCAACTCATACATGCAAATCCTGCTCCTCTCATTGTGCCAACAAAACGCATAGGAAGAAAAAAAATTGTGAAGGAATTTTTTAAAACTACAGTAGCTGCAAGTTGTCACCATCCACATTGTTCTAGTGCACCCAGCCAACCCTGTTTGAAGAAAGATTGTTCTGCTTATCACAGTTTTCTATGCAGTCAAGGCTGCAGTATCTTTTGTTTGTCTGCACTCAGATACTGCAATGGAAAAAAAGGATACAAATCAGCCTGAAAATATGGATGTATTTTCACGACCACAAAAGCACAGAGTGCATCCGCTGCAGAAAAAGGAAACAGTAAAAGAATTAATAATCAATACCGTAATAAATGCATAATGCACTTAAGAGCAAAACTGAGTTTGTGCTTCTTAGTCAGACTGCTCCACATAATTATAGGACCAGATGGATTAGTCTCAGGCATTTTCTTGGAAATATGCGTTTCCGATCTTAACAGGAAATATCTTTCACTGCATTCCCATCTCCTGTTTAATCATTTAACTGCTTCGGCTTGTCACAGATTTAGTATTTGTGTCACATAGTTTTAAAGGATGCAGAGTGTATCTGAGAGAATTGTGTTTCCATGTTTGATTTCAGCACTTGATCTCAGACTTTACTAAAATCTCAGTTTTCAATGACAAATCTTTCTATCACTCCTCCTGACAGATGCAACATCAAGTCGTTCTCATTCAGACTGCGTAAATGAGAACAACTCTTTGCCTCTTTATTCCCTTTTTTATCCTGTTAATGTGACTGAATGTTTTTGTTATGTGATAAAGGAAAACAACAACAACCCTAGTGGTAAACAACCTGCAATAATTTGTAACGCAGGTCGAATCTGCTGCAGAACAGCAGCTGTTTTCTAAACCATGCACAGTACTGGAATTATCTTCTGATTCAGCAAATACCTCAGCATAAGATTTGTTCAAGTCTAATGTGAGACAGAAAGGTACAGGCAGTGAAATATTCCCGCCAGTCTCCGCCCTTCACAACAATACATCATCATCCATTAAAACAAAAAAATTACCACAACATTGCAGCTTGTCCTTGCAAAGAATAAAGTATTTTTCATATTACAATTATGACAAGAATCCTTAGTATAATCAGTCAGCTGTTATGATCCCACCAGAAGCTCTGATACTACAGTATAACGTTTGTATAAGATGCTTTGAGCACTTATGTGTTCCAGCTTTAACAAAACTGCTAATTTACCCCTGGAATTCCATGACAGGTGGATATTAAAGCATTCACTATGTCTATAGATTAAAATAAAGAATATAAAAAGACATATTTTTATTTAAAACATCAAATCTAGCTTTATTCTGACATTTACACAACACATCATTAGTGTGAATATGTTTGATTGGACTCTCAGGCATAAAAACATAGTTTGTGGCTGTGATTAAAAATGGTGGAAGACTGTTCTGAAGACATGCTGCTGGGAAGAATGTCTGGACACACTCAGACAAGCTCCAGCCTCAAGCACGACTGCTCAGCGGTCCTGCAAGTTTCCAGCTTTTGCCAGCTCCAACACACCTGTCTCAAATGCAATGGATCCGACACCCAGTGAAGTTCAGCACAATGACTCATGCATTTGAATCAGATATGCTGGAATATTGTTGAAAAAACTCTGTATATGTTGTTTCTTTAGGATGTTAATCTGACAGTACACAAGAGTTTTACCTCCGCCAAGTAGGTTTTGTTGGCTGTCAGTCTGTGTACAACATAATTCAGAAAGTTATCGAAGGGTTCTCATTAAATTTTCAGGATATATGCAGAATGGGAAGATGAACAAGCGGTTACGTTTTGGAAGTGATCCGGATTACCGTCTGGATCCAGGAATGTTTTGAAGGATTTTTTTTAACATTATGAGATAGCTGCTCATCTTATTGAAGCTGACCCCACCTATAGGCCGTTTCTGTCTGCTGATTTTCACTCTGACAAAGATCACCTGTGGTTGACTAATATTTTGGGATGTGAGTCACAATATGAGGGGGAACTGTGTGCTTGACGGAGGTTTGAGCTCTGCGAATGCTTTTCCAGTTCATCATGTGTTCTTGCAGGGTGACTCCAGAGATCATGTTTTAACTGAAACTAGCTTGTTGTACACTGTAAAAGCTGCAGTTGTACAATTGTGGTTTAAACGTACATGTTTGAAACATCAGAATATGTTTAAAATTTCACAGAATGAATTTCTGTTTCTTTTAAAACTTATATGTGAGTTGAAAATACTGTCTTATAAAAGAGTTAAGTTAGATTTTTTGAAATATAAAAATCATGAGGACTTTTGTATACTGTATACGGATACGGAAAACCTGCCAACACTTGCTGTTTATGAAAGTGTCCCAAATCAAATAACCATCAGCTTTAAATTTGGTGGGGGTGTACCCCCCACGTGTTGCGGTCAAGGCAAGAATAACAGACAAGCTTAACACATTTTCTTTCAGAAACACATTTATTCACCATGTTTAGACATGGAGGCTTTAAAACTAACAAAAGTAAAAAGTTAAAAATTGATTAGACTTACCGGCACTGGTATTATCCCTTGTGTTTTCTGTATGTTTTGAGGTGCTGATGTCTGTGGTCCAGTAAAACGTATTAAACTGCTGAGACGCAGCCTGCAGGATACAATATAATGTCATCTCTTCATGTTGTCATAGTGATCCAACTGTCTGCTGGGAAATAAACGTTGTACTGATGAGAAATCCATTTCCAATGAAAGGACTTTAATATCTTGTTTTAACACGTCTTCACTTTGAAAAAAAGAGGTTTAAAAAGCACATTTGTTGTGGTAAGAGGAGATTTTAGCAGAGCCTGTTGCTACTCTGCAGGTGGGGGTAGTGATTGCAAGGAGAGGTGTTGCCATGTCGGATGCGACTGGTTTGCAGAAATATTCAGATAAATGTCAGAGTAAAATCATGTGAATGCCAGGATGCAGGTTTGTCCCCAACAGTAATACACATTTTACCCATCAGGGCTTTTAATGTCATCAGAAGCAACTTGATCTCACCAGAAATATGAAATAACATTTGTCAACGTTGCCTAAACACAAAGTAACGACTTAACATTTTTCGGTTACCACATGTTTTTCACAGTTGCTGGTCTGGTATTACAAATGTAAAAGTAAAATATGGAGTAGTTGTAGAATATCACATTTGAAAGAGTAATTCAAACAGAAAAAGTGTGAAAATAGTTTGATGAGGAATAGATTTCTGAAGAATGATTTTGGTGCTTTGAGGATTATTGATGAATAGTGACAGTTTTAATTCTGTAAAACGTGATATTAAAATGTGTAATTGTATGATTTTATGAATGAAATGAATTGAATTAAATTAAATTAAGGTACTTTATTAATCCCAGAGGGAAATTCAAATTCTGTAGTCATTTGGTCCAAGTTTTTCAGGCACTGGAACAAGGCAAGATGTTTTCCACATCACTGGTATTCTTTTCTAACTCAGACTGGTGTTGAACTGGTGCTGGCGAATCGGACATAGTTGTCTCTGGGACTGACACCATCTGGATTTGACACCAGGAGATGTGGAGGGAGATGAGGTTGTGTTCAGTTTACTGAGCTGCAGGGTGACAGAGTCGAGGTGTGACAGGAAAGGTGTAGGCTCATGGGGCTAGCATTTAGCTAATTTCAGCTAGCAGTACTATGTCTCTTGTGCAGATCTTCTCTTTAGCAGCAACGTGTCCAGGATGACACCAACGCTGGATAACCTGTACTGCAACTCCACCTCCCTTTAGTTTTTCACTGAGTTGTACCATCTTGAAGCCGCGTACAGACGAATTACAGTCTGGGATATGTTCTGTTAGCACCTGGAGCAGGTCAGTTTTGTTAGCTAGCGAGCTAACGTTACCCATCACAACAGTTGAAAGAAACGGTTTAAATCTCCATACTTTTCTCTCCGCCTCACCCTGTCATGCATCTCTTCTCTTTCTTTTCAACTCAATTGAGATTAGAAGTGTTATTTCCCTGATAATCTTGAATTTGGAGAACATTATCAGTTGATCTTGGTGTTAAATAAGTCTCTTTGCCATGGAGACTCACCATAACAAGTCTTTAAAAAAGCAGAAAAAATATGCAGAAAATCTCTTGTATAGCACAGCTTTTTACCAGTGTGAAAAGTCTTCTTGGACAACCCAAATTTAAAGCTCATGTCTTAAAAAAGATGCCTATATTACAAAAAACACAACAGTGAAGAAAGAGCTATAACAGTTTGTAGCCACCGTGCAGCACATTCCAGAATGTAAAAGTCCAAAATCTAAAAAGTCTTTATCAGTCTAAAGTTGCGTAATCTCTTGCTCTGTATCGTTCTCAATGTGTTTTCCTTGCTTCCTCCTCTTGCATTTCTGCTCTAAATCAACAATGATGTGCTTAAAACAGCCAGTGAGTTCGTCTCCAGTTGTCGGTATGTGACGAGGTGCCATAAAGCAAACTGTTACTGGCACGCTACACATTGAACTGCAGTTTTTCAGCTATGGGGTAGTGACGGTTACAGAAATACACATGATAAATGCATGGGTAAGAGTTTTAACATGTTTTACTATACAGATGGTTCTGCTCACACCGCAGGATATAGTTGTCCTCTTCAGCTATGTTTTGGTCCTCATCATTGTTGCTTTAGGGCAGAAATGCAAGAGGAGGAAAGGAAGCAAGTATTTCCAATTAATAAAATCTTTTATATATAATATAAAAAATTTGTATCTAAAAGAAACGGACACAGACATTTTTTCAGGGACACGCCTTAGTTTATTTTATAGTGCTTGATTTTATAATAACCTTTTTGATCTGTCTTGAATACATTATTTAGCTCTTGATTAGCAAAATCATCCTCAGTAAACGGTAAAAAAAAAAAAAAACTACGTTCACTGATAAAATGTGCAGTCAATTTTAAATGTCTCCAGTTTCCAGCATGCAAATATGAGTTGGAAAGCTGGCTTTTCTCGTTGTTTTGTCACAATACAACGGCTAATGAAAAGACTATGCAAGTTAAGCAACACTTGGACGACCACATTCATATTCATTAATATGAAATTGAATGTTAATACCAACACTTGGAGTGTAAACAAAGATCATTTACAAGTTGAGTATTCTTGTGTTTATACATCACGCACACACACACTGCCAAAAGAAGCACTGTGGAGGTGTGCAGTCTTTAAATAATAAATTTCTAAACATGAAGAAATTATTCATAATTCAGCTCACTGGCGAGCTGAACCTCTGCCAAAAACAAAACCTGCGTAACTTTTCACATATGCAGCAAGCAAATGCTATTAAAACTAGAGTCATTCAGTGGAAGGAGCAGCCTAGAGAATATTCTATATGTCAGAGATGAGTAACTTGAGACTTTCCAAGGCTTTGGTCTGCATTGCTGCAAGTCCAGGGTGAGGTGAGGAGGAGGAGGAGAGGAGAAGCACATAAGCTGCTGAGCAGACAGCGTCACATGCTGTCTCATTCAAGCAACTAAGTTTGTGCTTGATGCACTAAACACATGGTGTTTGGCACTTTTAAAGGTCTGTGATCATTAGGACCTGTTTTTTTTCTTCATCTTTTCTGCTGTAATGACATACTCGAACGCTGCAACATACCCTGCAGTCAAAAGATGTTCATTTTTAGCTTTAAGAACCTGCACTGAACTATTTCCACTACAGATATTTTCCAAGATGGAGGCAGTGTATGTAGTGCAGACAGCTTGTCTGCAGGCTTTTTGATTTCAATGATTTCTCCAGTTGTGAATAAGTGGAAATAAGCAAGATGCTTCATCCCGACTAGCTTGAAGAGTGGGTTACATACCGAAGCCTGACATTTTCTATAACTGGTTGTATATCACATTGGAAATGATCATACGTGCAACTAGAATACAGTTCTGAGCAGAAGCAGTATTCTAGTTAACCCAGGTTTGAGAAAAAGCAGCTATGATTACATTTTCTGCATATTCTTTTTTAGATATGCAGAGAAGCTAAGTGTCTTGTGTGGCTTTCCATTGCTTCACTTTTCTTTTGGGCTCATGCAAGAGTAACCTTGAGGCGAGTGCTGTCTGAATTTGAGTGAATGAATGAATGCTGTTTGAACTAAAGAAGCACTTTAAGAGGTTAACGAGACGAAAAAAATATATATATCTATGCAGTCCATTTATAAAACAATACTTGGAGCCCTGTAAAGAGCTAGCTTGGCTCAGAAAGCTAACACACAGTTTTCAATTGACTGTAGCTCCAGCAAAATAAATGCTTCTTGTCTTGATCCACGTTTTGGCGGAGGCTAATTGCTGCCATCTTTTATTGCCTTTCTTTTATGACATTTGATATGACACTTAGTTCGATAAATAAACTATTTAATCAAGATTAGGTTAGAAATAACCACATTGGCATTAAAGATCTGCTGAGCAGAAAGGACGTGAAGAATGTAAACACACTTTTCAGAATTAGTCAGACTTCACGCGGAAAATGTAATGCGGTCGCAGTGCTCCCCATGACCAGCACGACCAACACAGCCAACACATCGTCATTCCCAGGACGCCTGATATTACGGCTCAGTTTAATGGGATTTTCTATTCTTTCTTTTAATTGAAAGTGTTTAAGTCAGGCTGTGTTAAGTACCTCTAAGCTCTTACTTTCTTACTCTTCCACAGAACATGTTTCATCACTGAGTCACAGCTATTTTACATAAACCTAACCCATGTCATCTGATGGACAACTGGAACTATAAAAAATCTGCAGTGAAGTACTGGAGTAATTTCACAAGTATGAAATTTAGGATTTAGTTGTAGAAAACAATTTTCCCCCCGTGGTCCCATGCTGAGCACTTCTTCTTCAAAAAGAGAATATTCTATCAGCTGACTAAAGTTATGAAATGAAATTTAAATGAAAACTACTTAATTAATCCCCTGGAAGGAACTTAACTCTTTCAAGCGTAAATTATTAAATGGCTGAATTCCCTCATCTGCATGTCATTCATCCCTACAGAGGCCTGCATGATAACCAGACTGTCATGTGATTCAGGTGTGTTGGAGGAGGAACACATCAAATGTTGCAGGTGGTAGATCTTGAGGAGTTGGGCTCTCCTCCTTCACATTCATTTGAGAAAATATGTCAGAATGAAAATTGGCTAACTATAGCTAGCAGCTAGCTAGACGTTAACTAGCAAACTTGCTAGAAATCCAGGAACAAGCTTGTTTAAGTTAGTTACATTTCCTTACTTTCTTTATATTAATGGCTCCTTTCAATGGCTCCGTTTGCATGGGACTTTTAATTCCTCTTTAATTCCAAATAAAAGTTATTTCCGCTTTAAACAGCCAAAAAGTAACCATGTATTAACACTCACTTCCAGGTGGAATTATTTATTCAGAATTAAACTTGATTCTGAATAAACTGGTTGGTTTATTCTCATTTTAAAGCGGAATTAAATAATTCCTGTCTCATGTAAACCCTTAATTCCTCCCGTGGTTAATTCAGATCGTTCTGCGCATGCTTACCTTCTCCCGCTGCAATAACACATGAGCAGTCTTCTGCCTCCCGTCTTTTTGTTTGGTAAGTGCAATAAAGTTTTTTTTTTTTTAAAAAAAGTTCGACTCCCGTCTTCGATATACTCGGCCCGTCTATTTTTCTTCTCCTCCTAGGCTGCTCAATATAGCAAAGTAGTGTACTTGTGACAAGCTAGTACTCCACAAACTGAATCAAAACGTAAAATGGTTTATATTAGATCATTTTTTATTTAACTGCTAAGGCTAGAAACAGGAAGCAGTTCACTGCATGATTACGTCACTTTCACATCAGAATTAAGAGATGAATAAATGTGATGCCATGTAAACATTTTATTCGGAATTAATATTTCCATGTAAACTCAAAGCTTCATGCATTTATTTCTGTATTAGTTAATTCGGAATTAATAATTCAGAATTAAAAGCATCATGTAACCGTACCCATTGTGTTTTCTTAATCACATTACAAGTTGGGCAAAATGCTTCTCATTTAGCAATCAGTGTGGCTCGGGTAGGGAACCCCAGTCCGCGTGGCTGGAATCATGCATTTTCATGTATCTCTGCTGCAGCTTATTAAGATTTGTACAATAATTAATTACTTTTAATTTGGTGTTTAGGGACAGGGAGACAGGACAAAGCCCAAGTTTTCCTACTCTTTACGTAGATTAGACCACTGCTAATGTATTAATATTTAGCTAGCAGCATATATTTACTAAACCGCACCGCTAAAGTGAACAGGGTAATAGTTTTCTATCTACATGGTTGTAGGCAATTCCGTGCCTTTTATTTTCTTCTTCCTCCTGTTGCTGAAAGAAGCTACGCTGGCAGGAATGTTTAAAAGGAAAGCATTTCAACCTGAATGTGGGTTGTAATGCTGGAATGATGACAGGACACTGGTTGGATAATCCAATGCTACACAAAACTAAGCTTAAAAGTTTATTTTGCTCTGAAAATATTCCAAGTTTCATAGCTATAGATCTGTGATGCATTCCTTCCTAAGTCTTCCATCTGTTCATATAAATAGAAACACTTTTTCCAGGAGTCTTTGTGCGGATCAGAATGGTAACAAGATTTTATATTTGTCTTAATCTATAGTGTAATTTTACCTAACAGACCATTCTTCTCTACTTCAGCTGCATCTTTTGTTTATTTTCCTTAAGAATATAGTTGGAAAAACCCTGACATTTGAATCTTTCATCTCCAGAGTGCAGCGTTATTATTACTTTTGGGAATTAATTCAATCTTGTTTGCTTTTGTGACATGTGTATTTATTTGCCTGACTAGATAAACAGTTCCTCTCTGGTGCCAAGCAGGTGGTTTGTGGCAAAAGCATCCTTGAGGGACTATATGAAATGAAGATATCTGATGTTGTTTGTGTAGCAACAGGGAACCAACAAATAATGCCATCCACCATCACTCACTACACTGAAACCAGTGTGTGAGCACATTTCAGCTGTGTTGCCTTGGCTGCTCCGTCTTCCAGCGCCCTTATCTCCAAATAGAGGTCCTTTGCACTGTTTGTATACAAGAAATTTAAACTGGAGGCCAAAACATGGACCCCGTCCACAGCTTTTTCCCATTAGAAAAGCTGGTTCAGGCTTGTATTCACCTGTCAAAAGTGGGCTGAGGCATTTAAATCATGCGCCGTATGCAGTGAAAGATAATGTGGAAGTTCAGAGACTGCCGACCAAATTATTTCAGAGGATTAGCTTCCTGACTGTCATCTCTGTCTCGCTCAGCTTGGCTTTCAGAGGCTTGCTGACTCCCCGGACAAACAGCCACCCTCTGTCTTTCAAAGTGTTAGGAACAGCCCCCTCTTATCCCCTCTTAAGACCACTCCTTTTTCTCAACCACAACGTGCAGTGAAAAAGCAAATTAATGCCAGCAATCTGCATCCGCACGCTGCTGATTGCGTACATTTTTATTTAATTTGCAATACAGTTGGGGCATGTGTGGGGAACTGCTGAGATAGGATGGAGCTGTAAACAAAGCACTTTTACTTACAGCAGCAGGGGAAAGCACAGGACAAAAGAAACATCCCCTGAGATATCTGTACGAACACAGACAATAGCACTCTATTTTCAATCGTGGCTCCAAAGGCAGCAGCTAGTGTAGGGATGTCAAAGTACTGTGTGTAGAAGTGCTGGCAATAAGTTGTTTTGGAAACCAGATTGCTCCCTCAAGCAAAATCTCTGCTGACCTGCAGCTGACTTCCTGCTTTCCTGCTCTGCCTGTATCTTTGAGGCATTCTGTAAAGCAAGATTAAGACTTCATAAAAAATCAGTCCATCTTGGCTATTTGTTTATAATATACTGCTTTCCTATATTTACGCAGGGTATTTGCTTCATACACAGAAAGCATTCCATCAAGCACCATCCACCTGCAGATGTCTGCTATCTGGGCACAAGCAGGAGGGGGAGACAGGGGGGTGAGGGGGGACATAATTTATTTTGTTTTGATGCAACTAATGCTAACAGATGATATGGAAATAAATACTTTGTCTGCTTTGAGCAACGTTTATACATTTTATGACACTCCACTTATCTGGGCTGAAACTGACATTGGGGAGGGAAAAGTAAATGACAGTGTCATCCAAAATTGCTGCTTTCAAACGGATCAATGTTGTGTTTAAGATTTTACATGACAAGATGTGCTGTTAATAATTCACAATAACACATTTAAAGACAACAATGAAGCGTAGCATAACGGTGCTGCTCTTATTCTCCATGAGGTGCAGACACATTCATCCCCACACATTTCTAATATTTCTACATTTCTCACATTGGTTTGATTTATACATCAGTCATATTCACCTCAAGGCAATTAGCTGGAAAACTGAAAGAGTTGGTTGAAGCTTATCTGAAGGAAAAGGAGGATGTAAGGACTTGAGGTAGAGATGGAAGGTTGAAGATGCTCGGAGATGGATAAAGAGATGGGGAGCAGGGAGGATATTGTCAGAAACGGTGGTAGATATCGAAGTTGAGGCAGAATAGCCTCTTCATCTGGCTCCTGGCAGGTCTTTAAAGAAGTCGCTAATAGGAGACCGGTGCCTCCAGAACACCGAGACACAAGACAGGTACAGTCATAGTCGGCAGATTAAACTAGGGATGTGATGCTGGATGTGCTCTGCATGAAGTTTCATTTCTCTTCCTCCTAAATCATTCTGCTGGTTCAGCTTTCACCACCTATAGATGCTTTTCTTTTAATCCGGTTTAATTATTTTCTACTTTAAAAAAGCAATAAAACTAACAATGCCGCAGAGAAAAGAACATATCTTTTTTTAAAAAAAAAACCTGATATAGAGAAAACTTTAAAAATTAAACTTATTATTTTTACATTTTGAAAACTTTCCTTTTAGACACTATCTGCTAATTGGTGAGAGAATGAATCCCCTGCATACCCTCCAGGTGGAGTGTTAGCGAACACCTTCATGCTCGGATTGTCATACACCTGGGTTGCTTTTCTGTTTAGTTTCCAGTGTTCTGTAATCATGGAAAGCATGAGGTTTTCAACCCGATAACACCCTGTCGGGCCTTTGGTCCGACTGACATGACGGTTATGCAACTTGGTTCTGTGTTTTTTTTTTTAATTTCTCATCTCTAGTGAAACTGCTTTCTAACACTAAATTCAGTTCAATTCAGCTGTGCTTATATATTACCAAATCACAACAGTCATCTCAAAGTACTTTACAGATACAAACCGATTCACTGTGGTCCAATAAAAACAAATCCTCATTAGTTCAGAACCGTTTATGGGCCGATTCAAAGTGCTTATAGCTGAGGAAACAAACAAATTGGATCATGTTTTTAGAAGCAATAAAAAACATTTTCAACTATCCAACTGAATTCAGTCCCATCAGAGATCCAGCGGATGTATACTTAGTGGTTTTGACATGTGCACTTTGTAAAAAGCATGTTTTACTTTTTTATTTGTAACCTTTTGACCATCAAATGGTCCAGCAATCCAGAACTCTTTTAGTTTCCATCAAAACTTTTGTGTCTGCCGGCGTCCTGCTCTGTTCTGCTGCCGCTGTTTTCAAGTCTTTCCCAAAACTCCCTTCTTCGGGTCAAGCATGCACAGACAAAGGCATCCACTACAGAAAAGATCAGAAGTGCAGACATGGTTGTTTCTTTCCTGCTGATCCAGCTGTGAAAAAGTTTAAACCACCCTTCATCAGAACTGACACATTTACATGATGCAGTATTTATTCAGACTGGATGTTTGATAGGATCAGAAGTGCTGGGAATAAATGCCCCTTCCTGAGCAAGAGCAGGTGGATAACAGTAGAAAGGGAAAAAAGAACAACTCATTTTTAAGCAGCAGAATTTGGCTCAGGGAAGGCAGCCATCTGCCTCCACCAGTCAGGTTTGAGGAGGACTTTTAGCGAGCCATATCTGCTGAAAGGGAGGAGAAATACAAGTTACTGACACTAACACTCCATGTGTCAGTGCCTCATAGCAGAACTCCTCTGCAGCAAGAGCTTATGATGGAATAATCCCAGGGAATCACCTGTAACACTAAGATCAACCGGGAACAAGCCTCATCCTAAAGAGTGGACGTCTGCTTGCAAAGCACTAAGGGTATCGTCATAGTTACGTCAGTCTCATCAAGCCTTTTCTTGATGGGATTTAAAGTCTGTCTTAAATTAGATCGAACTTTGGAAACCGTCAACAAAACAGATGAGAAAAAACATCAGATGTGGTCCAGTTTTTCCTCTTCGTGGTAAAGGTAGAACCTGATCTGGTGGCAAAGTTAAGCACTGGCTGCTGGATGCCTGAACATGTCTGTGGGAGGCTTATGATGGAACCTACAGGCTGCACTGGAGCTCATCTACAAAGCTGTGCAGGTTCTCATCTGCATGCTAATGCTTACACTCCATTAGCATCTAATCTCATAACTTCACATACTTTGTACCAGAGAAACGGTGAAGTCGTCTTTTTCCGGTGCTCTGCAAATGGCTTGGTGATGCCATTTTGTGATGACAGCAGCCGCTGGTTAATAAAGAACAGTCATATTTTGAGATAAATGCAAAAACAATTAGATTTTTTTTAAATAATTGAATGAGTTTAAAGAGTTAAAGATTAGAAAATTACTCATTCTCACTTAATTACAGAAATCTGTTTAAGCTTAGTTACCTAAGGTCATTAATTACAAAGTAATTCTCATTAGTGTTTAAATATAATTAAATTATTATCAATTGATTTAAAGCTGGGTTTGCATGGCTTAGTAAGATCCAAACTATTTTATTGTCTTTTTTTTTTTTGTATTTTCATATTTCCCGCTCAAATGCTTTGTTATGTGTAGGATGTTAACGTTTCACAGAAATACAAGCGTGTGCCAAAACACCCACATGATCAAATATGAGCAGGATTTATTAAGAATAACGTCTTCAGTTCTCTGGTTACTGGATCCCACGAGGGCTGAGAGAGTATTTATCCACATGTACTCTCACAGGAAGACTTGTGTAATTAAGTTTCAGGGCTTCTTTATTAAGCAGAGAGAGTTTACTTTCATTTAAATTCAGTTGATATCCTGTAAACAGAGCAAAAAGCTCCAAAGCAGTGAAAGCTGATAAGGAAGTAGGTGGTTTGGCATCAAACAGAAGCTTTATCTGCATCTGACACATGTTTTCTGCTCACCTCCTTTCTTCACTGTTTTAAGTGTCTTCAGCACATCATTTACAACATTTGCTAACTTAAGCTAGCATTCTGGTTTATTCCTCAAAAGCGATGTTTGTTTATGATTTGCAGCATTCCTGAACACTTGTTTCAGGCTGTGGAGCTGCTGCAGCTTAATCTGCCCACTCTGTGGAATTTACTTCCGTCGTCTGGGAGTTAACTGCAAGGAAAAGCAGGTAAATATGCTCTAATGGACCAACTGCTAACACAGGAGAGCTTTGTAGCTGCAGGAATGTTCGAGTTAGCATCATCCAAGATGTCTCGGGTTGGGATGTGGACCAGCTTTCTGAGTTGTTTGCCGCCTGTTTCATTAAAATCCTCATCAATCAAATAAAACAAATACCATCTGCTAGTTAATGTAGTGACTGATTATTACTGGATTTGCATCCAGAGGACTGCAAACAGTAGAAAATATGCTGGTCAGTTGTGGCCTATTGTGTTTGCCCAGATCTCTCTGAGCACCATCCAACTGCTTCAGAGAGATTTATGCACCAGCCATGATTGATGAAAACATGCAGTCCTCCTCCATCTTGTCTTGCTGGAATCTTGTGTCCTGCCGTCAGTGCAGCTCAAGTTCAGCTCATCGGGTGAAACGGCTTCACCTTAGATGCTTTATGAAACCAGGTTTCTTTAAACACGACCGTCTCTTTGCTTTCCTATTGCTTCAACTTTATTAATTTATTCTGCTGTGAGTGGACATTTGCAAGAAAAAGGCTGGATAAAGGACAAGTCTGTCTTATCTGAACTCTTATGTCACTAATTTCCCTTTCTGTCTGGGAACAGCCAGATGTTTGGGTAGATTGGTGGAGTCTGAGGGCATCAGCAGGAAGGCCGTCTGCTGCCGTTAATATGAACACATTTTTTATTCTATTTCTGACACACACAACAAAGGAAAAAGGTTCATTTGAAGATGAATTAGTGAAGTTAGAACAGAACCCCAGACTGATCTGCACTGCTTTTGGAAGATTATTTTGGTCATCTCTGAAATAAACTGAATGTGTTTAGAGATCCGTGTCATATTAGTGGCTCACATGCAGCTGGCTGATCTAGTTTGCAGCACTAAAAATGCCAAAATCATTCATTAAACAAGACATACACACGTAGAAAACACAATGGTACATGAGCAGGCAAGTTCATTTGTATCTATGATGTCCTCTACTGTTTGAGTTAGCGCTTGTCGTGTTCTTATTCTGAGATGTAAGTCGCTTTGGAGAAAAGCATCTGCTAAGTGACTGTAATGTAATGTAATGATGTATAAGACAATTCCAAATACTTAACATATAATATAAAAATCATTACATTTGGTGCAAAGAAAGCATTAATTTATTTAAGAATTCTTGCATCAACATAAAGTTAGAAACATCCACATTATCTTGTGGATGGTAGTAAGTGTAGCAGCAAATTATTACATACATGTATAAATCAATGCAAAAAGTTTTTTTCAGTTTTCACATAATTTATTTCTGGAAGTCAAAATCATTCACATATGCTTTCCCTTTATGCCCAGATGCTAAAAATCTCCTTTCTGCATACAGATTACAGCAGGGGTCTTCAATCCTGGTCCTCAAGGGCCGGTGTCCCTGCAGGTTTTCCATGTGTCCCTAATTCAAATCAGAGTATATTAAACAAACATGTGTAGAGCTTCTATGAGTCCAAGTCAGGTGTGCTCCAGCAGGAGGACTTGGAAAACATCCAGGATTGAAGACCCCTGGATTACAGAGTTTTGATGAAAATGCAACATGTGACACTATCGGAGTAAAAAAGTGATTTTCTTTGTCCATTATTATTGTTCTTTATAGAGCCCTTTTAAAACAAAATTTGAACCAAAATGCTGTACACAATCCCAGGCATAGTAACAACACAACAACAAATAAAATAATATATCACAAAAACCAATAAAAGTTACTAATAACAGTAACATGTAAAACACAATTTAAAAAAAATAAAAGGTAAAAATATTAAAAAATAAAGTAAAAAACTCAGGCTGTGTTAAAATTCAATTCAACTTTATATCTATAGCACCGTTTCACGACAATGTCGTCTCAAGACGCTTCACAGGAATCGGCCAATTCATAAAAATAGCCTTATATAGGGAACCAGCAAGATCGAATCTTCACTTCGATCCAATCTCCCATCCTGAGCTGCATGAGGCGACAGTGGGAAGGAAAACTCCTTTTTTAACAGGGAGGCAAAACCTCCAGCAGAACCTGACTCAGGTAAGGCAGCCATCTGCCTCGACTCGCTGGGGTTACAGGGACAGGAAAGAGATTAATATACATTGCAGCTTCTATCCAGGAAGACCTGCGGATAAAAGAAAATAAGAAGTAAGACCTGCTGAAAAAGGACAAATAAGAAATAAGATCTGCAGAAAAAGGACAAGTAGGTTAATGATGCCAGTACTGTCCAATACATGGAAAATAAGCAGCAGTGAAAATAATAGTCCTCAGTGCATCATGGGATATCCCCATGGCGGCATAACTATTCGGCGGCAAGACTATCCCTAAATATAACATTTGTTGAAAAGGAAGGCTTTAAGTTTGATTTTAAAGGCAGCGAGAGTGTTCGCGTCCCATATCCACACTGGGAGATGGTTCCATAAGAGCGCAGCTTGATAGATTCTGGGAGCCACAAGTAGACCAACAGTCTGAGAGCGAAATGATCTGTTATTGTGGTTCAGAAGAGATCTTTTTCTTATATTTAATATTTGATGTATAATTTCAGATTATTTGTGTTCAGAAATATTTTATTATTTTTTTGGTTTTTATAAACTTTTATGATGAATTAGTTTTTGTTTGCCACATCAGGTTTTGTATTGCTACTTTAGAAACGTGTGAATATTCATCCACATACAGAAATATAATCTGCTGTGTCTTTTAAATGAATAAAAATGAATTTTAATAAGTAAGAAACATTTGAATTAAATAATGTATACATATACACGAAAAGCTTAAACTCAGTTTGAGTGTCAGGCAGGAAGCAAATGGTGTGTTTAGTGGCTCAACATCGTTGGATCTCCAAGGTTTGGTGTCACTTCACCTGAAAGATGGATAAAATGATGGATGCCCTTCCTGAATCTGGTTCTGCTGCAGATACGTTCCTGTTAAAGAGGATGGATTTGCTCTGCTTGAGGTTTTTTAAAGTATCTTAAGAAGAAGAATGTAGTTAAGCAGCGCATGCAGATGATGAATCGTAGCTCTCCAAATCCCCACACGTCTGGATTCTTATGCACATATAGAACTTCACAATCTGAATAACAGACTTTATATATGACTGTTTGATTGAAAGCAGAAATTTTCTTATTCATATTGATGTGATGACAACTCCCTGAGAAATACCCCCCTCCACAGCACACATTTGCAGAATTTATTCTACAAATGGTATATACTGATTCACTTTGATCCACTTTGATTCCAACCCAAGATATTATGTTTTCCTTGGGACAATGATGGTATGAAACTAAATGATTGGTGATCATTGTCTAATTGTCCTGATGGAGGACAATTATAACATCCTTGTTCTTTACTGGTTCAGGTTTGTGTTGTCTCTTCTCATGTCATATTGATTCTTATTCTGTGAGACATAGTTGTTACGTATGTGTGAAACTTGACAAATCAGTGGTGTGAAACAGAGGTGCACATTACACTTCACACACACCGCTTTAGCTGGTCCTGCACACACACATTGTTGAGCCAGTGTGATGCAGTCCCAGTGGAATAACCAGAACAACAGCTATGCTGTCTGCTTTATAAAACTAAATCTAATTTTCTGTTCTTCACTCTGTGGCTTCTCACTCACTCAGTTTCTGTCCCTGTCATTAGATGGGATGACATACAACTGATGTGCTCCCATGAAATCTTTTGTCCAAAATGTGTGAGAAGAAAATTATGTTTTTATCTGATGAATTCATTTGGCATTTTAACAAATTGGGTATATATATATATGTATATTTAT
>JBAMHX010000017.1:20379901-20389976 GCA_037177515.1 Pseudomugil tenellus | reverse complement strand
AGGTTTTCATACATCTGTCACTCATCTATTTTTGTGTGTGTGTGTGTGTGTGTGTGTGTGTGTGTGTGTGTGTGTGTGTGTGTGTGTGTATATGATTTTGATTTATACACATATCACATATATGATTTTTTTTATACCCTTCCATTAAAGAAGGAAACAAAACAGGTGCCACTGCAATAAGTTAATACTGAAAATGTAATAATAGAATAAAATCTAATGAAAATCATGACATTGCTTCTCAGTTGTGGTTCCATATAATTTATTTTTTTTACAAAAACAAGCGAATAAACATGACAGATTACAGTTTATGTCACTTGTAAACTAATATTTAGTTGAACAATCCTTTGAGGCTATCACTACAATCAAGTGTACTCTGTCCGGGTACTTTGACCCGCTCTTCATCATTATTTTTATTCTACTCAACTCAGTTTATTTTAAAAGGGAACATGAGTGGGCTTTACCTTAAAGGGGGGGCAGCTTAAGGTAATAAGTTGATGGTCACAGTCACTTCTAGCGTTGCGTCTCGTAAATCACTGAACACAATATTTGTAATCAAGTAATATTGAACTGTTCATAAACTATCTTCGTTATTGCACTTATGCCAAGCTGACTGGATATTTTTGGAGCAGAAAATGGTCGTTTCTTCTTTTTAGACAGTCGTATTTCAGCATTTTGCCATATCTGTAGATATAAGCAGTAGACTTTGGTTTATTGTTTGACAACCAGCGTAGGCAATTAGCCTGGTTGTCAGTTAAGGAAGTTTCTAGTTGAACATGATCATTGCTGAGTTGTTTTTTTTTTTTTTTTTATTTAGGAAAGAATGTCTGCAGATTTGCATCAAACTGCTTGTGATGTCAGGAGTCATTTCCAGTTGTGCAACCCTTACATGTTCACTGGGGTTGAGGTTAGGTAGCTGTAAAAATCAATAAGAGTCAACACTTTGACAGGACATGTGCTGTTTTACATTCCTCATCAATGACGTCTGTATAAGTTTCTCTTCTACTGTGTCTCACAGAGCATTAGGCTTGATGTATTGATTTTCTATTCCTTTGAAAAAATGCTAAAAGGTGCTTGAACGTGACACTGAGATGGCCTGTCTTTGCTTAGAATAACTTTTTGCTATCCGAGGCTGTCACATAGCTCAGATTCATGTTTCCACACTATCTTATTGCTTCCTAGCGAGCAGCATTCACAGCCGTATTTCTATCCACATGATTAAATGCACAGCTGAGTCGAGATCCTATTGGCTTGACCTTCCTTTTAACTGGAACGCAACCTTGTCATATGTACATGAGAGAGGACTTAAATTAAAGATATTGTGAGTTTGCAGACTGTGTAGATGCAGCCCTTTCCAAACACAAAATCTCCTGGATTGGAACTGTTCTGAGGACACAATTTCAAAATATTTTGCTACTTGATGGAAAAAAGTGATATTAAAACTTAAATTTATGCTTAAAAGAACACAGCTTTATTTGGATTTTGCTGTATAAATATATATGTACACATGATAGTTGAGACATAAATAGATGTAAAAACATATGTGAAGTTCCTAAAGTCCAAACTAAAACATGCGGTGAGGCCTCATTCCACCACTTCGGCCTTTAACTGTGGGACAGCACTTCATGCTTTTCGATCAAACCACGCCCACTACAAATGTCTCACCAATCACACAATATTTCTTAGAACCCAACTAACAAAATTCTGCTCAGTTGATGCATCGCTACAAAAGCCTTTTTACAGTTACCCTTTAGGAATGGGAGTACTTTTTCTTTTCCCGTCTGTCCTGCTCCGGATGGAGGAATAGTTCTAAGTCAAAATTTGATTCAATCTGTGGGTTTTCCTTTACAAGGCTACTAATTGACTTGGATGAATGTTTCTGTAAAGTGCACAGCAATGACGTTGTGAAGTGGTGGTATAAAAACAGGGCTGAATTAAAAATGCACATGCAGGTTACCCGCCAATTTATAGTGCATTTCTGCAACCAGGTTGCTCCCCTAAAAGCTCCAGCATAATTTGAATGCTGGATGTAAGGATTATCGGGGCATTTATTTTCTCCTTTTGGAATTAATGTAAGCAGAAGTGTTGTCTTTCTTTTTCTCTTTTCATTCAATGAAATTTTTCAGTTTTTTTTTAAACTGCCCCCTTGAAGGTGTAAATAAGATTGGAGAAGCTCCAGTGACCTACTGGAATAATTGTGCATAGATATCGGATGGGTTTCTGTAAGACAAACATGTTTACAAGCATTTTAAAAGCCACTTTTGGTTGTGCTAATACAAAACTCAATTGTTTTAATATCTATCTCAAAGGAAATTCACAAGTATTTTTGGTCATTTGGTCTCCTGTTGCTTAGTCTAAAAGACATTTGTAGACATTTTTAGTTTACATGTACAGATTGATAATTTTTCAATGTATTGCTGTTAAAGACGTTCAAACGTAAAAAATGATAGAAAAATAACATGAATTGAAATATCTACGTTCAGCAACAGATGAAACTGCATTTTGTTAGGATAAAACAGAATTGCGAGAAGCAAAGTATTTGGTAAAAGCCTTGAAATTTGATATTTTTTCTTTATTAGTTTGGAGCAAAACTTCAATGCCTTCTGCATCCATCTCTCAGAAGCCCAACAATCAGGGAGCATATACTTAAAGAAAGCAAAGACAGACAGAGGACTGACATTTTAAAAGACAGATAGCAATGCAACAACATCAAAGAGACAAAACCTTTGCACTTCTGAAAAAAGCCACTTCTGTTGTGGTCTTAAATCCTTCATTGAAATTGGCCATTTTTAGAAACATACTATCAAGGACAGTGATCTATGGATGTGGTTTGTTTCTATGGAAAAAGGCACTTTTTCTCTGTTATTTCCACAGGCTGCTGAACATTGTCACCTTCAATATCTCTCAGATATCTTTTTGAAAGCGCAGCGTGTTGTCCTGCTGGCTTTGCCATTTAAGAACTTTTAGTTTTTTTCTAAAAGTTTCTTTTTGTCTTTACTCTCCATATTTCCTTGAAAGTAATTCTAGATATAAAAACATGAGAAGTTATCTTCTTGTCATGTAAATTTACACTGTGCCGTACGGTAGTCTCCACTTGCATGTTTATTTTCTTTGAATAAGACCGGACATATTTCATATGTGGATCATATTAAGCATCAACCAGCAGCATCTTAATGATATTTGAAGTCAGTGTTATAACCTCAAATAACAGAGTGACTGTTAAAGTCAAAGCAGTACTGACAGGGAACTGCATGCTCATCTATCAAGCTGTATTTCAAAAGCTATTCGAGCCGTTCCAAAGGGGTTTGGTGAATTCACACAGCTTTTTCAATCACGTTTTCCAAGCTGCTGCAGTATTTGCTGACAATCCTTTAACAAAATGTGTGGTATTGTTTTCTCAGAGAGGCGACTGATTCAAATCATTTCAGTGTCGCTTTTAAAGGCTGCTTTGTGCACCAGAACATTTCATATGCCCATGTTTCCACGCCACTTAATGCTGTCATGATGGGGAAATGTTATTTTACATGCATGGAGTAGGAGGCGTGGAAGAGTTTGAAATGATGGAACAGAAAAGGAGAAATTTGGAAAAGCAGATATGAAGTGTTTAGACAATCTGCTGCTCAACATGGCAACCCATGCTTTAAAAGCTTCCTAGTGAAGTAAATACTTTGGCTTCTATGAAGCTGAACTAAAGTACTTAGAAAGCACAATAAACATGGGACACATTTTATTCCAGTTGGAGAAACACACAAAATTAAAAACCCCTGCTTTTAGTTGCTGTGAAATATAAAACCAGTGAGCAAACAATATGAAAGCCTGCACCAAACTCAGAGCGAGAACAAAGCCAAATGCAAACTATGAAGCAGAATTTTCTGCTGAAGATTTCATTGATGTCTTTTGATTGATGTGCTTTTTTTAGAAACAGATAAAAAACACATTCTATTATCAGAGTAGATGTAAATATAGAAAAAAAAGAACAAAAAGAAACAAACAGAAGAGCAATTCAAATAGTAAAATAACTAACAATTTCATGTGGGTTTCATGTTAACGTATCAGATATCATTAAAATATATTGGAAACCAACTAACTGTGGGTTGTTAAAATGAACTTAATCCACATAGTGAGAAAAAATCAAAACCGTCAAAAAAAATTTAAAATCATCTCAATTTTATTTAATGTGATTGCAAATCATGAAATTATTAGTTGTAATTCAAAGAGAAATGTGAGTTTCACGGTGATGCAAATCACTTGGCTGAATCATGTTTTTTTTTAAACTATAAATTCCATTATTCACTGCGTTGTTTTTAATTATTGGTTTCCATATTAGATGTTCATGTCCCCTCCAGTCATCCCCAGCAACCTGTTTGTGTCTGGTACACAAGAAGGCTTCGGACGCGGGAAACCGTAAAGTTGTACAGCTGCAACATTTTAAACAAGTTAATAAGTTCCCTGTTTTATGCTGTGAGACGAACTGACAATCCTGCATTAATCAGGTGGCGCATTTGATTGTGTCACTATGAGAAAAAAGACCTTTTAACAAGTTTAATTTAGTTATAATTTTAAGCAACCAAGGACTTTTATTTACTACATTTAATCTCAATCGATGTTGTGTTTATCAGTAAACAAAACTACCAGCTTATAAATGAATGAATAAATACAGCAAGAAGTAAAATGGACAGTTTAAAAAAATCTTTGGAAATTTAAATCCAAAGAGATACAAATACTTTACACTTAAAAAGGAAACTATAAACTTTTTATCTTCATTATTGGTTTGGTAATTTAAATATAAATGAATACTTTTATTGGTGCAAAGCTACGTTTTATAATGTGAACCTATAAATGATATAACATGTAGATGAATAAAATGTGTTAGTTTGAAAATCATAGCTTTGGTGTATTTTATGTATGTATTTTACAGCATTTTTTGACTAGTTGCCTGTAAATAAAGAAATAAGCTAATCAGGAAAATACATATTTTTGGGTGAAATAGAAAATTGTTTTCTGGTAATCTATCAAGTTAGAAATGTAGACGTACATGTAGCTATAGTTGGATCGATGGATAACTGGTGATACTTAAATCCAAAAACAATGTTTCCATTACTCTTTTGTGACATACGTCATCATCGACCACCTAATCAAAGCGTAAAAAGTTGTTCATCGATGTTTAAGAGGTTTTTTCCAAACATAGGTGTTTCCATGAGCATTTTTTAATTGCACTATTTAGATTTCGCATAATTCCAGGAGTAGTGGGAACCCAGCTGTGATGCAGTCATCACTACCAACACCACCACATTGGAGGAGAGTAGCCACAGTGCTGAAACTTCTTCATCAATAGACAATCATTCTTACTGTGGAGACAAACATCAGAGATACTTTTATGTCTTTGTAGCTTCAAGCAAGTCAGTTCTTGTTAATCACAGATTATCTGAAAGCTCATTTGTGCAAAGGATGGTTCACATCATGCAACGCTTCTTTAGAATACAGGACTACATGGCAGACCTCATACCCCTGCCCTGCAGGTTCACATACCGCCCCCGCCCTACACGGTGCATGTTTACATGGGGACATATTGTTGTGCTGCATTAGCTTAAGCAGACTGTGTTTATTTATTGTCACTAAAATGAGGCCCAGAACACACTTTTGGGAATTATGCAGAAATCCTAGTAATCCCAAAGGGTTTGCATCCATTTTTCTGCAACTGTTAATAGATATTTTTCAACAATCATTTAAACAAGTTTTGTCATTAAAACACAGAGACTTTTTCACTTAAATACTAATATTCTCCTAATGTGTGTTATTCCAGCCATTTACATGACTAGAAGATAGATAAGTAAATAAAAAAATGTGACTAAATATATGTTAAGCTTGTATGTGTGAGCAAACATAATTTATGTTCTATTCAACCCTCCATTCTGAATATTGACAGCTCAACATCTTGTGCTTTTCTTTTTTTTATTTTCTTTGTGTATTGAGTCCACCAGAGTTTGTCAGATGATGAAAACAAGAACAGGTTTGAAAAAGAGCTGCGCTTATTGTGGGTTTGTGCAACACTGTGTCACATCCTTTCAACACACTTTCAAACACCACATTTTAGCTGCCTTAATGCAACTCCCCCAGGCTTTGTGCCAAAAGGGGCGAGAGCAGACGAACGGCTTATATTTGGCTTCTCTTTGGCTTTTGATAAGGATAATAAATCTATCCTCAGAGCATTTTTTACTTGTCATTCTTACAGTCAGCTGAGGATGGAAGGCAGCCCTGTGCATTCTCAGCTGCGTCGCGCCATTCACCGCAAACACATCAGTCCCTGATGAAATCAAGGAGGAAAGAAAAAACAAATTGACTAGTCAACTAAACACATTTGTTTATTCCATGTTGGATTCAAAGAGAAGGTTAAAACTTCTTAAATGTGTCTAAATCAACTGGGACAAAATATATTTCATGCCTGATTAAATTTTCAAATGCTTCACCCTTTTGATTGAATTAATTTAACATGAAGGGTGCATATTGAACTCTTTATGCATCTGAAGCTGTTAGGAGGATATCTTGATCTCAGGAAAGACCTGCTCTGCCCCGTGAGAAAAAAGGACAGGCTGATAATGAATATTGAATGAGCACATCTACTTCAAGCAGTCATCCCCACTGACCAAAATCCCATCGGCACACGAATCATCTGTGTGGTTATGCTGAGTTAATTAAGATTTAGTGTGTGGAATTAATCAAGCCATGCCACTGCAAATGTCGTCAATCATTGGACCTGTCCTGTCTTATCTGTGAGCACTTTCAACCCACAAGAGGAAGGAAGATGATGATACACAATAATGGCCTTTTGAGAATAATCAGCATGAACGCTTGGATTTCTTCTTCTTTTTTTTGTTAACTCATTAAGAAGTCCAACATGAGATGGGGGACGGAGAAGAAAGTCTGTGTTTGTGTGAGGGGGATATCATTTAGATATATATCAGGGGAGATACTGTACTCTCTCCAGCTCCTTGGACTACCCCAGATAAGAAAAACCAGCGAGATTCTGCCTCATTTTTCTTCTCCGTGCCAATGTTTTCCTTTCCATTGCCAGCTGTAATTTTGCCCTCAAGACTTTTTATTCTTTGAGTGCAGAAATTTGTTGGCCAAAGAAAACAGCTCGAACAGCTTAAACCAAAATGTCCCAAAGAGCCATTTGCTGGCGTTAGCGTGAAACGTGAGTAAGCAATCACCCTCTGCTGACTTAGTTGCACTGAGCAAGAAAATTGGTTAAAAAACGAAGACAGCTGTAATCTCTGTCTGGTTCATCAGTTGATATCTTTAATTGTTTTGAATGATAATTTATTTTTTAAATGAAGTTATCCATTTGGGGGATAGAAAACCAATTCAACACTGCACAGCCTTCGGGGAAATTTGTTTGACAGGGAGACACAGAAGAGATTAATTGTCAGCATGTCTGTTGTCTTGGTAATAAAACTGCATGTACATGTGTGTGTGTGTGTGTGCGTGTGACTAAAGCCGTGACTTCATAAAGGGCGTAGCATGAGCAGCAAGTCAGCAGAGCAGCAGCTGCAGCTTTTGAGCTCCATCTGTGTCGACACAGGAGGCGTTCAGGCTCAGTATTAGCAGCAGCTCCCATGATGACCTCAGTAATAACAACGTACACATCAATTTTTGAAAATTATCTGGAAACTTTGTGAAGATGAAATCAATTGTTTTCTGTGAACTTCTGGATTTTGTCAGGAAAGCAATATTCTGTTGTTTCAGAGTCCCAAACAGACTGCTATCAAGTGGAGAGATGTCAAAGCCCACGCGGGGTTAATTATTGTCACCATAGTTAAAGAGCAGACTTTTGGAAAGGCAGCAAACAAAATGCTTTGTCAGAATGTAATATGTTTGTTTTTTTTTTAACAAGTTAAGGTGGAAGACGTTGCTTTTACCTTGACATGTTGCGACTACCATCTCATGTGTGACTGCAGACGTACGTTGAAACTTGTCAAGGTAAAACAAACAAAAGAAAAATGGGTCATATATTTGAAAAAATTAGACAACGATCCCTTTTTCCTGTGGAGGATGTTACACTGCTCATTGTCAAGGCATTTCTCATGGGCTTTTTTCCTTTTGCAAATTATTGGTGAAAACTGAGGAATGAACACTGTTAGTAGTTCAGAGTTGTCAATAATATTTGCACTACGCTTTATCAAAGACTCATCTCTCTCAAATCCCACATCACTCACACCAATAACTTGCTGAATTAGTGAGAAGGATGAGTCTGTCTCTCACTACAGCTTTTCTGTTCATGGAGTAATGGATAACAAACAATCTCAATGATAATCCTCCACTTTGTAAACAAGACATTTTCATTTATGACAACAAAAATAAGTTTATAAGAAAGGAAAGCAATATGTTTGCATGGCCTCAGCCGTGAATTATAATGGTGAGAGGGAGTAAGACCTTGCATACATGTAGCTACATGCTAATCTGGAATAATGCAGTAGATGCATCCTGTAAAAAGTAATAATTTACTTATGTGAGGTGTCACCAACAAATAACGTTTAAGCTTATTCGTGTTTTTGCAGCTGGTTGATCCTTATTGTGAGTTTTTGAAGCCAGTTTTTGCTATATTTGGCCGCCCTGTGTTTCTCTCTTTTTTTATTTATTTTTTTTCGTAAGAATGCAAAGACCTTTTGGCAGGAGCCCTTTAGTTGTATGTAAAATGCTTTACATATGACGATAGTTGTTTGTAAAATGAATAAAGCAGCATAAAGGTCAATCAAAAGCAGCCAAAACAGAAACAGACCTTATTACTAACAGTACTTTTCAGAAATTACTGACTCTTTTCCTATTTGCATATAATTTTTTCTCTTCATAGCTTTCAGACAAGACTCAGTGGCATTAAGACTGGCAGGTAGGTGGACCTAATATTATGATTTCACCCAACCGCGACGTGTTGACACGATAAATTGAACAACAATCCTTTTAGTGTTACCATGTTTTGCATATGCAGAGATATCATAGAGAGGATGAACTAATTCCATTTTGAGCCATTTGTCATTTTCAGGTCGGCCACCAGGGGGCGGTCACATCTGAAAACTGGTTTGGCTATATCTCTGAAACTATTCATCCCATTGAACTCAAATTAAGTGCAAATGAAAGGTCATGACCTGAAGTGCCACATAATGATGTTATACCTGAATATTTCTAAATTTTGTATATGTATTCAAGGATTGGGGAAATTGAAAATTGCGGGTGTTCGGGGATATACCCCTAGCCTGATTAGATGTTCCCATTAATTTCAGGCATAGAAATAGAAAAAGAAATGACAAAGTGGTTTTATCAGGATCAAAATAGAAGTGGCATCAAGGTGATCTTTTTGTCATTACAGAACATGATTAATGAGGGACTTACTATAGATTTGCCTTCCAGTCTCAAAGTAAACACAATAAAGGCTGGATCATAAACCTCTTGAATGGGATATGAAATGCCTGGAAAATTTCCGTATGTCATCTAAAATAAGAAAGCTATCTATCACAGTATACCCCAGATTGACCATTTCTGAAAAGTTGTTGACAAAACAGGCGATACCAACCAGCTACAGAGTTCTAGCTGAATTTTGACAACCATGTCAAAAGAGACATCTTGTTTTCATGGAAAAGATCTTAATCTGCTTGAGAAAGGTTAAATTGACATGCACTGAGCAGCAAAAACATTTACGGTGATGGTTGAACTACTAAAGCTGCAGTAAGAACTTCCTAAAAGCTGAAAGGATAGTAAGGAGGGATTACTAGCAAAGAAGGAATGTGATAAGAAGAACATTTTTGAACAGTTCTGATTGATCTAAACATTTGGTGAAATAAAGCATTAAAAGACCTAAAGAAGAACTCTTGACTTGTTTAATATTGAAAGTAAGAACCTTCTACTGGTACTACTGGGAGGGAACTCAAGGGATTAGGAAGAAACAAGCCTTAATGAAACTGCTTATCTATGAGGTTAATCAGAGTGTTGGAGCCATAATCCAAATGTTTGTTTCTTGTTTTCTTTTGTGTTTATTTATTTTGTTTCATGATGTTTATTACCATATTTTAATATGACGTATTTA
>JBAMHX010000017.1:20342232-20359263 GCA_037177515.1 Pseudomugil tenellus | reverse complement strand
TCCTCAATCCGAGGTTCGACTATCCGACGAACCCTCCTCTCCAGGACCCCTGAATAGACCTTCCCGGGGAGGCTGAGAAGTGTGATCCCCCTGTAGTTGGAGCACACCCTCCGATCCCAAAAAATTTACATTGCCTTATTTATTGATATCGAACATTATAATAATCTAATCTAATTATTAAACCATTTATATTTTTTCCCATGCAGTTTTGCAGTGTTACTTAGTGAGTGTCAAGCCAATACGATATGCATCACTTGCAGCTAATTATAACATTGACAGTAGCCTACTTGCATCATGAGTTGACAACGTGTGAGCAGTGTGCTATTGCACAGGCGCTTCTTAGATGGAACATTGCATGTGGCGCTGCCAAGATAATGATGATGGGAACCACCCGAGGAGAGAGAACCTTCACTTTTGCTCTTCAGAAACAGACCGGTGACGCCCATCTTTTAATACACAGTCTGTGGGAGCTGAACAGAACATCGGTCATTCAGTCACAGATCTTGTTTTGAAAGGAGAAAAGCTCTATAAAGACTTTCTTCATGGGGAACACAAACTGTTTACAGATTGTTTTTCTATCCTGGGCAACGAACGAGAACGTTTTTATATTATTTTTACAGAATTCTTCCTTATAAGTGTGGTATGTTCCACCGTTTCTTCTAGATGTTCTGTGTTGCGTTTCAAGTCACAAGAACAACAAGCTACTTCCATTCTTCCACCACCACTTCTTCTCTCATAATGTTTTGTTTCCTCGTGTTTCTCCTAAAGTCAACAAGATAAAGTGATTGTTTCTGCACCATCCCACAAACTGACTGACCAGTTCTCTGTGCTCATCTTCTTGTACATCACTGATACATCCCACAACTACAGAGTGATTTGAGTATTTTAGCAAATGCCAGGACTCAGTGTGTTATACTGGGAGACTGGGGTATCAAGTATAAAAAGAATAGTAAGAGTATAGTCCCTTAAAAGAGGATTTACTTCAAAACTAACTGCTATTTAGAGTCTTAAATATTTTTTTTTTACAACTTTTTGATACTATCTATCCATTATCTGTGTCGCGGGTAGCTGGAGCCTATCCCAGTAATCAGCTTATTGATACAACTTATAATAACAAAGGTATCAATTCAGTTCAGCTTCACATGTAAAATGCAAATTCTAAACCAAGTTGTCTGAAGACGGCTACAACCCAATTTATTTTGCTCCAGTTATAATTCAGCTGAAACAAATACTTGACTGCAAAGCAGATCTTCTGCTGCATCAGCTTCAAGGTTGAACTTGTGCGTTCAGAGATGCTATTCAGTATACCGTAGTTGGAACCAGTGCTCATTTAAATTCCTGTTGACTGAATATCGTCTCCAACCAGTCTACCATGTCTCATCTGACATTATCAAGACATTTTGGTTCAGACAACTGCTGCTTGCTGGATACTTTCTTGTTTTCAGAACATTCTCTGTTAAGCCTAGAGATGGTGTCTCTGTGTGTGTGTGTGTGTGTTAGTGTGAAAGAGAGAAAGAAAGAACTCCAAAAGAAAGAAAAGCCCAGTAAATTAGCATCTTCTGATATATTCAGACCAGCAACCATGATGAATCTTTTCCTCATTTCTGATGCTGTTTTCACTTCTGCAAGTTGTTTTGGCATGTCTAAATGTGTAAAGTTGGTGCCATGTGATTGGCTGTTTAGCGGGTTGTGCTTATAAGTGAGTTTGCATGATAGAAATACAGTTATTTTTTTATAATCTGATATGTAATATTAATATGTAATATAATTTTTAATAATATGTAATATAATCTTATAGTGCTCAAGTTAAATATATGAGCCTACACACACACACACACATATGCACACTGCAGAATTTTTTTGCAGGATTTTGCATAATGCATGGCAATAAAGTAATTCCCCACAAGGTTTTTGTGGAGGTGTGTGAACATGTTTAGGTATTTAAAACATAACCACGCTGAGGAAATCTATAAATGATGTTATATTTCTCTGTTTCTTTTGTCTGGTTCTCACCTCCGTGTTCACATTAGCCCTGTTATGCTTCATTCCATGGCTGAATTTTACATCTGTAATTATTCAGTTCCTCCTTTCATGTGGAGATGTTGTTCATCTTCATCAGCTTAATGTAAATCACTTTTGAATGCATCTGCCTATGAAATGCCATGTATAAATAAACGTTTCTTGCCTTCTTATGAAATTATTTCCATCATCCCACTTTTAAAGCTTTAAGTATTTCTGGACAGCAAACATGAGACTAAGTTTAAAAGGTTGTTTTAGTAAAATGTAATTTAAAATAAGATTATATATAAAATACAAATGCCAGATTGATGGAAAATGCATTCGTAAAGAAAAAAAAAGGATTCATTTAAAAGCTCCAATTTGATGCCTGAAGAGATGAAGCTGTACTTTGATCTACTCCGGCAAATTTCTCCAGACTGAAAGCTGCCCTGTGAGAGGTTAGCAGAGATATAATTAACCCCATAAATCTGTCTTAAATGAGCAAGTTACCACTGAAGAGATGCTGTAATTGCTGTCATGTGGATAGACAATTGGATTGTATAAGCAGCTGAAGTTTAGATTATCTGTAAAGGGGTGGAAAAAACAGCCACATACTACTTGTACTTGTCAGAAAATCTCACCAAACATTGCTGGACTTCAGTCTGTCTTGAATTAGTTGCATAATGTTTGTTTGTGTGCCAGAGGAATGTGTGGTTCTGGAGATGACTAGATCTTTTGAATGAGCTCTTTTTATTCAGTCTCTGTGTGCTTTTGCTTGGGTATTAGCCTGCTTTGGTCAGAGGCCCGTCCATTGTCTGCTAGCTCTGCCCGTCCTTGCATGATATGAATAAAGATAAGGATGGATTGTCTGAATAAAGCACCCAAGGTCCAGCGTTAATGTGACACTGCAGAAAATACCACTGCATGGATAAAATAAACGAATGAGATAGTTGCAACCAACTATAAAATGCTGATTTAAGTAAAATTACTTTATTTTAAGCTACCTCTTATATTTATGGTGAGCGCATCTTTTACCCGCCTCATTATCAGTGTTTGTGCGACACTTGAGGAATGATTCATGTGGGCTGAGCGGCGAACAATGCCATTCTAATTTGTCATTTCCGCATGCTTGGCACCCTCGCCAGCGTTGATGCTTTGGCAAGGTCATCAGATGTGCCTGACCTGCTGCAAGGCAGAGCACTGAGGGTCAACATCATGCACATGATATGGATTTAGAGATTGCAGTTTCATTTTACCCTGAAAACAACTCTGCATAGCACAGCCAAGATACTCTTTATGATCTTTTATGATGGAGTTTTTGATTCTTCTGTTTTCTTGCCGTGCACTGACAGCAGAAGTGTTAAAACCAGACCACATGTCTAAATGTAGCCCTAATGGACTGAAGGGGGATGTCTGTGAATAAGTGCCCTTAGCCCACCCTTTCCTTCGATGCTTGACTCTAATTAAGACCACATATCTTAGATTTTGCTGAGGTCAGGGAGGGGTTTTAATTTAAAAACCATTAAGATGTGCACACAGCCAGGACTCGTGTTGTAGCTCAGGCCAATTGAGTTCTAATTAAGTCTTATCTTTGGCCAATTTCTCTGGCGGAAAACATAATAATTCCTCAGTAACAACCCTGAAATAAACTGAACAACAGTTTGCATAAAGGTGATGAGCTACACACGTCTTGACAAGCACTGACTTGTGCATCTCTGGCTGTTTCCAGATACCAAACCTGCCTTGAAACCAAGAAAGTGAAAGTAAAGGGCAAAATAGGACAGAGCGGAGGAAGTGTTTTACAGTTAATGCCAACTGAAAGATAACTTCCCTCAGACTTAAATTTTGGGTTGCAGCCACAAAATTGGGTAAAAAATCTTTTTTTAAAAGCCTGTTGCTTTAAAAAAAAAGGATTGTGCTGCAAATATAGAGACATTTGTTCACAAAGAAGCACTTTATTGTCAAGTCAACTGCATGCACATGGAGTCTAATGAAGAGGTTGCAAACTGCAGCAAATGGCAGCCTATCAGTGTTTTCACACTCACACAAACATTAAATACCAGACAAGAACAACACTGTGTTACTTCGATCTTTCTAAACTGATGCCTCCAAAGCTGTCAATGGATTGCTAATTTTATTTTTACCCCAGCTGACCCGTGTGATATCTTAACAGTGTGCCAAACTGACATTAAGGTAAAGAAATTAACTTGTTCAGTCTTCTCATGAGATCCAAAAGCTGTCATAGCAATCCTGAGAGCTGCTGTTAGATACGCAGCAGAGTGCCACACTCGTCCCTAGTGGCCTGAAACCCTCCATGCATACAGATTGGGGTGGGAGAAACAGAGCGGGGGCACATTAGTAAACAAAGCGAATGTGGCTGAGTGAAGTTCAGACTCTCATTATCTTCAACGCTTTCCCTTCAAAGTTACCTCTTCTCCTCGACCTGATCTTCAAACAGTTGAAGTAAAAAATGTATCATTACTTTGTGTAAAAATGGACAAATTACCAGAAGCCTGTATAAGATTTATAATACTCCCGGGCAGTGAGTATGAGTTGTTTTAACTCTCCAGCCAGAGAGGTTGGTACATTCCTAAAGTCCATCCATCCATCCATTATCTACTGCTTATTCCCCAAACAGGGTCGTGGGGGGTGGAACCAATCCCAGCTGACATCGGGCGAGAGGCGGGGTACATCTTGGAGATGTCACCAGTCCATCACATCATTCCTAAAGTAACTAGCAGGCAGCAATCTCTGGCTGCTGATTTTGAGGCCAATCAGGAAGTGAAAATAATTGCATGCCATCTAAAATGCACTAAAAAATGTTAAAGTTGGCTGAATTAAAAAAAAAAAATTAAGCGGAGTACTCACACAAGGATCATCTGGCTGTTTTCGTCCCAATTTATCCAGTTCCAGACCAACGAAGGCAAACTCCTGTTTATCCAAAGTTTTGTGAGATTATCCTATAAAATGATCCTGTGGTCTGAGTGTTAAGAGTGTATTTGTCCCAATATTCTGCTCCAAAACGTACCTTGTATGAAACCTCTTAGGTTACATTACATTACAGTCCTTTAGCAGATGCTTTTCTCCAAAGCGACTTACATCTGAGAATCGGATCACAACAAGCATGAAATCAAACAGTAGAGGACATCATAGATAAGTGCAAACAGACTGCTGGAAGTCTAGTTGGACACAGGTGCTACATGCAGTGCTAGAGAGACAATGTGACAGGAATGTGACATGTTGCCAATGAAGAGAGCGAGCCGACTGGGATACAAGGAAGCAGACAAAAACATGAGCAAGCATTGCTGATGCTTGGTAGAATGTACATTTACAGTTCCTGCTGTCCCCCCGGGCTTTTTTTCCCCCAAAGTCGTTCCTATTTTTTTAAGATCAGGATTTTTTTGTCATGAATAGTCCCAATACCACCATCATTCCCTCCTCTTGTACGTCCTCTTTTGTCCTGCATGTTCTTTTCCAGGTGTTGCTACATTTCTTCTCAATGCTTCTTTGAAAATCTGCTTTAGATATTTGATCACCTATGATTTCTGACTGAGAACTAGATTCTACATCTGCTGAGGCAGAATTATTTTCTGTGCAGTGTGCAATGCTGAGATTATCAGGGCACCACACATACACACAACCCACACACACACACAACACAACCAAAACTGTCTAATTCTAGATTTTTATCTCCATGTGTGGAGCCTCTAACAGCTCAAAAACCTCTTCAGATTTATAAAATCCTCGTGTGAACCAAGGAATGCATACATGGGGGAGCAGGTATACATGTGTAAGGGGGGGGGGATCATTCTTAATGGGACTAGTGTTGGCGCTGCAGCCTGACAATAAGAAGGTTGCTAGTCAAACCTCAGCTCAGGAAGTGGCCTTACTGTGCAGTTTCACTCCAGGAACTCCAACTTCCTCCCATCGTCCAATGACGTGCACATTAGATCAATTAATTATTCTAAATAATCCTCAGGTGTGAGTGTAAGTGTGCCTGGTTCGTGTTGCCCTGTGATGGAATGGCAAGCTGTCCAGGGTTTACCCTGCCTGTTGCCGGATGACTGCTGGGATTGACTCCAGCTACCCGCGATCCTAAATTGGATGAAACAGTATGGAAAATGGATGGATGGATGGACATTTTTAGCATTGTGTGGGCTTTTGACATCATTTATTGTTCAGCAGCAGGTGAGAAAGTGGATCAGTGAGATTGTAAGAATGGGTAGCTGCTTTACTAGGTGAACTAAACACACAGCTATGTGAGCACTATAGTGTCTGGTCTCTGCATTATCCATCAGCCTTCCTGCAGATGTTTCCAAAAAAAGGTCACTATAGCCTAACTTGCATGCATGTGATTGGTTCAAACCCAAACTCAGGAATGTCTTTGTCTTGCCCCTATATATAACTATGAACTCACACAGCTTAGTGGGATTTTTCCACATTGGCTTTCAGAGTCCCCAACAGAGGCTGCAGCTCTATCTAAGATGCCTGACTTTTTGTAAATAAACCTTTTTATACATCAAGCCTTGCATCCAGCAACTCAAGCTACTCATCTTCTCTCCCGACCCCTCTTTGCAATCCACTTCAGCACTAACTCTAGTCCTATGTTGTGATGTTAAGTCAAATATGGTAATATGGTACTTCAAAATGGAATTAAAACAATACTCCAAATTCATACATGTGCTGAAAACAATTATCCCCAGCAAGTTTAACAGTTTTAAAGATGATACAAGTTAGAAAAAAGTCAGTTATATCTCAGACCCCAAAGTTAATAACACCTACCCAACTGAATTTCAACCACTATTTCCTGGGTGTCGTTTAGAGGCTCACTGGTAGGATTTTTTTTTTTTTTTTTAATTAGGGATGATGCAAGGCAAGTTTTCTGTTTGAATTGTGAGAAAGAAGTTATGAAGCTTTGAAACAAATAACACATGTTCACTACAGAAAGTTAAAAAAGATTAAAAAACTTTCATCTGAGGGAAAAAAATCATCAAACATTTTTTTCCCAGTAAAGATAAAAGCAACATGATTCTTTGTTTACTCATCAGCTGCTCATTATTACTTTATGGACAGAGTGCTGTATCCAAGGCCAGTTCATGATACCATATTCTATACTGCTGGACTTGAGCTTATTACAACAGCTGTGCATGTTTCATGCATGAGCGCTGCAAAACAAGATAGTAACCTCAAGAACAGCTGGTGAGACTTCATGTTTGACTGGACAGATAATGAAAATTTGATATATGCTACAAACATTCGGAAACAGACGTAATGCAGTTAAAACGTTTGCTGTGTGTGCAATCAGTGCTGATGGAAAAACCGGGGATTCATCTTAACCAACCTGATGAGACCACGCAAAACTGAGTCAAGCGTGACAATGCTGGACTAAAACCTGACCCCAAGCTTGCTCAGCTGTGCCTTCTCCAAGCTGAATTTCCATATATATGCAAGATGCCAACACAAAAGTGTGATAATGAAAGTCTTGAGGAAAGATTTAACCAAATTCTAAGAACACACTTTCTTGGAGCAGTGGCCTACTTTTCTTACGTGGCAGCTCAGCTTTTGTTGTATCCTAGGGGATGAAAACAGCTTTATAGGCTGCACTCTCCACTGTAAACTGTGGGGATTTTGTTTGTCTGTTCCATTAAAAGTCTAAAATTCTTGAGCATAAGGATGCATTGCAAAAGGTTTATTCACTAGCGGAGATCTTTCACCTGTTTCCTGGCATTACTGCCACTTAAAAACACTTTCCATTTGAGGACTGTTTGTCCCAAGGATGTTGTCCTTATTCATTCAACAGAGCATCAGCAAAACGGTGCTTTGAGTGATTCAGTAATTCACTACATGACTAACTAATGACGAGTGTGAAGCTTATTGTTAGGAATGATTCATGATCAGCATTTTTGTGTATGATACAGCCGCTTTATCTTCACCCACCCAGGGCCTGATTCACATTTACTGTAAAACACAAGTCCTGGGTGGTCAAATCACATTAGGACAGTGTAAAATACAGATGTGAACACCTGCAGGAAGGATTGAGGATATATGCAGACGGTCTGGTCCACATCTGAATAAATTCATCCATTAGGGATCCAAATTCATCCATCATTCATCCACATTCCTTTCGCAGTCTTAAGAGAATGTGTCTCCAGGATGCCTTGTGGACACAATCAGGATATGTCCATACAACTAAAACTCACTAAATCCTTATATTCATATGGAAACTGGATATTCTCACCTCCCTTTGCTTTTTAAATTGTTTTGGAATACTAACTCTGAACTGCGTGAGCTCAAACTACTGAATGACAGATCTCAATCTCTGTGATAGGATAAAAGTCCTTAATATATCATTTGAACTCAGTTAGATTTAAAGAAGGTCATGGTTAGAGGAGCGTCTCCTCTCTTTGTTGGCCTTTACCGGCAATGTTTTTTGCACCAGGGATCATACACTTTGGTACTCAAGGGTTAATATCCAGAAAGTATTTGATTTTTCCCTGCAGCAGCATACCTGATTCAAATGAACGGATCATTCTTGTGCAAAATTTGCTAGCAAGCTAGTGGAGATCCACTTAATTTCAATCAGGTGTTGTAGTAGGGAAACAACCAATACCTGCAGAACACCAGTCCTCGTAGACTAGAGATGATGATCCCTGCTTTGCATTGTTGGACTACTTTTGTTTGTCATTAGGGCCCGACCAATATGGATTTTTTGAGGCCGATATTTGGCGAAGGAAAATTCCGATAACCTATTAATCGGACAATTAATTTGAAAACTATATAATAAATAAAACTAACTTGAGTTTTGGTTCCTTAACGCTTACACCAAAAAAAAAAAAAAAAAGTCCATTTTCTCTTTTACAATAGTTTGAAAAATAAATAAAGATAATATGCTTCTTGTGTCACAGCGCCGACACACCATCACAGTTTTATCCACTAACGTTTCATTCATCATTTAACTTGAAAGGGATGCCTAAATGTTCCCATACATGTGATTTAACTAAGCATCTCGGTGCCTCCGCGAGGCTCTGACCCGAACATATAGATCTGAACTGATCATGGATCAAAGATGATCTTTTAAACCACAAGCTACTTAGGTATGCTTTGCTAGTTGGGATAACCACAGTAATGTTAGATGGAGACATAGATGGAGAGTATCTAAGCCAGGGTTTGGAAACTCCGGTCCTACAGAACCACACTCATGGCTATTAGCCTATTACTTACTTATTACCAAACTGCACTTAGCCCAGTGCTATAAGCTCTTATTTACAAATCCCTTGTGAAGAAGATTGTTCGGTTGAATGGAGTCACACCACCATCTAGTGGACAAACTTTGCAATTACATCACTCTGCACCACCACGGCGCTATGAGATATGAGGAATAAATCGACGTATAATTGGTAAATTTGCCAGGGATTATAGACATTTAAAAAAAAAAACAATATCGGGCGATTTAATTGTCCTGCCGATTAATCGGTCAGGGTCTAGTTTTCATGCTACACATCAATGTTTTCCACCCGTTCACCTGTACTTTTAGGCAATAGCATGCTAACATCACACATGCTAAAGTTTGCATGTGGCCATGAATGTCTGACGTCATGGAACTGTGTTGATTGACAATTTAGTGACAGCATTGCCATGACAAATAACTGAAATCATTTACTTGTCTCATCATATGCTAAGTTGACCAGTTATCCTCCATTTATACTTGCCTAAAGTAATTTTATAGTCACATTTGTGGACATGTTAAGTATGCTAAACTCATCATCCATTCCCAAAACTGGGAATGGATGTGCACCCCTTCTCCTTCCTGTTTTTGTCCCAGTAAAATAGATCTGTTGTCATGATTTGGACTTGGTGTGGCATTTGGTTTCATTATGGTTATGGTTTCCTGTTTTATTTTGGTGGTATTTCTGTTTCACCCTTTGTGTTTCTGTTCAGTGTTGTTCGGTTCGTTAGTTCACCTGTGTTGATTTAGTCGTCGTTTTTTACCTGTGTCTGCTTATGTTCTCTGTGTATTTAAGTCCCTTGGTTTTCTGTTTAGTCGCTGGTTCATTATGTTGGTCTGCGTTAGCTTCAGTTGGGGTAAGTCTTGTGCTGTTCAAGTCTTGAAAATAAATTTTAAAATTTTTAATAAAGAGTTTCTCCTGCATCCCTGCTGCCTCCTTGCCTGCATTTGGGTCCTCACTTTTCCAGCCACGTGACATCTGTGGTGTATAAAATCTTGTGTTTTTCTGCTTCAATGGGTACTGTTATATGATGGGTTTTTTTTAAAAAAAATATCTGTAATTATTCATTCTTAGTTAAATAATTCCTATTTAAATTCTTCAAATTTACATGAAAATATTAATTCTGAATTAAGTTTTAGATGGAAACATGTTTATCTGCCTTCTCTTAATTCTGATACGATGGTGACTATGATGCACTCACATGTACTGAAAATACAAACAACTTCCTGTTTCTAGACTTATTGGGTAAGTAGAAAACAACCTAATGAAAAATTTTTTGCATTAATTTTGGTTACATTTTTGAAGTACTGATACATCATAAGTGCACTATGTTTTTGAGCAGCTGAGAAGAAAAGTAGGCAGGACCAAATATATTAATGACGGGAGGCAAAGCTTTTTGCACAAAATTTACAAAACATCAAGACGGGAGGCAGAAGCCGAATATATCCCATTCCAAAATAATCATTTGCCTATATTTTTTGCAATTGAATACAATTTTTTTTCTATTTCTCATAAAACAGTAAATGTTGTTAAGCGTCGGGGTTGTCAGAATGATGTCCTTGCAGCTTTTGTCCAATAGATCACGCTCTGGCTCTATTCAATCCTCAATCCTCAACGCAATCGTCTCAGTAACATACAGGAGCTACAGCACGGCAACATTACATTTTCAAATTAGTCATGACTCAGCATATCTCCAGTTTCACTTTGGCTGTCTTTGTCCTGCATGACAAGTGAGCGCATTTTCATTTGCTGCATTACCGTGGTTGTGCTAACTTGGCTTCAGTTTCTCCCTCTCTGTCGTATATAGTTCTACATACTGATTTTATTTAATTATTTATATATATTTTATATGAATTGGCTAATTGATCATCTGATTTTTTAACTTAAAAAAATTATAATCAGTCTAAAAAAAATCCATATTGGTCGTCCCTATTTATGACATTTCAAGTAACAAATACTGAATAAATAGTCATAATAGTAAAAAAAATAGTAATAATAAAAAGTACAATTGTTTTTGTGATGGTAAAAAAATCTTATTTTGAACCAGAAATTATGATGAGGCCACTTCCTGTCACCTTGCATTTACATATTTAAATTGATGATAATATCAGGAGCAACGGAAGATCAAATGACAATAAAGTTAAATCTTAATTTTATATAAAAAACCAAAATAATGGTCCTTGGTGGCTAGAATAAAACGAAACACATTTTTTACACACAGTGGCACCAAAAATTAGTAGCAGGTAAATAAAAGCATATCTGTAAATAGCCTAAAAACCTCAAAAAAAGGTATAAATATGTAAATAGTTACTGTTGTTTATTTATTTAGATGAAAGCCAAGACTTGATTGAATGATATGCAGAGGAGAAAATGCTTGGTCACTGTTTTATGTTTTATTTCTACAAAGTGTTGGAAAATCCTGGTATATAGCAGTCACCCTCCGTCCTGTCAGTCTGCTCCTGCAGTCAACAAGATGAGTCCCTTCAAATGTCTTTTATTCCAAAGGCCATCACCATTCTCAGCTCAAGGAAGTCACCAAAAGAGATTGATTTGAGCTGCAGCAATTCTTCTTTTCACCTTTTATGAATTTTTAGGTGTTCTGGATACATTTTGTTGCATTTGTATTCGTGCTTTAATTGCACCTGCATCAATACTGTAGTTTGGAAGTGTGTTGTTTGTTGGTAAGCCGGAGACATTATCCACTGTGATGGACTGTAACATGCTATTCTGTTAGCAGACGTGCATTAGCTAATTACTTAAATCAGATTTATTGCTATGTATTGATTCCAATAATTCTACATAATATTTGCCTCGTTATGTGATGCTGTCCTTAAAGAAATCTGCTGTTTTTTAAGAGCGAGATGTTTACATATAGTTTTTACATTTAAAACATGCAAACCACAAACCTAAAAAAAAAAGAATATAAAAATATTAAACAGTAAACACAAAATCAATTTATTATCAAATTGATGTCCCCTCCCAGCTGAACGATGTTTTTAATCATACAGAAGCATCTGTGGACGTGCTGATAATGTTTGCAGCTCAGCTGACCTGTTTATTTGCAGAAACAACCATTAACTTTCCCATTTAGGCCTCCTGTGGGGATGCTTTGGAACACCTCCCCACTTTTGATCAGAACACCTAGGATGTATTAGCACAGTGTAAATGGACCTAAAGTGAGTCACTGAGCTACAAGCGATCCAAATGAGAATGAGGGAATATTATTGTCACTGCCTGTATGTGTGCTGCACAAACAACTAAAACTGAATCAGGATCTTGTCGGGATGAAGCCATATTCAGATTCAGTGAAATATTTCTCATTCCCATGATGCTAAATAGAAACATCCCCCAGAAATGCCCCTGAAAGAGCCCATGGTGGTCCCTGGACCCTGTTTAGGAGCAGTTACAGCCCCTTGGATATTAAAGCCCTGCATGGCACAGACCATATGGTCCACCAGGTGCACGTGAGCCATGATACCTAAAGAGGGAGAGAGAGAGAGAGATACTTCAGAAGCTGTAGTCTACTTAATGAAAAAAAGAAAAAAGATACTGAAACAAATTCAGTCTCTTGCTTTGAGTACGCACAGCTTCACACCACCTCAACCAGACGATAGAGAGAAAAGAAAGCACGGGGTGGGGGGGTGGAGAGGAGGAAAAACATACAGGAGACTTGGCTGATGCATCTCTGCCACAGCATCCATTTCACGGCGATTACAGTTGGAAGCAGAAGGACACGGTGCGCATTTTCTCTGAGAAGCACGGTGCTCGTTTCCATCCTCCAAAGTGTTTCCTGAGAGCGACTGCGGAGCGGAAAGGACGCCTCTTCTCCCTCCTCAGCTACACGGACAGCATTTCATCACAGGGCTGTTTATCCTGAGCAAAGATTATTTAAAAAGGAGAGAGAGAGTGAAAAGGAAGCAGGTTGCCCGCAGTTTCAGCATCTTGTCCGTGGAGTGGGAATCTTTGCGGCGTGCTGCTCCAGACGCTGAAGGAATTACTCAACGCGTTTAAGTTTTCCTGGAAGTTGCGCAGCAGCACAGAAAAGGGGACCAAAACAAACAAAAAAAAAACCCAACAAAGATGGGGATTTGTGGCTATGTGGCGGCGCCGGGGAAATGCCTTGTCGTGCTCGGACTTAAATTGTTATTCCTTGTACCTGCAGGAGTTCCAGCCAGAAGCGGAGATTCTGTGCTGAAGGACAACATCACCGTCAGGCAGGGTGACAGCGCCGTCTTAAAGTAAGTACCTGCATGTTTTTCCACCATCACGCAGCGCGCGCTGCTCCAAACATCTGATCAAGTGGAGTTAGGAAAGGTCACAAGCAGCAGCATCTTGCTCTCGGATCATTTCACTTGCATGCGTCACGCAGAACGCGCGTAAAACTCCCGGTTTAGCTGCTCCTGCTCGGTGTCCTTGAATGTTATTGATCCGGTTGTTTAATATCTTATTGGGGATGCACAGCTGACATGGATGAGGTGTCAGGGGGGGCTGTGTGGCTATCGATCGCCTGTGTGATGGTGCGATTGTAATTGTCAGCCTTTCTATTTCTCTACACTTTAAAAAATGTTTTTCTAATTCAACCAGAAGCGCCATCTTTTTAATCAGTACATTAGAACTCTGTTTTGCTTGATAAGGATCTTTTCCATTTCTCTGGTTGGATCTTTGCAGGATTTTGTTGGTGCTAGAAATTCAGGACCACTAATTAAAGCACCTGAAATAAAGCCCCTGCTCCATCTTCCCACCCGCATTTAATTCTCTCCTTACCACAGTGAGACAAATAAGCATCTAATTTGAATGCAGAGCCTTAATTCCAGTCAAGATGGGACATTGTGCATAATATAAATAAATAATAAACATCTCAGGAACCAATATTCACAAATTATTTCTTGAAACTGATGGCAGAAGCACATCTGTTAAAGTCTGGAGGGGTTTTTATTTCATAACATTCCCTAAATGTCTGAGAACGGTGGGGACGGTGGAAGATACCTGTCCCATTTTAAATATGTGTTCGTGTGGAAGTGTTCAGATCTGTTTTTAATGCAGTACAATCCGAATGCCTGAAGATCTCAGACTTTCTGTATAGATTTTCTGCTGGGCCTCTTCGACATGGTTATCCTGAGACGTCTGGACTTTTTCTATGCGACTTCGTTTAGAATATTATGGAATATTCAGTTTGTTTAGACATTGTTTAGAAAAGGACTTTGGACATTTTTCTTAGGATTTTTTTCCCTTTTGAGAGACTCTGCTTCTCTGAGGTGCCCCTTTTCATACCCAGTTATGCTACTAAGCTGATGGACTAAATGCCCATAAAAACCTTCAGTTTTTTCTTTTACCTCAGAATGTTTAGTAGATATGTTGCTGTAATCACATTAAAATTAGTTATAATTTTCCTGAAACTTCTTCCCGTAAAGTCGTTTAAATGTGAACCCAGTTTATGTTTAAGGTTAGAATATTATTAGTTTTTGTTTATAATTATACACATAGTTTTTCAGAACCACGGTAATGCAGGAGAAACACAGGATCCTTTTGACCAAACTGGTTTCACTACTGGTTCAGGTGTCGTGCTAAAGCCGGATCAGTGTTGGGAACATAAAGAAGCAGCTGGTTTGGTTTTCTACAGCTAGCGCCAAAAATCAGTTTCGTGCACAGATCAGCAGTGTTTGGTTCATTTTATCTTGATATCACTGGTCTGGTTTAAATGTAATCAGTGATGTTTGTTAATGCACCTCACACTGCTGACCAGCAGTGTGAGGTGCATTAACAAGGACTCTGAAGGAAATCTAATCCAAATGCAAAATAACAATGGTGACCAAATGGACCAACATCACCAACATTTAATTGATTGATTTTTATTTATTCAAATGTGTACAAGTACAGCACGAAAAAACTGAAAAAGAACAAATAATGGATACCAAATCCATAAATAACAAGAGGAAATAGTGAAAATAGTAATAATATAAACCCAACATGTCCGAATGTAGCAGGTAGATGTATAACGTCATATACACCTACCCCAGTCTCCAAAATATACATATTTACATAAGAGTATCCAGACATCCAGATTTTAACGCCCTTCTTCGCAATGTGTTTATAATGCTTTTAAAACTGGATCATACTTAGATATTGCTTGAGCTCCACATGACTGATTTGACTCCATATGAAGTAAAAGCAGAGAAACAATCAGCTTGTTTGTCCAACACTGTTTTAACATTACGTCCATGTTAAATTCATGCTGTTTTATTTGCTAAATTCTTGCTCTACACTGGATGCTTAAGTATGAGGATCTAAAAGGTTTACTGGTTTTGTAGATCTTAATATTACCCAAAGTTCTGTAAAGATTTGTTTAAACTTTAGCAAAAGGTTTCTGGTTCTTTTGGAGGTTGAAACAGAAAGAACTGGTTCTGAGTTCTTTTTCTGGAACCACTGTGGAGGATAAAAAAGAGGAAAAGATGTTGAAACAAGAGTTATAAAATCAGAAGTAATGTTGGATCAGATGAAACATATCTTATAAACACACATCCTGGTTATTATTAACAGTCTGTGTTGCTCATACAGAATGGCTGACTGGTGTGTTTATAAAGAGCTGCTTGTTCAGTACCTTAAGCTGTCAGTGCAGGGCAGCAGAGTACATACGGCTCAACGCTGGCTGAGAGGGAAAGTATCTGGGAAAGATTTCTGGTGGAATCTTGTAAAACTGAACATGCATGAGCAGATAAACAGCTTGCAGTTTTTACCTGGTATGATCAGGTGGACAGGCGACAGCTGCAACACGGAGAGGGAGCGAACCAAAGATGGAAATCTGCTAAGTCTTCATATTCTGTGCAGCTCCTCCCCTCTGTTAATCCAACCTTCATTCTCAGCCATAACAAATGTGTGCTGGTCCCCACTGATTAGTCGAACTTATTAAAGAGCCTGTTTGTTCCACTGAAACTGTTCATTTCAGTCCACTCACCCTGGACTGCGACAGGCTGAAATCCACTTCTAAATCCTTTGTCACGGAGAAGCTGGGCTGCAAACGCTTGTCCCTGAAGCAATCGTCAGGTTTCTTTAGCAGGATCATATTTTGCTTTTCTAAACCCAAACCTATGCACCGCACAGTAGAGGAACCATCAAAGTACTTGTGGAGCCACCATGACCCAGAGTGGAATCATAAAAGGAGAGGTGTAGAAAGTGAACTGGAAAGCTGACAATACAGTTACCCCGGGCCTCCCTCTGCTTCTCGGCAGTGGATCCAATACACTGCCCTTCAGCAAGATGAACTGCCTGTCAGTGAGCCACTCTCTGACAGGCAGCATAATCCAGGAAACCATGCTTTATCCACATGCATCTCTTTGAGCTTCTCCCCAAGCAGGAAGGACTGGATGATGTTGAAAGCACCAGAGAAATCATTCATTGCCATCCCCCTTTCGCTTCTGTGGGTGGGAGTAAGCCTTATGGAGTTGGCATATGATTGTATTGTCCACACTTTTGCTACACGCCGGGAGCAAACCCAAAGCCAGTGCTGTCAGCCCCCCCACTGCACTGCCTGTGAGGGATGTCGTCGCTCAAATGGCAGTGATGCAGTGGCCTGGAAGGACAGCAGGCTGGTAAGGCTTGGATTCTCTGAGGTGGGCCATGGGAAAGAAGCCACAGACCGGAGGCAGAGGCAGCTCTGCGGTTGCTGTTTTTTTCCGAATGACACGGGGGGGGGGGGGGGGGGGGGGGTTTTGGGTTTTCCCAAACTGAAATGACCCCCTGCTTTTCCTTTCACTTTAACCTTCCAAAACCGAAAAAAAAAATGCCAATTTTCCCCCCCCGTTTTTTCCCC
>JBAMHX010000017.1:20295098-20318473 GCA_037177515.1 Pseudomugil tenellus | reverse complement strand
ATGAAAAGTTTGACAAGAACCCGTTGGGTCCATATGATTTGCATCAGGTGTGTTAGTGCAGGAAACAACAAAACCTGTTGGATACCGGCCCTCGAGGACCTGACTTTGACACATGTGCTTTAAGATGTAGACCCGTTTTTTGTGCATTCCGACATATAGGAATGGGGGTCTACGGACCTCCGTTCCTATAACCATTTCATCTCCTACACAGAATCAGGGTCTTTTCATGGTTCTATAGAACCGCTTCTGATGTAGGTGGTAGCTCCACCCTTTACCACCATAACGTCTGATACGTTTACTCAAAGGACATGAGTACAATCAGCGCATTTTTTACTTACACAACTTCATCTCTTATGTCTGCAATTTGAAATGGTCATCTCAAAGTGTTATTGACAGATGTGGAGGTGGTGTGAAAGGCTCCCTGTGTGGGGGAAGTATCACATCCTAAAGTGATTTCCTGTCACTGAGTGCTGCTTAGCTCGATCAGAGTACAGTTAGCTGAATCCTCAAACTCATTTTAGGCACACATTTCTCTGTTGAGTTGTCATGACTTGCCTTAAGGCTTGCTCAACAACAAAGGTGATTGCACTGGAGTGATTTTATTTTTGAGCTGCAGCTTTACTTTCTTTTCAAATTAGATTTGGACTTGGTTAGAGCCAGCTGTAAAAGGTCATGCTGACGCTTACATGGATCTAATATATCTCCCGCCTTGCAGCAGATAATCACTTTTCATCCCACATATCGCACCAGGTTATTCCCCAATATGAGACCTCTGTGCATCTGTTTTTATTTAAATCTACTGTACCTCTATCCAAGTGTGAGTGTGTGCTACATTAATTGTCAATATCTAATCAACACCTGTCAGAATATGACTCAGGTGGCAGATGGAGTGATAGAAACTTGCAGAACTTAACCATCAAGCTGTGAAGAAGTAAACAGGTGTGTTGCATTATCGCTTATATCACTTAGGGTGTGAAGTTACACATTCATATTTGTCAGTTTTGTTTTAATTTAATTATGTGGAAGTTTTTTAAGCAATTGAGACATAACTGGAACTAAAGAATGTGGAAGGGGTATTTTAAGGAAAATAGTTTGGAAACCATTGCATTAACCCTTCAAAAACAGACAGCCCCTGAAACTTAACAAGTAAAGCTAACATTTGAAAAACTATCCACCACTTTCCTGGCGGATAACCGTTCCCATAATCCATAGTGAAAAATTAAGCGGAAGTTGTTTCCCATTTCTGTCTATGTTAGCAATAATTATTAATTTGTACAGTTTTAAACGTACTACTTCAGAAATATCTTAAAAATAACATTTACATTACTCAAACAATAGCCAGATCTTAAAGATGGATACATGGGTCACATTATTTATCAAAAGAAGACAGAACAGAGAGAGTGTCTCATCTGTCTACTTAACAGAATGGGTAAATGACAGAGTTCAGGGCTCCACTTATTTAGTTCCATTCACTGCAATCAGAATTCAGGATCTGAAAAATGTGGGTTTCTTTTGGGTTGCTTGTTGTTGCTGCATCCTGGCTTCTGTTTCTGTTCCCTGAAATCTTTTTAAACTTAATTTAATTTGCTGATGAGCTTGTCAATGCAACAGCCAGCTCCTGCCGTCTCGCTGCTGCCTGCAGCTGCTCGATTTGCCATTTTATTTACTTTGAATCTCTGCCACAAAGTCCATGCTTCATGGCAGGGATCCGAAGAAGACAGAGTCTTCTCCTCAGACTAATTCTGTGTGTTTTTTATAGTCAGTTTCTTGCTTTTTGTTAAGCTGTTGGTCCGTGTTCATTTACTTCACTTGTTTTTTCACAGCGGCCACACTTCCGCCGTTACCGTTCTCATACTGTCCTCTCCTACGTCCGCTTTCCCGAAGTCACACAACACATAAGGCGCACCACAACATAAGGCGCTCTGTACATTTTGGAGAAAATGTAAGACTTTTAAGTGCATCCTATGGTACAAAAAATACCTCATAAATTAACCTGCACTAATAATCAGAGTACTTACATGGCTATTTGTGTTGTACTTCAATAGTGCCAGTGGAGCAGATGTCTCATCAGCTGCATCATGGTATCTAGTTTGCCACCACCTCTAATTTGTGATTGTTTGTAGCTCAGATATAATTCTGGATGCAGCTCTGTCAGTTTGGGTGGATGTTTTAATGTCAGTGCTGCAAAATCGCCTCATTTCTCTGCATCATCTTGCAAGTGATTTTATGGTCATAACATGCTCCATTCATAAAATATTTACGTTTCCGCGAGTTGCGTATTCTCCAATAACGGCACGTTGTCCCCGAAGACATTTGTGTGAATATATAAAATCAAATCGTGCTTCTAAAATAGACTGTTATGCTTGCTAGTTAGCAAAAACTGGAAGTGAAGAACCGACTTTCCGGGTGACCAGGTGTCACCGCAACGTCCAGTGTTTTGCAAGGAAAGTGGTGGATATGTTAGTTATCTTACAGAAAAGACGCCAGCAGTGATAATTTCAGGCAATTGAGTGACCAGTACAGTGCAGGAAGAGAATAATGTTTACGTTGGTGTTAATGATGTGAAAACATGGATTTTTTCAGAATTTCCTGAGCACTTAAATTATTAATGACTAATATTGAAAGCTAATCTAAAGATGGTGATTCATGTAATTCCTAGAATTTATCACTAACAAGTGTCTGTTTTTATGTCTTGACTAGTTAAATCTGAAAGCATAAATACATTATTAAGTCATCTCATCTTTTTTGGTAATCCACCAACCTGTGTAAGCATATTGTTTGTCTTTTTATGTGCTGTAGAGTTTCTGCATATAGAGGATGCCTCTTAAAGTCCATCAAAAAAGACTTTCAGAAGAAAGTGCCATAGTAGCAAACAGCATCTATTTCATCACCTCAGGAAAAAGCTTTTACTGTACAAGTTTAAAGAGGCGTGGATAAATCAAACAAACATCTTGAAAACATGAGTGAGCCTTGCTTTTAGCCTAGCTTTTCATCTGAGAAATACGCTGATCCGCCCAGCACTTACTGAGAACACAGGCTTCTGGATAGACAAAATAGAATTAAGCCCTGAACTTCAATATCATTATTCTGTCATTATTATTTGTTCTTTTCAGAAGAAAAAGCTGATGCGCCTCTAATAGTCTGCTCACCAGGAGGGGATAATTATGACACATGGCTCACTTATCTTGGGCACGCTGTGTTAAACATTTCAAACGAAACTGCAGGATATTTCTGGTGGAGCATCTTAATGGCACTGTCCTCAGTCTTGCAGAAGAATCACAGCGTGGCCTGTACAGGTGAAGCACATTATCGATATTAGGGTTTAATGGCAGGAATATTGAGGCTGTGAGCATTTAACCTTCTACTGAATGTCTAGCGTCCCATCCCTGGCACTGACTGTAATGAGAATCATGAAAAGCAGACTGTTGACAGTGACCCCTTTGACTCTGCACTAAATTTATAGCTGACAAGTAGAGACAGCTTACTTGGCTTCAGTTGGGTGGGGTGTCAGAGCTATCATGGCTTTCAATGTTTAATTACAGTGCTGGAAATGGGCTGTGCTGTCGTACAGGGCTCATGGTGGAGTACATTGTGTCATAGTTTACTCAGAAAACGGAGAACTTGCTTATAGATCTCAACATAGCTGGATATAACTAATCATATTTAGGAAATTTTTTGGCATGTAGTTTAACATTTACAGCTTCAGTTTATGATGTTATTGACTTCCAACTGTCAGGAAATGCATCAGTTATCATCATCATGTCACCCTTAATGCATATATGTGATAAAACATTGTTTTAAAACCAGAAAACTCCACTCGACAGTATTGACCAAAGTGCTGTTATCATTTGCAACGGTTAAAACGTATCTACCTTGTTTTGTTTTGGTTTTTTTTAAAGATAGAAATGATTTTTAATGCATTGGTAAAAAATCCCTAAATCTCATAAAATCACCAAAGAGAAACTGACCCAGGTAATTGTGACTAATGTATAAAGCATAGGCCTACAGAATAATGTTACATTTGTTAAATTATTCAGTAATTTACAATAATAAGCTGCAATATGTGTTAAATAGGCCACTTGAGTTAAATTCAAACTTATATTTTATTTCCCTTAATAAACGTAGAAAAACATAATACTGTGAAATAAAAGTGCTTTGCTTGTATGGATACTGGAAATGTCCTCCATTTTGCTTTGGCACATTATAGTTTCTTTGAGCCCAAAGGACAGCAATGAGCGACTTCATAACCGAACAGTCCAGCATCTTTTTTCTTCTTTAAACTGCCACGGGGCTGCGCTTTTAAGTGACCATTTCCTTGCTTGTGTGTGTGTGTGTGTGTATTTGTGTGTGTGTCAGTGTAAACCATTACTGGAAACAGGCCCTCTGTGTGCTGCCTTTATATTATAGACTGTTGGGTCTGACTTTTATTTCTTTATGCCTTGCACAAATCCATCTCAGAGACAGAGGGGCGAGGAAAACACAAGCCACATGGATGTTCCTTGGAATTATTCCTTGTTTTCCACACAGCAACTACACAAAGGAAACAGTACAGAAAGTGGATGCAATAGATGAGAGAACATATTTCAACATCACAGTGAAACAGAACATCTGATAGTATTATGACACACTATAGGTTTTATCCATATCCCTGATAGATTAACATGTAGCCAGGAAAGAGGTTCTTAAGTGAATCATTGTTTTGGCCTTGTTTGTATTGTCGTGGATATAGAGCTTGCCTTGGAGGAAAATCCATAGCTGTGATGGACCGCAGGGTCAATGATGTTGTTCTCTACAAAGTGCATTGCCCTCATTTGTCTGCCTCACAGGTGGCACATTTGCCTGGCAAAGCAATGGAAGGCCTCCTGACCATGGTTAGTAGTGTACATGTGATAAATTTAGCTGTGGGACAAGGGCAGCACCACTTACATAAGCCTTGACAGAGGCCTTTCTCCTTGTGAAACATTTTAGGACAGACATTGCTCTAAATCCTTTTGTCTTGAGTGAATTAAGACTTGCGTCACTGCTATCTATTAAAAGTTCTGATTTCCTACTAAAAAGTCCCCAGATTTCCGATACACAGATGCTTTATTTAAAGACAGAAAGTAGAGGGATTTAGTTCTTTAATCATTTTCTGCAGGGAAGCAGTTTTGTCATATATTAACTGCAGCGCTATGCTTTCATCTCACAGTCAATTATTGTAATAATAAAGTGACTATAAATTTATAAGCAAATACTTCAATAAGTGGTGATATTTCCAGGTTTCCTAATAGGAGATCTATTTTAGTTATTCAGCTTTTCAAGTCAGTGAGCCTAACTTCCTCTATAGGCCCATTTATGTCCTTTATATAAATGGGAATGTCCATGTCATATGTCTTACAATGACACCCTCATACTTTTATTTATCTTTTATGTGGCCATAGGTGAGAGAGGCACACTCCCACAACTTTCAAATGCTCCCGCCATGTCAAAAGTTCTTAATGCTGCTTTTCTCAGTGTCCTCGTCTTCTTCTGGTGCCATTTTGGATTGTTCCCTTGCACTGTTTGCTTGTAAGCTACATAACTCAACACTGCCTCAAAGATTTCCAGTGGTATTGCTGTTCTACCTGCATCAAGTCATGACTAGCTAAGCCCCTTCAAAACAGACCAAGTTACGCATAACTGACACAGAAAATGGAGGAAACATTTGTGCTTTTCCTTCTTCACATGTAAATATGTGGATGGATTTTGACTAAACTTTTAGGGAATGTTGAGATCAACAAATGATTAGATTTTGGTGGCGATCCAGATCACTGTCTGGATCCCAAACCAAACAAAGTATATTCACGCTCTGATTGGCTACAGTCACGTGGGGTTACACGAAATCCTTCCACGTCAGCAACAGTCTATGGTCGCGACCTCCGCCAAGGAGCTTATGTTTTCGCCAGAGTTGAACATGTATTAGAAATAAATATATATCTAAAAACATGTAATTAGCACCATATTGTAGCTAAGTTCATGGCAAATCCGAAATATGTCAACAAATTTCTCATATCTTCAATAGTTAAATTTTCAGAAAAGGATTTACACCTAATCTGTGTACTTCGAGGTGTGGAGTTGAAGTACCAAATGTACATTAATCATACTGGCGCGGCAAGTGCTGCCCCAATTCAAAGGGTACTTTGGATCTGCTGCTTTATTTTGCACTATCTGCAATTTATTTAGATTAGTATCTGTTGTATTAGACCAAATAACCAAACAATAGTCTATGTGTGACAGAACTATTGATTGAACTAATGCTTTCCTGATTTGTGGTTAATGTCTTTGGGATATTGATATTTTGCATGTTGATCTTGCGATATTGAATTACTTAAATAATTTGCGTGGTAGTTACATGTGCAACATATTCAGTGATTGACCTTCCTCTTATTGGGATGTTACTTTCACTCATTTACTGTCCTATTTAAGTAAAAAAAATCATTTATAATCTGGTGAATTTTACCTTCAATTCCCTCACGTTTATTGGAATAATAGAGTTGTGTATCTTGTGATGCCTTACATGTGTGTTTTAAAGCTAGAATTGACCTCACCTGAATATTACTTTCCTGTAAATAAAATGCCAGTGAGTTCGAAACCTGGGCAGATGCAGATGCATTCTTGTGCTCTGACTCCGTAGACGATGGAGTTATCTATTGGAACTGAAAATATTCAGTGTTTCAACTGTTTGAAGTGGACGTTAGTATTATTTACTTTAAGCTTTAGAGGCAAAAACACCAATGACCCTGCATGAGTATGGGTCATTTTTATGATTTTAAAGCATCAAATTGGTTTGGAAATTGTAAAGTCAAGCAGTCTAAGGAACAGTGGAATGTTTTAATCAAGTTTATGATGAATGAGATGGTTTTTTGTCCCCCTTTTTGAAACTTCTTCATTCAAATAGAAAAATGGAATTCAGCATCTAAGTTTAACATTGAAAAACTCAAAAGCCACAAAGTTATTTGTTGAATCTATCATTCCAGAAATCTTTCAGTTTGTTTCTTAGGCACTTTAGGCATACAAAATATATTTTTTAAGTCAAACACCAACAAGGACTTCTATAATTTCTTTATCTTTGAAATGCAATGTTGTCAATTTGTGCATCACCAAATCATTTCAATATTTATTAGCCTGCTATCATTCTATCTTTTAATTAAATCTAATTTAGAATGTGTTCAAAACAAAGATGTGTGAAGATAAAGCTTTCTTTTAAGCTCCGTGATAACAAGCTGCATTGGTTTTGTAATTTTCTAATATCTTCTGTGCAGCCGTAGCTGCTGATGAAGTATAAGTAATTAGTACCCTACATAAGTGGTATTTCAGGCAATGATAAGAGGGATATGGAACAAAATCTAATGAATAGGACAGATAAGAGTAACAGATAACTCAAGATTAATAGCACATGGATTTTAAGACAGCAAGATTTTTATCTTAGCAATGCAATGTTTGTAAGAAATGAACCACCATTTGTCTAAAATTAAAGTGTTTTATTCATGGAAGTGTGTTTTTAATAACGATGCATGGTGCAATTATGAGGTGAGAACAGTTCATAAAGGATCAAATTACTTTAGGAAAACAAGGTTTTAGAACCGCAGACACGTGAATGCAGTAAGGATTGATCTGTTGCCGGCCTGTGAGGCACATGTGAAAACCTCACAAATATTTCGTTCCATTTATTCATTTTGACTGGTTCTGCTGTTGGTGTAGGCCATTTTCAGCAGACTTATTGGTTTGTTTGAAAGCCATTTCCACAGTTGGAATGGGTGTGCTCAGTAGCAGATGCTTCAATTTCAGACCCAAGTTCAAGTGCACACACAAACAAACAGGCACAGACACAAAAGCGCACGCTGGGCCGAAATCATGCCTCCATCAACTTTGCCTTGTCTGTCGTACAGATATTGATTTACAGGCCAGTTATGAGCTGGCTCAGAAGCCACCTCTGGAGTTTTATAGAAACTGATAAACATCATCAATCTCTTTGTACAGTTCAGAAAAGGTGGCAGATGGTTCATAGCTCTTTAATCAATTGGAATTCAGTGATCTAATGTAGCACATGTAATGGTACTTATGCCACTTTGGCACACTGTGCTACAAATTCACGTTGTTAGGATCAATTAAATACACCTTTTAGCTTTACAATATACAAAGCAGACTACCCATTCTCCTAATTTGAGAATGCCATGCTGGATGCATTCATAAGTGCGAATAGCACATTTGGTCCCTCACAAATGCTCGATCCGTGTTGAGGAGTCTTTGTAAGATATGTTATGGATTTTCAAGGGATACTTCTTATCATAAAAGCCAGCTCTTTAAGTACAGCCATTTGTCAGAAAGAGACATTTGTAGCAATATTAAGGAGTGATTTAATGCAGACAAAATAATCTTGGAGGAAACAGTACATTATTGCATGGGTTGCTTCGTTATTAGAGACTTGTTTCAGATGGGGTGGACACTAGATTGTCTGCACGTAGAAGGTTAAAAAGAATGATTTTGTCTCACATTTACTGATCTGAACATTAGAAATATCCAAGTAATGTAAATTATCTGTTGACGAATCACACATGCATTATGTGTTGTTACTGTCTGACACTTCTGGCTGTGAGAAAGGCGGTAGGTTTAAGAGATTTTATGACTCATTTCACATTGATTTTAGCTGACAAATGCAGCTATTGTTAGTGAACAATGGTGTTGCAGGCTGTGAGTTCATGCTAAGCTAATAATGTCAACATGCTAACATTTTCATAATGACATGGCTTCAACCTGCCATATATCTCTGGTATTTTAGCATGTTCATCACCATAGTTGACCTGTTTTAAATGTGTAACCTTATACAGATAAACCTTTATTTGTCCTGACTTTTTTTACCCTGTTTTTATTTGTTCTGCAGCTACAGATGAATAACAGCCTTTTTAAACCAGTAAAACAGATCTGACAAGATGAAATGGATGAAGACCTTCCTGAGGCATAGCCACAAGGATAATTTGAAAGAAGCATGACTGAACAACAGATTTCTCTGTGAGGCATATTCAGTGACTAAATGTACATTCATGCTCAATGCAGAAGATGGATATGCAGACAGACAGATAGTTTTGTCCATGTCCTGTGATGGCTACGTACGTAATTTGGTCTGCTTTCAAAGGGTTTTGCTATCCGTTGCAGGATGCAGAAAATGGAACAATACTACCAGAAATTGTGGCTGCATTGTTGAGTAGTATAGCGGACACATGACAAAGGAAAAAAAACAGGGAAGATCAGAATCAAGAAGAAAACATTGCAAAAACCGCGATGAAAAAAGCACCGTAAAAAGACATAGAAGTTGAAAACAGGAAGGAAAAAAAAATTGTGGTTTTAATTCTTTTACTTTTTGTTTTCAGAGGTACATTGCTACTACCAACCAGTGTCAAAACCAGGTGTCAATCTCTGGCTGTCGAATTTTGAAGCCAATAAGCAAATGCAGTTCACCCATTTTTCGTTTTTTCCGGTAATGATGCAACACCAAGATGGCGACGGGCTTCAAATCCACTCTTCAGAAACCTATGGGGTACCGTGGCGTACGCGCTGTCCAGTATTTATACAGTCAATGGTCAAAACACAGAAGTGAACTTCAAATTCAACAGCACCAACTAGTGGATAAACTGACTGAACAACTGTGGCTACATAAAAGATTCATGGACGTAGCAGCACGTGGAGATATGACAGTTTGAAAAGGACATCTACTTTTACCCACATAAGGGAGCACGGATGGGCCTCAGTTCTGCCTATTCTTGTATCTAATCTGTAGTCTAAGTTCTCTCAGTAAAAGTTAGTCTGATGGCAACTCCTATATTATTTCTGCTCTGTCCCTTCTTTCCTTTCCTCTCTTCTAGTAATGCTCAGTAATAATTCAATCTTTATTAATCAGCCATAGTCTGCTTTCAAAACGTCCACTGTGTTGATATCCAGTTTCTAGCATGTTACTTTCGTGTGAAGTGAAATTTAAAGGTTTGTTATTGTTGTTATTAAACTCTATGGTGATTTTTCCATTGGTGATGTCCCAAGATGTTCCATTCAGTCACTTAAATCTGGTATTAGCTTATTAGCCCTTTGTAATCCTTCTAACCTTTCCAAATTCTGTTAGATTTATCCCGTTCTAATGTAGAAGAATACATTTGCTTGTGCATTATATATACACTACCAGTAAAAGGTTTTGACTGGTTGGCTAAGTACTGAATCATGTTTGTGTGTAACCCAGTCTTCAGTGCTAGGCATCTCTATCACCCGTTTCTAATAATTGCTTTTTCCCTGCAATTAACATAACCCTAAACGTTTGAGATCTACAGCTTTATTAGGTAGTGTTGTGGTAAAAAGCACTATGTGGAGTTTCCATCTTTCCCCCGTACATGCATGATTCTCTCCAGGCTTCCTCCTGCTGTCTATAGACATTTAGGTTAGGTTAATAGGCAACTCTTGGAAATGATACTGTCTTTAAATGGGATTACCTGCATAAAAAAAGCTTAAAAAAATCCAAAATATATAAATTCAAATGTGAACGCAAGGTTTTTCTTAGCTAAAATATGCTATTCTGTAATGACTGGTAATGTTTTATTAGCAAGCAGTCCCAGGTGAAAGTGATCAGCTTTCTGTGGCCCACTTACCTCCACCACTTTATATCATCATATCATTATTTTTTTTTTTTGCCTGTGCAGGTGTAAAACATATGTTTTGATAGTCAGAAAGTTGTAAACATGCTGCTTTAAAGATTACCAAAATCTCTGAGTTTCATCCTCATGGAAACAAGTATATCTACATCAAATTTCACAGCAGTCAATGCAAATATTTGTCTAATTATTATAGTCTATTGTTGCCAAGCTAGCAAATCAATAACACAAATTAGAGCAGTGCTGTTTTATACATTCAATGAAACATGTTTAAACTATTCAGGTGTACCATCCAGTATTTTTTTAGCTAGAACCGTTTTCATCCAGGGTTTATTGCATTTCTGCTTAAGTGTAAAGAACAGAGTTGATCAGGCAAATTCAGCAGGTTGATGTGTCAGCACTTCTACGGTAATCAGAGCTGCCTGCACAGATGGTTAATCAAGGAAGGCCCCTTCAGCTATAGTCTCTTAAAATGTTCTCATTTTATGCTCTTCCACAAGTGGTGGATGTTTTATTTGTGCCTTATAACATAAGCACCGTAAAACAAGTGGAGATTAACGTTTTTAAGCTCTAAATCGCTTCTTTGTTACCGTGAATGCTGGTGCTTTTGTAGCGCTTCTGCACTGCTCGCACCAGACTAACAGTTATATGATTAAGTGTGCTTGTGATCATTTTACTTGGAAACATGTGATATTACAAGTTTCTACTTGTTTTTTAAAATGACTTTTTTAAAATAATGACATATTAATGTTTTCCTGCTTTGATTTAACAGATTTTTTGTCAAACGATAATTTTGCTGATATTGTACCTTCTATCCTAACCCTGATTTAAACGGTCAATCTATCTGGCTTAAGGTTGTGTTTGCAGACATCCACAACCCTTTCAGCAGTACAACATCATATTATCCAATTTTATCTTTTATTTCAAGATGTTAAACATGAAATGATTGGGGCAGGATTTCATGAACCGTTTGACTCCAGGTTCTGCTAAAATAAATGGATAAAGCCCTTAAAGAACCCCGTTTTCCTGAAAACCTTTACTTCAGGTAATTTGAATCTTAAATATAAAGTTTCACATGTAGTTTATACCTCATGTTGTCAAACTCCAGATATGCAAAATTTTTATTTGCTGTAAAACAGATGCTTATAAAGACTGCACACTGTTTCTTGAATTGTGGCTTTTAAGATGTGTTAGAGAACCTTTGAAATTTCCTCAGTGACCTGTCTGCTATCACTGGCACATTTAGCCTCCATTTTCATCCTTCCTGTCCTGTAAACTCTCTCCACCCAGTAGAAGACTTCTTCTTTACAGCAGTAGTAGCTCCAAAATGTGGATAATAGATGTCATTGTGCTGTCCCACTGGTCTTGAAAATGTTTTAAGGTTGGCCCATTCATGCTCCTTTTATGTAGGTAAATATTAAGGGATTAGTAGTGGAAAAAAAACACTATTAAATTTGTCACAATTTGCTAATTCAATTACATTTTGTAAATGTTTCAAATCTATGACCAAAACACAGCTCTAAAGTAGGAAAATTGTGGAATTTAATACAAAAAGCTCTCAATGGGGAAAAGGATGCATTGCACCCTAAATTGTAACAGAATCATGTGGTTTCTAAGACAGCATGCCCCTAGTTAGGCTTATCACGAAACTATTTTGCGTTTTGATACTTTGATAAATCACACTGTAATGTCAATATTTCCTTTATTAAAAAGAGTCTGAAACAATAACAAAAATAATCTAAATAATTGGCATGGGAATTGCAATATTCAAACCTTCAGTTTAGAGAGAACCAGTAAAACAAAGTGGCTTTGAATTAAAATGACCATTTTCGGTATAAAAAAAAAAAACAAAAACTCCTCCTCAGGTAGCAGTAGCTTTACTTTTACTTTTTCAGGTTCCCAGCCGAGAAAACAACAGCATCTACATTTTCCTCGGTCTGTCTAGAAAGAAGTACAGGATATTACTTGACAGGTTTATTTTAATGTGAAAGCCATTGCTTTTTACTCATCCTTCATGGTACAGCAGCTCGCCTTTTATCATTAAGTTTGAACCAGAAATATTTCCAAACAATACTTCAGCCCCTGGTTGGGCTTTTCTGTGGCCACCATTTCTATAGTTTTTTTTTCTTTCTAATCTGGTCTGTCTGTGTAAAAGAGTGTGGCCTATTCTTACAGTTTTGCTTTGGCAGCTACGTTTATTTTCTATATAAAAAAGTACAATTTGTTTTTTAAATGCTTTTAAATAGTATTGTTTTCAAAGCTGTAGTATTGTGGTATGTTACTGATACCAGTATATCATGCAACCCTAACCCGTGCAAATCTGCACATCTACGTTGAACATTGAACACGTATGCCGCTTTTCTGCCTAAACTATGTGCAGAGTGCAGTAAATTTGAGGAGAGGCTCCTCAAAGCATGACATAAAATTGTGACGCAATCACATAAAATTCACTGGATCATTTATTAAAGTCTGTGATCTGAGATATCATGAAGCTGTCTGCAGAAAGTAGCATACTGGTGGCGGTTCTGAGGAGCTGGAGATATTATAAAGCTGTTGCTGTGATCAGAGCTGCAGAGAATACAACATTGTTGGTTCTGAAGCTGCCGACCACATCGATATTTATACCCAAAGCTACGGGCGAGTCACTAATCTAGCCTGTAGTAACGATTTGAGCGAGATTCTCCCCGACTGTTTCCTTAATGAAGTAGCAAAAGTATCAACTCAGTCCGATAAATCTCTAATGGAAACACCTTGAAAACTTGTTACAGCCAAGGAAAAGCTGGTTAGAGTAGATACTAATGGAAAGGGGACTATAGACCTGTTGTTGCAAGGTTGTTGGGCATTGCATCCACCAGAGGGCAGTAGAGAGTTCAGCGTGATAAGGTTAACAGAATAGCAAGCATGGTGATGAAAGAGGAGATGATGAGGTGATCATGACAAAGTGCATTCCCATCAGATTTAGCCTTCATGAATAGTTAATAAAAAATACTTAAGAATAAATTTGTTTGAAAGAACTGTTGGTAAATGATGCCATATTAACCTCCTGTTGAAATTTTGCCCGGAGCCACAAGAAACCCTAGAATCAGCCCTGCTCATTCCCCTGTATTGTATCTCATTAATTTCTTAATCATTCACATTTGGCCCGTTTGGTGACAGAGTGATTTTCTGTGACAGGACAAACGCAGGAGACAGATACATTTGTGCTTTCAAAAGATTTTAAAGAACTGAAATTCCAATGATGTTTTAGTAATCCTGTTTTCAAAACACAATTACTGAGCTATGTAATATTCTGCTAAACAAAGGAAAATTACTGTGAAGCACACTATTTCAGGTAAAAAACCGAGACATTAAAACATAAAAGCGATTCCTGAGCATTGAGTTCAGATCACTGTTTGAAGAATGTGTGTGTTTTTTTTTGTTCCCTCTGTTAGGCTTTAAACCTCATTGGAGTCTAACTTCATACAGACATTATCGGTGAAGTTCTTGAAAGCAAACAGGTTCAAAGCATCAGCTTTCAGCGTTTCTGAAGAAGCAGCAATGTTGATTTAAATGCAAGGATCTTGTAATGAGATAATAATGCAAACCCCATCTTTTAATGTGTAAAAATACAATTCAGCGTGCCAGTTGTTCTCTTTGATATCAGTGATTTTAAAACATGCTGTGGATGACATTTAAAATAAACATAAACATGCATCCCAATTATTTATATTTATATATATATATATATATAGATATATATATATATATATATATATATATGCAGTTGCAGTACAAAAGTGCATTTTTTCTCATTGTTTGCTTAATTTTAGTGGTATTCAGATGGATCTGTGAACAAGTTCTCAATAACAAAATTGTTTTAGCTCTGATTGACATATTAGGTTATAAGGAACCAATTGGTTAATTTAGCAGAAATGTTTCTGAGCAGAGAGTAATCTCCCATCCTCAACCACAGCTGCTTTCCAGGCTTAACAAACTCCATATTCATTTAGGATGTCACTTACAGAGAAGCAGTGAAATCTCATCATTAAAGAAGCCCCGCAGTCACCGGGCATTTCTAGCTACAGCAGGTCTGGCAACAAAGTGACAGCTAAGAAAGAAGATGTTACTTCTTGAGCTTGTAGAGACTTCAAAGTGACTGGATGAATCTGAACATAAAGGGACTGAAGCGACAAGCTTTAGTGTGTGTGCAGCAGGCATGCAGCTTTTCAACATGTGTCCTGAATGCAGCACTGTGCAGAGAAGTAGAGTCAGCGGTTCTTTTTTTTCCATGTTTTTTTTTCCTTCCTATGTACCTTTTCCAAACATATGTATAATTTCATCCCATTTCTTTAGCTGCTTCAGTGAATGCAATCAAAGGTAGCCCATTTAGACAGGCGTAAATAACTTTGTGCCAATAAGACCATTCCCAAATGTCCATTAGAATGACTTCTTGGCACATTTTGGCAAACTGCAAAACATTTGAGGAAGCTGGACTAGTGGAGGATGAAAGAAAATGTGTCGGGCCAAAGAAACTGCCTGGAGGATGATCATTATTTAAAAGTGATTATTGACCTGAGAAATGCATCTGCATCTATATCTGATCCATCTGGTAGTTTCTGCCTCATCAGACGTGTTCATGGAAGTGCGGCTGTGAGGAAAGCATTTTTAAGAAAACGGCCGGGATATGCCAAATGAATCATTTGCAACAGGTCTGATGGAGAGTTGAGGCCTCCCCACAACTCAGGCCTCAATGTTACTGAGGCAGTTTGGGGTCATCTGGACAGAGATGAGGCGGAAACATCTAAAGAAGAGCGTTGGAACTGGTCCTGCAGACTAGTTCTGTCTGCAAACAAACCTGCAAAAAGGAAACGCGCTAAGAAAAAAAATATCATTTCATAGAACATAAATTAATCTTTATGTTCTTACTTATATGTCCAGGAGTAGAAGCGCTAGCTTTGAGTAAAACTGTAGCTCCTTTATCTCTCTCAATCCTCATTTTGGAAATACAAGGTCATTTTTAATCCAGTTCTGTCCATTTCTTCATCTGAATACTTCTTCACAAACACCCTGATCATTTTCTTATGCGTTGTTCTTCAACATATTGCTTTGAAAATACACGCTGCAGGTGTTCGCTTGCTGAATCCTTGTATGGAGTGCTGAGGGCTCCGAGAGGAGAAAGTGATCTACATGAACGTGCAGCCAGACCAGCTTTTCTGTTCTTTCCTATAGACTACTGTGAGTTTATGGTACCTTTTCATTGATACTGGCATTAATACCACTTTTTGGCCCTTAAGTAAAATTATAGATTGTACAATTATGAATATCTTTATCATTGCAAAGGCAAAATGAAATGTAAATAAAACTCAATAATTAATTTAAAAAATATTTATATTATTTATTTATAGATAAATAATTTTATTTATTGCTGTTGAACAACAGATGAATTACTATTGTTATTCACATATATTATTTGTATTACTGTATTTGTATATTATTACTTCATTAAATCTAATAGGCTGCCATAATCACAGGACACAGAGCTTTCCACACTATTGTATGAACTTAAACTCTTAGAAATAAAAACAAGTGGAATATATTGTATCATCGATATGCAAAAGCATATTTTGACTTGCAGATATAAAAGTGTCATATCCAGAATATGCATACGTCCATATCCTGTAAACACAGGCTGGAGATCAACACAGTCACTGTGGTATCTTGTTATTCTGCATAGGAAGATACACCACTAATTCTTTACACAGCAATTTTTAATTGCTTCCATCTAGAATTGTAGAATTTCTGCTTGGTGACTCGTTGCATTTCATCTTTTTTGTACATGTTTCAATAACTATGGTGTACAACCTGTCAAAAAGTTAGCATAGAAAATTAATGGATGAGTAGTTGTTTCCAAAAGTGACATATTTTTTATTTTCCTTTTAACATATGATGAAGGTTTGCATAAAGACTTGCGTGTAATGTGTCTTCTCACCTTTGGAGTAGTTTCTTTATTTAAATAAACTATTTTAATCTAAATTCAAATTACAGTTTTTTTCACAACACGTTTCGTTAGCAAGCTAACCATTTAGGAAACACCCCCACAAGCACTAAAAAGTTCCTGTACCAATGTCTGGTACACTACAGCTTCATGAAATCTCAGTCATGTCAGTGTCTAGTAAATGTCAGTGTCTCCTGCTGTTTAACACTTGCCTTGGAGGTTAACTTCCTGTCATCAATGTTGAATGTGTGAACAAATAATTGAGATACAATCTGTTCATTTATTCATGTCCTCCTGAGATGCTGTGTTAACATCAGGCACTGTGTTTGGGTTTTGTCAGGTGAATCAACCAGATGGAATTAACTTTAGGTAGAAAATGCACTGAAAGTTTGTAACAAACAATTCATCAAACTGAAGGTTTGTATTGAGGGTAATTACTTTAACTGCTGATGGTTTAGTGGGAGCTGTTAACCTCCCACACCTCCCACACATCCAACTGTTATTTTGTTTTGTCTTGTTTTGTGTTTTTATTTAGGGAGAAATGATCAATTAACAGAAATGTACATCTCGTGTTTACTTGCCCAAAACTGAGTTACTCTTGCTATTTCTGTTACTTCCCTGTGTGCTTTGACATCTGAGTAATGTGTGACATATCACTCTGAATGTCATCTGTTACAGTTGTCTGTTGCAGCCATGAACTGTGCATCATAGATGTCTGGCAGAGACCTTGACTGTCCATATTTCATCATATTTGTCTTTTTTATTAATGATTTTTATTTATTATTCCGTGTTTGTCAGCATCTGTGGTTCTACGCTTAGCAATCTAATGAAACATACATTAAAGACAAGGCAAGTGTATTTCTATAGCAAAATTCGACACAGGGGATTTCATAGTGCTCTACAGAACATTAAAACATTAAAATACAAGCATGATTTCAAATTAAATTAAAGAAGAAATAAAAAGGAAATGGCAAAAAGCGATAATTAAAAATTATTAAAATCATGATCGATTTCAGATTACAAAAACATAAAAACTAGGTAAGGAAATTTAAATAAAAAATATTGAAAAGCAGCTGAGAATCGGATGGTCTTTAACCTGGATTTAAAGAAACTAAGTGTTTCAGCTGATCTGAGGCTTTCTTGGAGTTTGTTCCAGACATGTGGAGCGTAAAAGCTGAATGCAGCTTCTTCATGTCTCGTTCTGTCTCTGGGAATTGATAAAAGACCAGATCCAGATGAGCTGAGGGTTCTGCTGAGGTCATACTGCGACCTAAACCATTCAGATCTTTATAAACCAGCAACAGAACTTTAAAGTCTGTCCTCTGACAGGCCGGCAGCTAGTGTAAAGACCTCAGAACTGCACTGATATGGTCCACTTTCTTGGTCTTTGTGAGGACTCTAGCAGCAGAGTTCTGGATAAGCTGCAGGTGTCTGATTGGTTTGGTTTGGTTCTTTTACAGTAATCAAGCCGACTAAAGATGAAAGCATGGACTAGCTTTTCCAGGTCCTGCTGGGACATCAGATTGCTTGATATATTCTTAATTCTACTCTGAGTCCCTCCCATATGACCGAGCTTCTCAGCCTATCTCCAAGGAAAAAATGCGGCCATCACTACCCTTAGCTTGTGACCATAGGTGAAGGGAAGAGCAAAGATTGACTGGTAAATCGAGAGTTTCACCTTCTGGCTCAGCTCTTTCCTCACCACAACAGACCGGCGCAGAGTCCGTATTACTGCAGATGCTGCACCCATCTTTCTGTCGATTTCACGCTCCATCTGTTCCTCATTTATGAACAAGACCCGAGATACCCAATCTCACTGGCATCTCCTAAATGAGCACAGAAGTCAACCAGGTAGACTATTGACAGTGTGAGTGCTCTCCAACTCTCCCTCCAATGACTCCAAAACCTGTGAGTACTCTGAGCTCCTGTTCAGTGCATAAGCACAAACAGTCAGGTCCTGCCACCCCACCCGAAGACAGAGGAAGGCTAGCCTCTCATTCACCAGGGTAAACCGCAAAGTATAGTCAGAAGCTGGGGGGCAATCAGTATGGCCACACTTGCTCAGCACCTCTCACCAGGAGCAACTCCAGAGTGGAAGAATGTCCCGCCCTTCTTGAAGATACTGGTTCCAGAGCCCAAGCTGTGCATTGCCATGAGTCCAACTATATCTACCCTGAACTGCTCAATCTCAAACACCGGTTCAGAGTCCTTCCCCATTATAGAGGTGATGTTCTACATTCCCATAGCCAGTTTTCTGAATTAGGGCCTGCCTGGGCCTCAACAGCAAAGGCCTGGCCATTAGACGCTTGCCATCATCTCCCACCCCAACACCTGTCTTTAGAGGGAAGCCCTGATTACCCAAGTCCAGGCAAGGGAACCTTTTTTCTCAATGATTTCCATCATGATAGGGTCTTTGAACTGTACTCTGGTCCCTCCCCTAGACATCTGTATGCCCCTACAAGGACAAGGACATAAAGTTCAACTTAATTTTCTCAGCACAACACAGAGGCCAGACCATCATTTTGCTTGCTTCAATGCCAGACGAGACAAGTAAAACAAAAAGGATCTTCGGGACGCAGAAACCCGTCCGTCTTAATATGGTGGCTGCTCAGGGAGGCTTATATAACATCTATATGTGACGCTAATATGGAGCGATACAGCAATAATTTTGTCCCGCACAATTATAAAGCAACAGCTTACCCTAAATCTAACATTCATCATGTAGACTTCTGGGGTTGCTGCTCTGCAGTGCCCAATGCTGAGAAAACAAAATTTGAATAAATAAAACAAAACAACAAAGGACTGTGTTCAGTTACATTAATTATTCACAAAAAAATAAAAAGATGGCTGCACCAGATTTACATTATGCTAATTTCCATTTGCAATGCTTAACACAAATAGACAAGTACAGGGGCAGAAAAAACATTAACAACATAGTTCAAGCATAAAACACAATAAATACACAATTCAGGATAAATACAAAATAACTGAATCAACTTAATGCCGCATAAAATGATATACCTTAAATAAAATCCCTGTACAGTTAATTTGACATTTGAACAAAGGGTGAGTCAACATTATACTAACTCTCAGCTTAGCTCAGATTAGAGATTGGACTTGTCTCATAATAATAGATAATAGCACCTTATGTAGAGCGACATTATTTAATAATATTTAAAACTGAACAATGTCATGGTTACAAATAATGTTGTAACCTGAAAATTGCTGATAAAATTAAATTAGGCTTTGTCAAACCCATACCCAGTGCATCGATCAAGGATGGGAAAGAAGTTTGCCAGTGTGTAACATTTAACTGGTTTCCATCAAAAAGCAACTGCGACAATAAAAATATCATTCAGACGTAGATACATGGCTTATCATTTGAAAGATATGTGTGTATGTGTGTGTGTATATGTATATATATATATATATATATATATATATATAGATAGATAGATAGATAGATGAAATAGATAGATAGATGAAATAGATAGATAGATGAAATGTTAGAGTTTGAAAGTGACTTTTTCTATAGGGTTAAAATGCTTGACAGTGCAGAAGGCAATCTTAGTAACTCTGAACAGAATTGTCAGCCATAAATAGCCAGACTTCCTTAAAGCTCTCCTAGTATTAGGAGTTTGGTACAAACTTAGATTTACAGCTTTTCAGTTCAACCTGCAGCCATGGACTGTGCTATCTGTCTTGCAGACTGTTGCTAAGCACACACAGTGGGGACCTGGGGTTAACTGAATGATGCAGTTTTTCTTCCCCTAGACATCATAAGTAAACTGTACAACAACTTTACTGATTCATCAGTTTGTTTAATTAATCATCACCGATAGGAACTGTTCACATAAATACAATTTATTCCCTTTTGCTGTTGCATAGCAGCCATTTAATTTTCTTCATTTGCTTTTCTCTTCATTTAATGGAAGTTTTTCATTTGCCCACTGTGTGTGTGTGTGTGTGTGTGTGTGTGTGTGTGTGTGTATGCACACACACACACACAGACTATGCAGTCTTATAGCGCTGGTATGCTATTGTGGTGGTTGTATGAAATTTCTCACTAAAACATTAATGTCATGAAAGTTCACTATGACGTTGTTATTACACAGTGCCTAACATGTTGTCAGCTGTTACATTAAATGTCAAATTTCCTTCTCGCTTCGTTTTTGTGGACATAACTGACAGAATCAATCAAAAACCTTGATGTAAATGGAAATGCAGTTAATCATTTTCTTCACCACTTAATCCAGTAGGGTTGCAGGAATGCTGGAGTCTATATCCCAGCAGATGGAGTACATTTGTCAACATGCGCATGATTGTGTTTTTTATGTATAGTGTTCTGTAGGGACATGGTGCTATGCGATGGCTGCATAATGTTTTCCTCTAACTGATTTAATTATTACTTTGATGTAAAGCATCACTATTATATTTCCCAATTATTACTTCTCAGTCTAACATGAAAGGAGTCTCGCATTTATAGGTGGACTTTCTTTTTCATAAGTTTCAGATATTTCTTGTTATACTTATGATGTCTTTCCTTTTTTATAAACAAAAGCTAATTAGAAATTTCTTACGTTTTTCTGCATTTACTCACTAAATACGCCTACATGTTTTCACATTGCAGACACATTCAGCTAGTAGATAATGACAGATTTATCTGTTAAGTTAATTAAGATTTTGTCTTTTTTTCTTAACACTGTACAAGAATGTGTTTGTCAGATATTTAATGGAATTGGCCACCGATTATCTGACAAGAACAACTTAATTAGGTTAATCGGTCACTTTAAATACACCCTAGGTGTGAGTGAGGGGTTGTTTGTCTCTCTGTGTTGGCCCTGTGATGTACAGGTGACCTATCCACAGTGTACCTGCCCCTCTCACCCAGCCCCTAACCCTAACACCTGTCGTATCATATCTTTGCATCCATTATATTACATTACATTACAGTAATTGAGCAGATGCTTTTCTCCAAAGCGACTTACAACTCAGAATAAGAAAAACGCAAGCACTAAATCATTAGAGGACATCTTAGATAAGTGCAGTCAGACTGCTGTAAGTTTAGTTAGGCACAGGTGTTGCCTACAGTGTTAGAGGCACTAAATTTTTGTTCCCAATGTCATAGAACTGAATTTTCGCAAAGAACAAATTTTCCGAGTTAGTATAATTTTTATTTATCGTAATATGTGCAGAAATGCTCACCATAAATGGTCCTGAAAACAGACTTGAAGCCAGTATAGAGAAGTTGAATTTGCTGCCATATGATCATGTAAACATATCAATCTGCTGTGTTTGGATAAGAGACAAGAGATCCTGGATTAAAGGGACCATTAAAGTTCACTTGCATTGATGAAATGAAAGCATGAACCATGTTTTCAAAGTCAGAAGATGACAGGAATGGTTTGAACTTCAAACTGATTCTCAGCTGGTTTCTGATGGTTTCTCATTTAACCTGTCATCAAACAAATTACAAGAGAGATGTTTTCTTTACTATTTCAGAGGTCTGAGGTGGCGTTCCAAATGAGCAGACATAGTGAAATGTGATCTTCGTTGGTATCAGAGGTCTGGTTTTAGGAATGCAAAAGGTTCAGTAGACATTGCAATGTTTCTTTTCAGCAGGGAATCTCCAGCAATACTGTCTGCCATGTCAGGGTAAGGATGTTTCTAAGGAAAATAAAGAAGGCACAACCTCAGAAAGCACACAAAAGGAGACTGCTGCATCTAATAGAGCATTGGTCAAAGAGCGAAATGGGGATCCTGTTGAGAAAATGGCCCCTAAGCCCTTTCAACCATCCAGCAGCCACTCGGAGACCATCTCACATCCTGTATCCACACAGAACACTATGGGAGTTGTGTGTGTGGTCTGTAAAACACTGTGATCGCATTCAAACCAGTGCATGTGTGGATATTCTGACTGTCGCAACAGAAATGAGTAGAGGGAAAAGGAGTTAAGGGAAATGTGAAGAGTGAGGAGAAGAAAAGTATAGAGTGAAGGATTGTTGGTTTGCCCTAGAGAAGAGGGATGTTTGTTCTTTTAAAACGTATTTTTTAAAAAAAAAAAAAAAACAGTAACCCTTCAGGATAGAATAATAACTAGATTATTTCTCTTCAAGCTGGAATGTAAGATGGATTACATGAGTTCAGGCACAATGGAGTCGGATCATGACATAAACACAGTTTTAAGATGAACAGCAGATCATTTCAGCACTTTATAACTTAAACGTAACACTTTTGATAATTAAAACATAATTTGATTTCATTTTTATTAAAATGATATAATTGTATGAATGCATATAAAACTTTTGTTAAGTGAAGTTTTTTTAACACTCTGTTTCCATTTGAGAGGCTGCATGAAAAGGATAACAGAAGTGGAGGGATGAAAGTTGAGGGAAAAATGGCAGTTGAGGCTGATAGACACGTAACCATTCAGTGTTTTAAAACAAATTGGTCAAAATGATTTGATTCTGGTCTTTTTTACAGTCCTTTTAGTGTCACAGGTATTCTATGTGCATGTGTGTGTGTGTTAGACCAGTGGTTCTCAAACTTTTTACAGTGAATAACATCTGAGAAAATAGCGAGCTCTCGAAGTACCACCACCGTGACCGACCTAAATACACAGTAGTAAATAAATAAAGCTACAACATAGAAAGGAAGCATGTTAACGACTTATAGGGATTAATTACTGGGAGAACTCGTGTGCATGAACCTGGCTACGAAGCAGGCTGATATTAAAATAAAAACAAAGAGAA
>JBAMHX010000017.1:20273370-20291542 GCA_037177515.1 Pseudomugil tenellus | reverse complement strand
GGGAGTAATCCTCACCTGGTATTGTTTGTGTATTATAGCTCATAAAATAGTCATCTTGTAGCTCATTCATAATATCCGTGTTATTATTGGGTCAAAAAAAATCTTTGGACTCATAAACAGAAAGAAAATATGAATGGAAAAAAAGTCATTTCACATCTCTGTATTGAAAAATCACAGCAAACTATAATAAACAACTTTTTGGACATTTTGAAAGTGTTTACAAATGTCTTTGTGATTATGGGGTAAAATCTAACTATTATAGATATATATGTATAAAAACTGTAAAAAAAAAAACACAAAAAAAAAAACACTCATCTTATTGCACCAGACGCCTCCTACAGGCCATTTCTATTGACTTTGTCAAAGATGTCGTGTGACTGATTTCTCCAATCTAAAATAAGCCCAAACATCTTTGTAGTTCTTTCCGAGACACAAAGTCGTAAGGAGTGGAGCATCTGTTTTCATTTAGATCTTTGATACACCACGTGACGATATAAAGCAGTCCAATTGGACGTGAAACAACACGTGACAGAGCAAGACGATCTGATAGGACATTTACTTGGCTAATCAGATGACGCTCTTCCATCAGCAAGCTAGATTTGGAATAACGAAATCTCTCGTCTTTTCCACACAAAAAAGTAAGTAATAATTGTGTGAATGCTGTCAAGCATCTCTTTTAAACCGTTTTACCCGAACTTTTAAATCGTTCCAGAGATATTGCTGTTTAAAGAGCGCTAAGTTGAGGATTTTGCAAGATATGATTTCCCCTCAAGTACCACCAGAGGAAGCTCGAGTACCACCAGTGGTACGCATACCACAGTTTGAGAACCACTGTGTTAGAGCATTTAATTGGCTGCAATCGGGCTGTGAAGGTGATTTTAAGGTAAAAATGCTCTTAAAATATATTTTACCCTACTTTTACATATAAATACTTTGTTATTTTATATAAATTACTTTTCAGCTTCTTTATTTAATACCAGTTTAGCTAATAGTACGTCATTGGTGGTGCATACGATGTCATTAGACTGGAATCATAATTAAACTAAAATGAAACTATATATTAAATAGGTCTAGATAAATAAAGTATTAAAGTAACACAACACTCTTAGCATGCTGACCTCATCCAAGCAGCTCGTTTCCATCCGTACTCAGATTTCCACAATGTGTTTTTAACCTACATTCATTTTAGATATTAGATTCTTCGACACATGGATAATGAATCCATGTTATCTTGATCCAGAGTTTTGCCAGATTTATCTGTAATATCTTGTAAAACTTGTTGGGAACTGTTCCCTGGCCAAATCTTTGACCTTTTAATGAAGATTTCCATGCATATATAGGCTTACTGAAGATGACCCTATCTTGCAATGATAAAGTATACTTAAAAATATGCCTGATCCACATGGTGATCCAGATCACCATCCGAGAGATCGAGTTCAAGAGCCATTTTTAGAAAAAATAATCATGAAAATATGTCCTGTAGTTTTTGTGTTAATGTGCTAAAAACGACTTTGTCGGCTACAACACAACCTCCTTCGCTGAATCAAAAAACAACTAAAACAACAAAAAAGAAAATATATGGAACAAACATTTGAATGCCATGCAAATAATTTAAACTTTTGAATTAACACATTAAATAAATAAAATCATTTTAATTAAATAATAATTAAGTGATTGTGTAATTAAATTAAATGGGGCATTTTATTTACATAAATTAGGCATGTAACAGCATTTATTGTCTTTACGATAATTTTAATATCTAAAATATGTTAGAAGATAATCCAAATGTTTATTATCACAAGCTATGTTTAAGTAGCTAATACAAAGAAAGAGTATTTGGTTGGACTGTACTCACTTTCAGAAGAGTTTTTAGGTTTGCTTTATTCTTATCATTTCCATGTATATTTACCCACATTGTGCAAATCAACTTGCATAAGTTTGTTCAAACCTACAAAATTGATGTTATTCAATGTTCTAAAGGGCTTCCTGTTAGGAACGTCTTTGTTTATAAGTCTTTAAGTGTTCCTATTAATGTTTAATGGCGTTTAAGTTGGGTCACAGAGGACAGGGTGTAACAGTCAGCACTCTCTGGTTCTCCATCATCTCCAAGCGGTCCTTGTACAGCCTTCCTGTCAGTTTGAGCTAATCGTCTTACTGCAGCATTCATCCAAAACACAAAAGAAAGCCAACTTATTGTCTATTTCCTGACTTCTGTGAGCATTGACTCTATGTGCCTTATGCCTGATCTAAACATTGGATCAAGCATATTTTCCTTAAAAATGATTCAACACAACACAGAGTAAATATTAGCAGAGAAACAGTAATTCTAAAGTTAGAATAAGATTTAATTGCAGGATCATAGTTACAAATCTGTTCAACTTATGTGATGCTTTCATTAATTCTAATATTTCAGGGAGATTTAACCTTATGTGGAACTCATTAACAAGCCAATTTGTATAAGCTTTGATCGGTTTTTAAAATGTGAACTTTCTTCCTCTGAGAATCTGGATAATTCACAGGTAAAGAGAAAAAACTCTGATTGGTTGTAACATCCCTGCTTTCCTGACACACACCCCCGCAATCAGTGCACTGAGCTCCACAAGATCTTCTTGGAACGTTTTACTGGTTGAATTGATTGGTCATTCAGAGGAGCTTTTTATGTGCTTTGATCTGTAATCTCTAACATAACCTACCCTGGAGTGGTTTGGCTCTGTAGCAGAAGTGAAAAGCCAGGGTTAACCCTGATTTTACCTCATTAACCCCAAGCATGGCTTTGAAATACCAGGTTCATTGGACATTTGCATGCAAGTGAAGAATATAATACTATTCTTCTGGGTTTTTTGTTAACTTGTTAACAATGTTTGCTTTTTCCATGTATTTGTTCCCATTGTCTCATTCACAGTCATATATTGTTCATTTTATGTGTCTTTTCTATGTGGTCTTTAACTGATTTTAAATGGTTTTGCTTTTATTTTGCAAAAGTCGTAATGGGAATGGTGTTGCCAACTAAATATCAATGTACGTGTGAATGAAGATGGGACATGGGAAAGAAATGGGATGCAGCTAAAGTAGTACACCTTTATCAAATTATAGTACAAAACATGGACCTGGTTTCTGCAAAGATCCATCCTGATACAGAGAAAAAGGACAAAAATAGAGAGATCTCTCTATATTTTAATTCAGAAAGGTCAGGTGAAGTCTCTGAAATTACCAGTTGGCACTTTTTTTGTCTTCTGTTTCTTTAACAGGAGTTTACTCTTGCATTATGTAAGCATACTGCTTACAATACAGAATGTGGTACAGATGGGGTTTTTCATTTAAATCAATGAGTTAACGACTGGAATCACATTTTGTTGCTTACTGTGGTTTGATCTGGATGGAAATAGACGGCATTGTGATCAAGCTTGCAGCATCTGTGGGAATTCTGACATGGCAACTTTATGCTCTTCAGCTTTTTTGCAAAGCTACTATGTGATATAATCTGTGTACTGAAAAAAGTGAACATGGAGAAAGTTGCTTCCCTGCAGTTTTTTTTTTTTCTTTTTTTTTTGGTTTGGTGTGTTCACAGTTTTACACTTAATGTAACGATGGATGTGGATGTTTACAAAGCTCGCTGGCTGTCTCCCAGGTTCCTGTCCCACTGGTTACACAGCATAAACTGACTACATCACTTAATAAATTTCTCGTTGCTGTCACAGAACTGATAATGCAGCTTGCTTCCAGTGAAAGCATGTCACCTCAGATTGGAGGCAGCTGTGCTTCAGACAGCCGCCGTCAAGACAATGTTCTTCTGCAAAGCTCTGCTGAAAGTCTGATGTATTTGCCAATGGTGTCTGGTGGGTTTATGCAACGTGATCTTTTGGGATATGGCTGTGGCTTATTTAGTAATATTTTACTTTCTCACTAATGAAAGAAAATTAAATGAAAAATACTTTATTGGTGCCATAGGTGCCAGAGGGAAATTATTTGGTTCAGCTGGTAGACTGGTGTTGAACTGCTGCTGGAGAATCGGTCATAGTTGTCTTCAGCAGGTCTTGAGAACTTTGGACTGACACCATCTGGACTTGCAGCCTTGTTGTGGTTCAGTTTCACCAGTTATTTCATGACTTGATTACAGGGACAGGCAGAGTGGAGGTGGATGCAGAGGGGGTTTCAGGAAGTCCTGATGTTGAGGGAGATGAAATTGTGTTTAGGTCCTTGACTGATTTATTTATTGATTTTATTTAATTTTTTTGTTAAATTTACCATTTATTACCATGTGATAGGTCAAACTTATTGTTGTATAATGGTGTGCTTTGCGGCATTTAGGAGAACAGTGTTATCTGGTGCACAACAGCGTTTTGAGTAAAGTTTATACTATAAAGTAAAGAAAAATGTCTCAAACAGTATGTTAAAAATGATATGATATGACAAATATGATACATTTGGCTTTATAAGGTTAACATGGTTACTTGGAGATACTTGTAAGATTTTGTCCATTTAGATTTATGGAAAGTCTCAATTAATTATGTGTTTTCAAAATCAAGATTTTCCTTCAGCACCTCCAAGCACTGACTGACTTCCAGGCTCTCAATACCACCCAAGAAAATATAAATAAAATAAAAAAAAGTCTTATTGGAAGTTTTTTTCCACTTCCACTAAAATGCTGGTACGTCCTTTATCCCTCTAAGCGTTTATCTTTGTTTTCCCTCCAGAGTGGTGCTGAGAGACTTCTCAAGTTTAATCTCCACAAAGTCTCCAAATAAAAAGAGAAGGGAATCTATCCATTTGTGCAAAGGGGTCAACTTGTTAGTACTATTTGCATAAGTTGTGTTAAGCTACAGTACAAAACCAAGAACAAGAACATCATGTGTGTTCCGTGCAAGACTTTGATTTTTTTAAGTGTATATACATGTCAAGATGTGAATGAATATATTTTTGTGTTCAACACTCTCAGCTTGGGCTGTTTTTTCAGGTTTATAAGCTGCCACAAAATGTCATCAAAACCGAGAGAAAAACTCATTCTAGCTGGTTTCACAATATTTTAGTTCAGCAATTTTTCAACATTTAAATTAAATTCTATTGGGTTTTTTTAACACTTTGTGCACAGTGCTCGATCTAAACATCCATTGATCCAAATCTAAACATTGATCTTATTGATTTTATGTAGAAAAAAAAACTACTATCATGACTCTCACTTCTGCTGTTAAGCATTTTTATCAAACAATGCAATTTTATTGGTTCAGTTATTTCAACATCGCAGCCCTCGTTTGCGTATATTGCAGTATTTCCTTCTCTACAAGCTTCCTGAATATCTCTGCAACAACTGACCTGATCCCTACTCTAACCCAAGCAAAAGTTTGTTGCCTTTTTTGCCATCATATGCAGCTGACTGACTGCTTGCGCTAACTGGAGCGGGAAGGGATGTGGGGGTGTTATGCTTCATTGACCGTGGGGATTTCTGGACTTAACTTTGACACTGTATACCATGAAATCAGAAACCTGCCAAGTTGGCTCATTAAATTAAGTCTGACTTAGAAATCCATGAGTCTGAGCATGTGTAAGGTGATCTTACCTTCCTAAAAGCTAATTTGCAAAGCAGCTGGTGCACGTGCAGCATCTGGATCTCACAACAACCCTCCATAGTACTAACAGCTAAAGTCTAGTTTGTTCTGTCTGTCAATCAGAGGGGAAAACACTTCAGAGACATTGTAGCACTCGAAGAAAAAGCTAAACATGTCTCTTTACAGTTTTTTTTCATTTTAATGGACAATAATTGTAATCAATAAAATATGAAAATATAGAAAAACAAAGCCTATATCGCTGAAAGTGACGGCTAGGGTATGTCCCTAAATGCCCCCAATCCTCCAATTTATCAATCCTCAAATAGACACAATACAATAACATAAAGCTGCATGTTCAGTCACAAAGCTCCACCTGGTGTAGAAACTTTGAACCAGCCCAGTATGACATGAGGACAGGATGCATCCTGAGGTCATGACCTTTTATTTGCACTTTATTTAAGGTCAGGGAGATAAATAGTTCCAGAGAAATAGCCAGAAATCAGATTTTGTTGTGCATAAAGTGCCACCTGGTGGGGAAACCATAAATCCCAAAATGGTGAAATTCGATACAGGTCGTCCCCTTGGGGACCTAAAAACATATACAGAGTATAAAAATCCAATTGTTCTGGTTATCGCGCTTATACGTAGGATATCCAGTGGCGGCGGTCGTGATGAGAGCATAATAACTTCGCATTCAGCAATATAAATATTAAAATGGTAATGAGATAACTTCTTACTTTTCACATCACACACCCGAAACAACAGCCAGAAATGTTTCCAGGCAGTTTTACTTTACGGTTTTAATAGAAGCCATTGCAGCCAAAAAACTGGCTGGGAAAGGGTTGAGTTGGAAGGTGGGTATGTTGAGGTAAAGTGCAGGGCTGGGGAGATTTTTATCCCAAAGCATGCTGGAACATGATGACCCAAAGCACGAATAATGCCAACAACACTCTGTTTTCAGCAGCTTCCCAGCGGCGTCCACTCTTGGTCTTTTCCAACAATTTCATTGTATTTAAATAAAACAGAAACTGTAGCATGCTTGCTATCAGACATCATGATAAAATATGATTTTAATACCCGAAGATATATCAATTATGTACCAGTCCACAGTGCCAGCATGGCATTACAGCAGAATACAAGCGTGCATAATTAATTCCAGGTTACACTGAGTGGTTACACAAATTCACTTGAACATGTGTATGGTCTGATGGAAATTAATTCTGTCATTTAATCTGCTGCTGCCGATTCTCCAGCGGAATGAGGGAAAATGATGTGTACATACAGAGTAGCACAAAGGCATGCCTGCAATGCCCTCGCTCTGCCAGGCTTCCTCTCATCAATCTTCCTGTTGAAATGCTCGTGAGGGAGGGGGAGCTTGGCCTGTTTCGAAGCTGTGATGCTTGACAGCTTAAATAGAACAGCAGGCATGATGTCCACTCAGTGACAGAATAAACAATGCTTTCAGGCCCGCCGGTGAGCCAGAAGCAGACATATCTCAGTCTCACCTGTGCGGCTGCAGAAAAAGCCCAGGTGCCAGGCGTGGTATTAACTTTTACTCCAAGCCTGAATAGATCTTTGATTGACCAGAGGGTAAGTTCTCAGAAACCGGCATGATTATGGCTGACTGCCTTGCCAGATTTTTGCAGTTTCTCTCTCATTCTCTTCTTGAAGTGGTTTTGCTTCAAATATTTTGACAGCTTACAGGCCTCAGCAGCTCAGAGCTGCTCTATTCCCCCTCAGATGAATTACGGGGGTCAACAACACATCAGCAGGCTAATGACTTCTCTTTCTGTTTTTTTTTTTTTTTTTTTTGTGTGTTTCATAGAGCACTGCATCCAAGGACACATATAGCGTAAAGCACTAAATAAAGATGTATTTTTTCTCTTTAGTCTTTCCATCAGCAAAGGGAAAATGGGGAAAAAATGAAAGCAGTGACAAGTCTCCCGCCAGATGCTCAACAGACGGAGCCTCACACATGGTGAAGTCAGCAGCAGCCACTAATCCAAACCTTAACTGAGCCCAGAGGAGGAGGCTCTCCCACAGTCCCCAAGCAGAGCCGAATAGACTTTGCAGGAAAGCAAACAGCTGCCCAGATATGTTATTATTCCGTTAAACAGTTAGTTATATATCCTTTTATCAAGCCACTGTTGCACAAGCCATTGCAGCAGTTCATGCTAATATTTTCCAGACGAGCTGCTTCTATCACCCTCATCTGTACAGGTGTTTGCTTTTGTCATGAAAGAGAAAACATGATGATAGATAAAGAGGATCTGGGGAGGAAGGGGAAGGCAGAGAGTCAGGTGCACTAGTTCTCTGACATTGTTATTGCAGAATGATAAGCTGTTACTCGAGGCAGAGGGGGCGTTTGACTCCAGGCGGAATCCAGGCCGCCTTAAATTTGTAGCCTCAGAGATTGCCCATGAGGAGAAACATGAAATGAGTGCTTCATCCCCTTTTATGAGCTGACTCATCATCATGAGAATCCGGATACAGCTTTACAGAATCTGCAGGTTTAAATCCTTCTAAATATGCTTTTGCATGTCTGTTCAGTGTGTGTGTGTGTAGACAGGTCCATATTTCATCCACAGTTGGGGAGCAAAATGTATAGCTCAGGGGTGAAAACTGACCCACCAGAGTAACAAACACTGAGCCTCTCTGGTCAGAATGCCCAGACTGATGTAATGCATGGCTCGTGGATAATTTTCATTTCAGTCACAAATAACTGAAAAGATACAACAAAGCAAAATAGCTGTTATTGGATGTCATCCGCAGAGTCCCTGCATCGTTTTTCCGACAATTAACATTAACTGACAAGCTTCCGGAGTTTTCTTCTCACAACATTTACATCTATCTGATGCATGTCTGTTTTTTATAGACAGGAGATTATCTAAAAGTTTAAAAAAGACATATTCTTATTGCTATTTCATGGCTGGCTGGGTCATCAACCCAAAAATAAATACTTTTGTCGCTGATACCTAAGCTAAGCTTACAGCTGCTATCTCTGTAGCCAGATCTACAATATATATTAAATGCTAATAAAATGTGTTTGTTACACAATCAAATGAGCATTTCTCTGATCACTTCGCTCTCCAACCTCCCACAGAAACTTCACCAATACAAAATTTAAACTGCATAGACGGCTACTTGACGTCAGTGTGAACTTAACTGTCCTCATCGTTGAAAGCCATCTCAGATGACGTTCTTCTTTTGGTAATCCATAGAAATATCTGGCACTCCTTTCCAATTGTTAAACTCATTTGTACAGCATTTGGATTGGATTTGACATCTCTGACCACCAGAATGAGTCGCTGTAGCACCACATACAGTGCAGGTGCTCAATATGGCGGCTACAGTTGGAAGGTCTGTGACGTCAGCAGCTGGAATAAAATACGTTTTATGATCCACAGTAATAAAAGGTCTGTGTGGCAGGGAAAGTTATACCTCCCACCCTATATTGCTAACGATTACAGAGTATGATAGCTCTGCTTTAAAGAAAATTCTTGTGAAAACGCAATATGTTTGCAATTCATTGTAGATTTTACAGCTGCTTTATTCCAACAGTCCAGACATCGAAATTGTTTTCGTTTTTCTGTTTCTCTCTTTTCTGCAGTTCTGGAGAGCATTGAAAATGGCGATGACATGTTGACAGGCACTCAAAAAGAAAAAAAAAACTGAAAAACACCTTTTAGGAATACATTTTACATTGTGAATACCTTTTCACTGCATTTTTCCAGACAGTGGCCCTGAACATTTCAGCCAGAGTTGATGGCCCTGGAGCTTCGACTTGTCAGGATCAAACACAGCGAGCTTCTCGTTTATTCAACCTAGAAATGGAAAAAAAGGAAAGTGGGACTTCTCAGTTAACTACATCTTGTTTTATTTCCAGTGCTGCGAACAAAACAACAAAATTTGATTTTTCCTTTTAAAACTGTAAGATTTAAATCGATAATTCATGCAATCAAAGCTATCTGCTACAAAACCAGTAGAATAAATACCCCACACCACTTTGTGTTCACAAAGCATCGACAGTCTGACACTGGGTTGCATCATGTTTAAAAGGTCGACTTTTAGTCATCAGCACGCTAAGTGTTTCACATATTCCCGACATGTCAACTGCGTTACTCACTACTGCTGCCCTTTAGAGCCCTGATGCCAAAGCAAGCCTCAGAGAGCATGTGCAGAAAGGAACTAGCAGCTGAATGGTTCTCTGCACAAAGTGGTGACTGCAGAAGCTACACCATCTGGACACAACACGCATGAAAAAAAAATGACTGATCAGTATTTATTTTCCAAATGAGCTGAGTTTTTCATCTTACAGCATAACTATGATCAGAGGATGATCTTTGCAAAAAAGATGGCATGTACCCTTAACAGCTACTTTACTGGGTCCGACACCTCTTCCCTTCAGAACTGGATTAATTCTTGGTGTCACTGATTCAACAAAGTGTTGGAAACATATTGCATCATACGGTCATGCACATTTATTAGGTATGCCTTAATACTCCATTCAGTATCCATTAATTCAAGCAACCAAACAAATGCATCTTATAATAAATAATAAATCATTTCTACCCCTAATGTCCGCCCCCTCCCCCCGGTTCCTTCAGATGTGTTGTTCAGTGCACCTTGAAGCTTGTATTATGTCGAACTGTTATTTGTACCTGATCATGTCACAGTGATGCCTGGAAACAGAAGTGCATTTATAGATGCATTTCAGGTCGGATCTGGGCAGAGTCTCCCACTACACTGAGATTAGAGGTCTCTAAGAACAGCAGCTTTATTTTATGAATAAATTGTTTTCAATCTACCAATCTATACAACCGTCATCTATTTCTATTATAATTTGATGCATAGATTTGAAATGAAAAGGTGTTTAAATACATTTAGAAATCTTAACGTTTCATGTCTCAGGTGAAGAGTTATGCAAATCAGACAGGATAAGATGGAAAAGCGCTGTAGCGGAAAGGTGCTTATTTTCTCTCACTTCAGTTCAGTAACCGGAAACTGTAGCACAGTGTGTGAAGTGTTTGTAATTTGTTACAAAATGGACGATATCTGGCAACTTCCTGGACACTTTCACCACACAAGCATTGTGTGTATCTGACAGAACAGATCAAGATCAGAAAGCGTCAGTAATTTTCTGCTGCAGATGGGGCTAATTTTGGATTTTCCTTCTGTTTGTACCGCATGTTAAGTCCACAAAAATGCTTCATTTTGCTTTTTGCAAGCATTAAAATGATCAAAATGGAGCCAACGACTTAAATTTAATTTGTGTGAGCTGCGTGGATGGAGACAGGTTGCCTGTGGAAGCTGGAAATGAATTCTTCGGCAACTTTCACACACCCTAGCAGATGCAACTTTAATGATATAAAACCCCTCAGTCTTCTGACATTGTAACGCTATGCGATCTACATGATCAAATGCATGCCGTTGTATCTGAAGTTGATTTAACGGCATCTTTAATTCACCTCTGGCTTCAGAGTGGAGCCTCGCCTTGTAAGTCAGAGAGGACTTCTGTCAGATATCATGTGGTTTTCTTTCTTTTTCAAGCTTACTATTTTTAATGATGTCTGTAATAGTTGGAACAGATGCTGTTCAATCTTCCCTTGAAAAAAGATGAAAAAACTTTTCTTCTTCATAATTTTCTGCTACAGAGCCTCATTGAGGTCAGTATTCAACTGCTCTTATAAGAAAATGCACACTATATGAGACGAACTAAAGAGTAACTTTTATTGATTGATGCCAGTTTACAGTTGTTTGGTTCAGCGAATGGTTTCTTATTGCCAGTCCACAGCTGGAAAGCCTAGTTTGGACAGAGCTTTCTTTGTCTGACAGCTACTCAGCAAGTCTCTGGAAATTGTCTTATTGCATGTGCATGGGTGGCTTGTACTCTGTTGTGTATGATATAAGTGTAGATGTGCGTAAAGAGAAGATAACAGTACAAAAACGAGCTATTTCTTGACAGCGAGCATGCAGAGTACAGAGTATGCAGCTGTCTTTTCTGCTCTGCTTTGTGTTATTTCCAGGATAATATCAACATTCTGCAATGCTGGATGTGAGTTAGTTAGATTAACATATAGACGTGCCTGTTTAGCTTACTGGGAGTGTGTCAGTTGTTATGGTCCTGTTGATATCATTAATTAGCTCTGCCTCCGGTTGCGTGGAGCTGGAGCCTATTCCAGTAAATTCAAAGGGTCGGAATTCTCTCTACCACCAGTCCCTACCCCACCAGTCTGTTGCAAGGTCAACACAGAGAGAAACAACCGTTCACAGTAACGCAAAGGGAGATTTTGGAGTATCATTATAACCCAACATAACCCTTGGACTGTGGGAGGGGTCTGAAGTACCAGGAATTGAGAGGGGGCTTTTGAGTGTGGGGGTGGATGATTGACATCTATCAAAAGCCCTACACGAGTCCACCCAGCCTCAGAGCATTTGCATTACGATTTGTTGGACGGTACTGGTACACTTTTTGGACCTAATTCGTTGTGGGGGCAGGCGTGTCGGGCCGTGCGGGCAGCGTGAGATCTGCAGGCTGGTGTCCAATGATTGGCTTCCTGCGAATGATGTCACAGTAATGATAATTACTGTCTCTCCAAGTCATCTTGTCTTGCCCGATGACGACGTCTCCTGATTTGTGCGGTGAGTTTATTTACTCATTATAAACCATAATCCGAGCAGCAAGTAAAAGGCTGCTTCACCGCCTTCCATATTGTCTTTGTCTTCTTCTTTGGTATCCCGCGAATGTTTTTTTTTTTTTTTTTCTGTATTTGTTTATTATACAAATTAAACAATACAAAAATCTCGAAGAAATTGTTGTTTTCTTGCGTCGTGTAGCTATCAGATGACATCGGTAACTTTCTACGCCCTCCCACAATAGAGCATCTAGACTTAGACTGAATTTGCAATTGGACATGTAAACATGTGTTATGTCTAATGTTTATGGGAATTTATGGAGATTTGCTCTGTTTTTGAGCCCCTAGTGGATGAGGGGGGAACTGTAGTTTTTGGCACTATACTGAATACGCTTCACTTTTGTCCAATCCAGGGGGTTGTTGCTGCTTGGTCGATATAGTATTATATCACAAAAATGTAATGGAAACACTTTTTACACACCTAAATACAGGGGGGCACATGACCTGTTCATTCCAAGTAAAGATGCTGCAGTATGTATGGATGGATGAGAGAGACAGAAAACATTTTCACAAATATTCAAAGAAAAAATATTCAGCCATTCTTGATAGCAAACAGCAACACAATGCAGTTTAACAAAGACTTCGAGAGAAAAATAAGGAAAAGGCTGCTGCAAATCTTTCACTACAATCAGAAAACCCTGAAATTAAATAGCTTTTTATGTATTTGTATCTCAGTCTCAATGGAACCTTGGGGTATGGGATTTTACAAAAAGGATGGCTTATATGGTCAACAGCGCTCAGTAGAAACCGCTGCAAATAGCTTTGATGGAAACACTGTCCAAATGCTTTAACGACTATTTAACCAAATGTTTTGTTCTCCTTCACAGGTCAGTTATTATATGGATGTTTTGATTATGATTAAGTGATCATGTCTGGTAAAGTACATGGAGATGGCTTTGTTGTAAACGGACGTACATTTAAATCTGAACTGAATAAAATCTCAAAGCAACGTTGCATGTCATTAGGAAGCATTTTTTTCCTGATCATTTTGTGCAAACTTGTGATAGCGATGCATTATTCCCAGGTTCTGGTCACACATCAAGACAAAAGTTGCATAAAGTATCTTATAAATCAAGGACAAATAATAAAAATTATAAGTAATTCTCTGTCCTGATTAGGTCGGGTTGCTGACAGGCTGCTGTGTTGCTACACAGCTTTAGTGTCTAATTATCACTGAAAATGCAACAAAACTTGGTGAACTTTCTGATGAGTATTCAGAGTCACTTTAATGTTTTGCTATCAGAAACTGAAAGTATAAATCTGTGTTATAAAAGCTGCAGATCAACTAAAATCATTTAATTCCTGTAGTCAGTAACGTGTCATGTTACTCTGCATGTGTGTGTGCATGGTGGAAACGGAAGCCTTTCAGGTCACACTGAGTTTCCTGGCAATTAGCTCATCATGTATAGATTGACTTGTCTGTAAAATGGAGCTCCCGCTGTGAGGTGTCGAGCATTTTGGCCCGTAGTCCGGCACCTCTGAGCAGATTCAGAGGTCTTCTGGTGTTCGACGTCTCTGCTGGAACTCGCACGCCTTGGCAGCCGCAGTTTTTCTTTAATGGATTATTAACTGTCTTCCTGTCATCTCCTGTTGTGTATGTCTTCTTGTTCACATTTGAAAAATGTCGTTATTTTTCTCTGCATATGCAGAATAGGAATGGTCGCCAGTCGATGCCGACTTGGCGTCTCACTTTTTCAGACTGAACAGAAAAACAGGTTACACCTTCTCATGTTGATTGGCAGCAGCCATGATTTCTGTCTGAGATTAGAGTTGAAAGAGTCATAGAAAAACAGGGGAAAAATGCATCAGAGTGCATGCTGCCAGTCTCTTACCAGCTCCCAAACAGGATGCAAATCCCCCATGCGCACACCTTCCTGCCCTGCTCCCACTCCTGTTAATTTCAAATTAATTACGCCTACTTATGGCATATGGTGATAGAGCATTTCACTCATTATCACCTCTAAAGATGCACTTACCTCTTGTGAAGGTGAGTGACCTCAGAGAAGCGGGTCTCACCTGGCGAATATGTCGGGGGAAATGAGTGTACTTTGTAGATAGCAGCACTCAGGCAGTGGAGAGAAATACCTTTTTGATGGGGTCCAAGATGCAACAAGATGAACATGCCGACTTTTACATGATGGATCATGGCCACCACACGGTGGATAGATCCGTCTGCACAACATATCGCACCTGCTGCCACTTTCTCCCAGTGATTGTGGAAATGAAAAGCGTGGCACAAGCCGGAGCGCTCCCCTCCTGACACCCTGGGGATGGGATTTACTTCCAGTTATCAGATGTTGTCCGTGGTAATTCAGATTGATGAAAGATAAGGGAAGCTGATTGCATGTGTTGATGGACAGCCGGATTGCTGAAAAATCTGGATTTCTCCAACTCTATGCAGCCCGGCTTCTATTTCAGTTATTTAACCTCCGTCATGCATGTTAGGGAGATCTGCACCGAGGGCTGAGTTTCCCGTTTGCATGTTGGTGAAAGTAGAGCTGCTTGTGGAGTACACCAAATATAATGAATATACTGTAAGACCGACCAAGATGGAGGTCTGCTCCAAACTAATATGACGATAAATCCAATTCACTGGCTGAGGATTTTGTTTTGTGGTGTAAAGCATCACATCCAGGAAACCATATTTCACATCTTTATTACATCTAAGCAATTTTACAACTTGATATTTGTTCGTATTAAACAGTAACTAACTTCACAGAAAGGTGTTTTAATACTCTTTGAGCAAATTCCTTCAATATATTTTTAATAATCTTAAGTGTGTTCTTACAAAAATCCTACAAGAACAAGAACAAATGTCCATGTACTTTATGAACAGCACAGCATTTCATAGGCAACAGGAGATTAAAAACAGAATAAAAGGGTGATGCTAGAGATTAAAGTGAATAAAAGCTTACAGTTAAAACTAAAAGCATGTGAGAACAGACATGTTTAGAGTCTGATACTGTTGCAGACCTGACTTCATGTGGTCAATAAGTCCAAACAGCAGGAACGTTAGCTTAAATTTAGAAGATCCAAATCATCTCATGGTTTTACATTTTGCAATACATAAAAACACAAGATAAATAAAACAGGCATTGTCATGATTGTCAGATTGTCATGTCCTTCTTATGAAATTCATTTAAGTAGTTATTTATTCTTCTCACTGAATTTGACACTAATTAATTGATTCATTTATGTATTTTAAAATTTTATTGTTTCATTGAATAAACTGCAAAATTTTGGATAAGTTCATCTTATCTACTATTATTTCAAGTTTATTTGGTGTGCTTATTAGGATCTTCCACACACCTATATGTTTTGGTGTATGAAACCTTGTATTATTTATTTATTTATGATAGTTTTTATTGTATAAAACATTTTGTGCAGCTCTTTGTTTGAAAAGTCTGATATAAATAAATTTCAATTGATTGACAGGTCTCATGCTAGTGGCATAAATGTCACCATGCCTCTTATTATCCAAACTTGCATGCAAGCTTACAAATTTCATTACACATTAATAGTCAGCTCTTACAATATTTTGCACATTTATTTTTTAAAGTTACATCTCTTTATAAAAGTATTTTATTAACTTTCTCTTTTACAAATTTAAAGCAAGCGTCTTCCAGAGGTGTAGACAGGAAGTGAAGATGCCTGGTCATGTGATCATTCACGCTAGTTACACAAAACTAAACATCTAGAGCAGACAAACCTCGCAAAGCGAAAACAACTTTTTTAGAGCTTCTACATGTTAAAGCAATCAGGGCTTTGCAAACGACTCGAACATCAATGGATGACTTTCAGATCTGGAATAAGGAAACAGATCTGGCGTGTGTGTAGGTAGGCGCGTGTGTTTTAGGAAGACAAGCAATAAAAAATAATCCCATCTTGATTAAAAAGGAAGTAAAAATAACTATAATCTGTGGACGTTAGCTGCAATATCTTCCTATACATTTTAGAAAGTCAAAATTCATTAATGACAAAAAATTCTTTTGAAATAATTTTTAATGGACTGAGCAGCAAACATGTTAGCATTTAAATGTTTGTAAGGATACAGTATATCGGACGTATTTAGAGAAAAGATCAAATCCTTGAAAGGTTTTTGTGAGTGCTGCAACCTTTTAAAATGTTTATCCAGACTTTCAAACATATCTGTTTATAAAAACATCGGCGAATGAAGCTCATTGTTCTGCTCTTTACTAGATCGGTAACATCTGCATGACATCAGTATCAGGTTGTTGTTCTTAGTAAATCTGTGTTGCATCTTTGATTTGGAGATGAATATGAAGGCGCTGGAGAGTTGCTGACCTGTTGAGAGTTTGTCTCTTAAATCAGTTTTGTTGTCTTTTAATCATTTAAGTAGTTTAATTGATTTTTTTTTGTTTATTCAGAGACAGCTGAGTGAAAAGCAAAAATACTTCAGAATAGTTCAATTATAATCAATATTATTAATATATAACTATATTTCATTGTTTCTCTGCACTATACATACATCTGTCAAAGTTGAATTTATCCATATACATTTTAAAATCCTTGCATCCCAAAATACAGGATGGGTCCCAACTCCAATAAATCTCTTTGATTTATTTTTCTGCTCCTCCAACTACATTTTTTCACCATTTCTTTATCATCCCTTTTCCCCTTTCTTCTTTCAACCTTGGTGGTCATTGGACCACGGCTGTCTTTTCAGACCCTTCTCAGCTCGCGTTCCAAATAAACCCTTTTTAAAGAGGCCTCCTGGGTGATTCGCGCTGCAGTCGCATGCATGTGGCAGATTACTCCATATTCTGAAATGACAGCACCCTGTGGTGTGTGGTTGCATCTGCTGCCATCTCATCTGCTCCACCACACTGCTGAATATGTTATTGGTTACTTTATGTTCCATCTATTTCACCATGCATAATATATTTTATGGTCCACTTGTGGAAAAAGAGATGTGACACTTTCCGTCAAAGCAAAATATTAAGATGTTGTTTTCATTATAACGTTTAGAACTTGTGCTTATTTCATCTTTTTCTGTTCAACCAGACTGACAGTTTAGTCCAAGCTCTACTTATTAAAGCTTTACATCACAGATGTCGTCTGTGTAGTCTGCTCATGCTGCTGCTAGACTTGCAGTGCATTCACTGACACAAACCTGAGACCAGTCACAATATACAGTAAAGAAAAATCTACTGTTGAGAGAATATAACGTAAAATTCTCTTTCTTTTACACGACAACGTTTGCCGCATGTTTTCAGTCGCTGGGATTTTTCCCAGTGCAGACTGGACAAGATAGGTGTAAGTGTTTCATCAGCTGCATGAAGCCCTCTAGAGGGAGGATACAGAATGCTGCTGAATTATTAACACTCGTCCATCACTGAACAGGAAAACCAGATAAAACCAGACGATAACATAAAGCTGTGGTTCCCAAACTGGGAGGCCCAGAGTCATCTCGCAATTTTTCCACTTCTAGCAACACACGGCCAAATTAGCAAAAGTACCAATGAATAAACAGACTTTTGAACAAAACAAACAAAAAAAAAAAAAGACAAGGAAATATGGAAAGGTGACAAGTTGCTTGGAGGGTAATGCAGAGAGACAGTAGGCTTTACTTCATTAAAGGTTGGCGCTTATTAAAACATCCACATACTTAATAGAAAACATCCTGCAGCTGGTTTAATAAGTGGCTGCACTGAGGATTGTGCAGACAACATAGTGCCTAAATCCATTTTGCAGATTTTCTTGAATGATTATGTGATATGACTGTTTCTGGCAGAACACGTAAAATACTAAGGTGGCTGTTTTTGTACCTATATCTTGGGCTTCTGAAAGGCAGGTGTTACCTGGCTCAGCGCTATGCACAAACAGCTGCTTTTATTTTAGCGAGGACAAGTGATAAACAGCTGGAAAGGTAAATGAGAAAGAGTGAATCTTTTCTGCTCATATATATATATA
>JBAMHX010000017.1:20239241-20273270 GCA_037177515.1 Pseudomugil tenellus | reverse complement strand
ACCAAAGGGAAGTTCTCCTTCCTTGTACTGAGGTTAGCACTCCAGTGCGCTTCGGTCCACATATTGTTGCTCTCTTCACCCTGCACTTTTCTTTCCGCATCTTGCAGAAAGTGAACTGCTCCTGTTGCTCAATATTGGTCAGAAGAAGCTTTTCTGTGCTCCCCCTGTCTCACTGAGTTTTATTATAGCCATTTTTGCTCCTTCTACAAACTCCATAGTGAATTCCAGACACTAAATCCTCATTTAAATCAGGGGGTTTGCGGCTGTTATTAATTATGCAATCAAGCTCTGTCGATCATCCGCAAATCACAGGTGCAATCTATTTGCACCACATTCAGTTTTGCACACTTTTTGGGAATCTTAGTAAATGAGGGGCATGATGTCTCTCTCTTAATGTGTTTTTTAAAAATAATTTTATTATATTTTTGATATATTATTTATTTATTTTTATTTTTTAGTAAAACAGCTAAACGCACAACCCGCCTCACATAAAGTAGTGCGCAGATCATCTTGGTCAACAAAGCATCACACTGCATGATGCATCAATATTATCATTTCCAGGGAGCTCTGCAGATAAGTTTGAGGAAACACTGAGGCGCTGATGTCATACTGGCTCACAAACTGTCCCAAATCAAAGTGTACTTGGGGTTCACACTTCAAATGCGCACTTCGTTTGGGACCAAATTAGCTTAAAACAAAGTGTTCATGCTATGTATCCTTCGCGGTCTCCAATGCCCCAAAAGTCTTTGCGTGCCAGGTAGAAAAGAATAAGGAGCAGTTGAGTGCTGGAAAGGAGGTTTTATATGCATATAAGCACATATTTGTTCCAGCAGACAAGCTGGGACAGAAGCAGCACTGTGTACCGTGACCACAAATGAATTTTATTACATGCATCTGACCAGGATTATTTTTCACTGACAATGTTTTAGTTTAGACACACATGTAAATGAAAAATAAATACAATCCAAAGTACTGAGACAATTTTCTGTAATTTTTTTTTTTCTTATATCTTTGTGTTTTTGTGAAATATCGGGCTCTTTAATTGGATAAACAGCATATGAAGTTGCTCAACAACTGATGTCTGGAGCACATCTGTGATGCTCTTACCCCGGCTGTCTCATTTCAAGCGGAGTGTGAACTATTGAGGGCGGAGGCCATGAAGTGTCCTCTGCAGTCTGCTTACTTCAAAGCGTGAAGTGCATGAATTGAGACACAGCCAAACTTAAAGAAAATGTCTGTGTGCAAGATTAGCATGAAGTAATTGTTCAAATAAGATTGTTTTTGTTGTGCTGTAGGATGTAACAATACATCCATGTGCATCAATCCTTTAGTATGTGAGGCATCTATGCAAAATGAGAACATTGTTCAAACAATCAGAAAAATAACCGTTTATAACACTTTTATTTTGAAAATGGGTTTGTTTTTAGTTCCGTGTAGCACAAAGTTTTCCATTTATAATTAGTCTGTCTTTGCTTTGAAAACTTTAATTTTATTACTTAATTTCATTGAGCATAGGAATAATATAAAATACATTCTAATCACTTTTTGTGATTCTGTTGTGAATGGAACTGGCTTTGTTTACTTACTTGTCATATAATTTCAAATCAATAAGTGAATCTTAAATAGAATCAAATCAAAATTGTGTTGTGACTCAGTTTAAAATATCAGGAAATACGTTTTCAATCGGCTATTTACTCTCCGAGTGCTGCTGCGATGCAAGAGTCACACATTGCACCAAATTAAAGTGAAAGCTTTTTGACTTGACCTGGTTACTGGTGGTTACTGTCGGTTACTGGTCCATCAGTGCGACTTTAACTGGTAATTATCATTGTTGCACCGTTTATATATTGTTCAAAATGGAAGGAAAGATATTACTGTTATTGAAAGATTCATCAGCACATGAAAATGACACAGAAATGGTAAACAAAAGCACAAAAGAGGAAATCCATGGTGAAATTGTCTGCATTGGGAAAAAATAAGCTAAAATAAAGATGATGGACCAAGTTCATATATGCTGACTGAACGAAAATGTTTTTGTTATGGTGTTATATAAGAACAAACTCCTACATTGTGTTTGTTTTTCTTTTGCTTATGTTTGTTGACTTCCAACTTCCTTGGACTGAAACATGCTTGCAGCTCTGATGGCATCAATTCCCACTGGACCACAATTTTTCAAGATGCCATTGTCATTTGCATTTCAAACGCCTGCATGGAAGCTCTTGTAAGGACCATTTTCTTTTCCTTCATCACACATACTCATCCACAAAATGACACAGAGCACATACCTCCATGTGCTGCAGATTTAGAGACCAGCTGTTTCATACTCTTCCCCAACAGCGATCCTTCTCTCAGTTGTTTTGACTAGCCGGTATTTGTGAGCCTTACAAACAAATTAAATATCTTTCAGAGGTCTCTATCAAAATGTTAGATGCTTTGTGTTGTGGCAAATCACCCTATTTCACAAAGGCAGCATTCAAACTATTTGTCGGCACATTCACATTTTCAATGAAAGGCTCTTTTTTCTGCTTTCATCGTGACAGGAGGAGTAAAAAAAGAAGATATGGTGGTTTATCTCCGTCCTACGCTCACCCCACAAGTCAGTCATCCACTTCTGAGCTGTCACACTCGAGCTGAAGGCTTCAGCAGAATATGATGTGGAAAGAAAAGTGTGATGAAAAGCAATACATTTTTAAAGCACTTACACCCCAGTTTTTAATTACTGAAAACAATTATCAAAGCAAAGAACAAGAATAAAAGCCATTCCAAGAGATTTTCAAGAATCCTTTTTATCACAAATATACAAAGAAAGCTGTTCTAAAATATTTTTTTAATTAGCAATGCATTCTGCAATGGTATATAATTATGATGCAGAGCCCAGATATACAGAAAATATGTTCCCGTATGCAGATATAAGCTACACTTTCTTGATTATATTGATTTGCTGTTATGCTGCATATCTTTGTAGACTTACTGGATTGTTCAGTTATCCAATCAAGCGACATCCGAATAGCAATGACTCTGGTAACATAACCGTAGAGTAGACATGATTGCTGGTGGCAGATGGGCGGATACCAGGTTTTCCTGACATGGCTTACATCATTATAATTGTAATATTTGTGGAAAATACACAACTGTGGTCTTGAACCACAGTTACCCCTAACCATACTGCTTTGTTGGATCACTTGTCAACTGCTGCAACTCAGGAGGAAGTGTTAACCGCATGGCTGCACATTTAGGTTTGTGTCCGGAGGACAGGGGTTTCAATCCTGACCTGGCAACAACAGTAATCAGCAGACTTGTGTCAAGCTCTGCACAAGTCTGCTAATTAAGTCTGATGTGTGTGTCAGGTGTATTGTAGCAGGTAACCTCTAGGGCATGCATGACTTTGGGCTCTGAAAGATGGGAGTCAAACACGTATCAAGTCTTACTTTGCTTTGCTCTTTTAAATTGGGGTGTGGGGGGGGGGGGCGTTCTGTGCGCGACAGAGCTTTAACCTCTTCACAATTTTACATTTTTTGACATTTGTCATGAAATCTATAAGATGATGTGATTATTTATACCAAATTATGTTGACTGTTTTTTAGCATGCACTGTTGTAACTTTACTAGCTTAACATGCTATGTAGCCTGTATGGTAAGGATGACACCACACTTCACCAGTTGTGAATCTATTTTCGCTTTGGTTTGGGATGCTGCTGGGTGGCAACACCTCCAGACACCGGATAAATGTCATTAAATTAGTCAGGAAAGGTTTTAAGGTTACTGAGTTACATAGTGTCTGTTTGAGGTGGTGATGTGAATGTTTTTTTAAATTGCATTTAACTGCACCAAAACAACACACTAGCATAGCATATAAACTACTCTGGAGGCTTTGCAATGCATTTTATTTGACAAAATCTTCACTAATATTCTGTTCGAGGCTTCATGTTTAGTCTAATTTAGGACCAACTTCTTTCTCAACGTCTAATTCTGTTTCAGAAAAATACAATTCTTGTCTGTTTTTTTTCTTTTTTTAATTATGTTTCTAGTTGCACAATTCTTGCATTTTACCAGGGAAGCACAGAGCTGATGATCAACTCAACAAATCCAGAAAAACAGAGTGGGGTCATGGGAAACTGTTTCAGATGTGGGTATCAAATATATTATGTCATCTTTAAAAATGTTGCATTAAAGAGAAGATGAAGGGATGTAAAACTAAATGCTAAATTTTTAGCACGGAGCTCAGGTTTTGTTTAATCCTGAAACCTAGCATCAGTACATTTTACAACTTTATGCTCAGGGGTTTTTAATCATCTTTGGGACCATCAGTTCTGAGAATTGATATAAAGTGTATGAATAATTAAGGAAAAAAGAAAATGTCATTGTAGAATTATGTGTGTGAAGGGCAAGGTTTTTTTTCTGTTATCACAAGCTATAAATCCTGAATTCCTTTGAGAGTGGGTACTAGTGAGACTTATGGGATTTTGGGGGCTATTTTTCTCAAGTGAACTACAAGATAGAAACAAGATTTTTGAGCTTGTCCTTTGAAAAATGTTACAAATTTATTATTTTTTAACCAGTCGCTCAGTCTTCAAGGAGATGTCATTCACATATATGACCAGTAAAACCCAGGCACCTAGTGCATTAATGACACAGGAAGTGTGTGTAAATGACCTTTTTGGAGTGTTTTGCATGGTGTACCATCCAGGGTAAAGGTAGCTCACTTTTTACAAGATATAATCTTCTTTGACATATATGGTGAAGCGGGTGCAGAACATCTTAAATCAGCAGAAATCTACGAGATAACAGAACAGTCTCAGGCAATCTTTCATGAAAAAAGCCAGGGAAGCTTCTTGACGACTGCTGGGACTAACAACAGATTACTCTGATCACAGAACCAGGAGCAATGAGAAAATTGTATTATCACAATGTCATTATATTAATACAACAGAATGTATACAGTTCACTAATGAGTTTTATGGCCCTCTGTTTCATTTTAATCAACTGCTTCTCCAGACCATATCTGTCCCAGTACTCAAATAAAATGTATTTCCCGCATATTCCCACATCTGTTCCTGGAGTTTGTACAGCACACAGCTCCATGCAATTCCTCTCAATGGGAGCTTTTATATTTACAGGTATGCAAATAGAATTTTTTCCTTTGGATTACTGTCAAATAAAGTGTTTATCTAACATTGGATTTGATTATATCTCCTGTCTTTAGCTGATAAGCACTTCAGAATTATGACTGCAGTGTCTGTTCATTGTGTGCATAAGTTGAGAGGATGCAGGTGTATCCTATCACCATGCTAATTAAAACATATACTTTGTGTAAATGTTTCAACATGTGATATCAAATCTCCAATATCCAGCATGTGACTGGCTTTTAAATGAACAAGGATATTAGGCATGCCACTTCACACTTGTTGATGTCAATATACATGTCTGCATCTTCTTTGTTCTTGGGTGCATGCTCAGGACAGGGGACTGAATCCAAGAAAAGTGGCATTTTTTAGAAAGATTTATTGTAAATGAACAGTTATAATGAATTGGACCAATGTGATTACATTAAATTTGGTTTATTTGGATAATAATTGGATTTTGGTGAATTGAATTGAATTGAATTGGACCATAATTGGAATGGGTTGGATGGTGTATCTGAGAAAGTACATTTAAATGACTTTGTTGGGAATTGGCACTATGCGAATAAAGCTGAGTTTAATTGAAAAACGAATTGCACATTTGAGTTAATCCTTTGAAGGTCTTCGGGAAGTCAGGGAGTATGGACAAGTTGTGGATCTTTTTCCATCAGGGAGTTATAGTTTAGGAGGTAAGAGCAGTTGTCTGCCAACCTGAAAGATGACGGTTCGCTTCCAATCTTCCTCTGACTACACGCTGAAGTGTCCTTGGGCAAGACACTTAACCCCACGTCCCAGATGTACGTCGCTTTTGATAAAAGCTAAATAACAGTAGAATAAAATAGAATCAGGAGTGTTAAAATGAAGCTTTGTAGTCACGTGTTTTAAAACAGTACATGTGAAAACATCTTTTGAGACTCTTATTGTCTTCAGACACATTGCATAGAGAAAAAATTGTCATGAAAATAAAATTTTTGTGTCCATTGTTTTAAATAAATGCTTCAGACATTGCTACAAGGTTACCTTTAAGATGCTCATCTAATTATAAATTGAATAGAATTTCACTACTTATAATGGGACAGAGGCCCTGCTCTTGTATGGACTGGAAACTTGTATTATGTTTCTAAACCCTTCTTCCAAACCTCCTTTTTAACAAGTGGGTATGGAGAATAGATTGATGGATGGCTCAAAGGGTTAAAACTGTGCGATCAACATTTGTAGTTCACTGGGACCTCTATTTAAAATATAAAAAGCCGATAACTTTCTCTGTCAATATGGTGGCAATAGTGTATGGTACTTTTTTCAGTGATACTAGGGCTGCATGATATTGGACAAAACTAACATCTGGATGTTTTTTTTTCCAACCATGCAACATGTAGCAGTATAAAATATACAGGAATTTTCAACAAATGACTTGAATACCACTTTGAGACACATTGCATTTCTTAATGATTATTAACCTGCACTGATTTTACCTCCTTTTGTAGTTTTTTTTTCTGTATTTGAGTTATTATATCCCTGAACGCATGTCTGCACATTATGGTTTTGCCCCGACCGCAGGGGATATACGTCACGATAATTTAAATAATTTTTACTATTTCATTTTGATACTCTGCATACCTTTTTAGGTCCCCAAGGGGACGACCTGTATCGAATTTCATGATTATTGGATTTACTGTATGGTTTCTCCTCCAGGTAGTGCTTTATGCAGAAAAAAATATTTTTGGCTGTATCTCTGAAACTGTTTGTCTCATTGGCTTCAAATCAAGTGCAAATAAAGCTCATGACCTCAGGATGTATCCGATCATCACCTCATACCTGCCTTGTTCAAATCTTTTCACACCAGGTTGAGCTTTGTAGCTGAAAAATCACAGTTTTGACCACATCTTTGAAACAATTTGTTAGATTAACTTCAATTCAAGTATAATGACAGGTTTTGACCTAAGGGTGCATCTGGGAATGACACGATACCTGCATGGTTCAAATTCTACTTAGTTAAGGTATATATTCTACTTTTTTCATTATTGAGTTCAGTGAGGCTCAATGAATAAATATTATAGATGACTTGTCAATATAGTTACAGGGTATTACATGTGCGGTTTTATATTATTGTATTGTCTGTTTGAGGATTGGGGTGTGGGGTGGTGTACCCCTAGCTTTTGCTTCCGACGGCTTAGGCCTTGTTATTATCTTTTACCACTTGCAATGAACAAGCGTCTGTGTCAGGTGCCTTTTGAAATTGATGAGAACATGTGGGTTTTCGTCTGACAATTAACCCGACTTCATATACAATTTATTCCCTAAAACTATCAGAAGTGAATACAAATAGCATGTTCAGTATCGGTACAGGGGTATCTTGATACTCAAAAAAGTATTGAATTCAATATTTTTACTGGTAAATATTTGGAAACAGTTTTTTTAGTGTCTGTACTATCTTTGACACACTGTATGTTACTCTTCCTATATTTAGGTTGCACAAATACAAAGATAGATTTGTCAGTGTCGATGTAGCAGACACTACACAGGTCCCACACTGGAAGCAATGCTTCCAACACACTGCTGTATAAATATATTTACCTCTGCCAGGAACAGTTTTGTCATATAGGTTTTTCAATATTTTACCCAAAATACATTGAATGCTGAGATGGAATGACATTATGCCGCACAACAACATATTTAAACCCCAAATCGGAGAAGATTCAAAAACCAAATAGCCGTTTCTCCTGACCTTGACAGGCCAGCCTTCCTGTGATGCATGAGTGGAGGGCACTTAAAGGAAACGGGCTGTTTAATATTGCAAAGGCACACTTTTGTTTTATGTTCTCAGGTTGGCTGGTAATGGAAAACAAAGCCTCACTTTGATTTTGCTGCTTCTGGTTGTGATGTACAGCAATATATTGTTTTTCAATATCTAAAGTTCGAAGAGGAGAAAAAAAATCAGTTGTGTGATTTTTAGAAGGAAACTGTCAGTCTGCTGGTTACGCAAAGATCACAACACACAAATATTTAGTTTCTGTTGAAGTAAAGGAATGTCAGCTGTTTTCTTTTTTTAACCAGTGAAAATGGAGCTTTGTTTTTTTTCTCATGTGCTTTCACTAATGTTATTTATCAGTCAAGATCAAAACACATTATAATATGTGAATAATCAGCTGAGTATTAACGATCTGGAACGTGTGTCTTATTACTACAGTTTTAGCACACGCAGCAAAACAACTTTAGGATCTGAAGTCAGGAGAAGCACAACAGTGACATGCAAATATTAGTAAATAGGCCATAATTTTTTTTTTTTTAAAGTTTTTTTGTGTATATATAAGGACAAAAGCTATACCATTTTTGAAAAAGTGCATCACATAGCAATACATATTGCTTTATTCAGAGCTCCTGAATGCAAAGATTGTACTGGGGTTAAATACTTAGTACATTAAATGTCCAAAGGTTTATCTGATGATATGGATGGAAACAATTGTCCTTAATGTCTTTGCAAATCACTATGTTGAGCCATAAATTTAGTAAGTGCACTGTTCCGGGATAGAGAGGACCATTAAAGCCTATATTGCACTCCAGTTTCCATCGCACATTTGTGAAGGAGCTACAGAGAAGGAAGCATGCAGAAACTCTGTATCATGCAATGACGCCACAGTGGGAAGCCAAACGTTTCTTAGTGTTGGTGCATCAATTTATCAAGCTAGGTGTTGTAATACCAATTAGCCATAGTTGTATGGCTGATGCAGATATTGGAACCTAAAAAAATGTTGCACCCAACTTAATGAGACTATACTTAGGATGTGTTATACGTTCTTAAAAGGCTCATTCAAAAAGATCCGGTTGAGCCGGGGATTGAATAAGTGACCTTCTTGCTATGAGGTTGCAATGCTGACCACTGTGCAGCCCCAATGATAATTTAGTTCAATGCAGCTTTATTTCATTGTTTTATTTAATTATCTTATATTAATGCAGTGTTTCTCAATTCTGGTCCTGCATGTGTTACAGGGAACCCTTCTTCAACACAATTGAATTAAATGAGTCAGGTGTTTTAAAGTAGGAACACATGCAGAGCATGTAGTGCAGGGCTTCCTTAAGACCAGACTTGAGAAATACTGATTTAATGACAAAAAAAAAAAATAAACTTGTGAAAATATTCTCCCCAGTTAAAACCTGTATAGCAGGATGGAGAGAGTTTAGATGCAGACATGGAAGTTAACAGTTGCAAATATCTCAACGATACAACTTACACAATGTAAATAAAATAAAATAAATTAGAATATTTGTTACTGGTCAAATTCATTTTATACACCAATTACCTGACACTGATTTCTAAGTATCATGAAGGTAGACAGAAAAAATGTGAACGCCTCAGGGTGGCCTCCACATGGTAGGTACAATAAGTATGACCTCTCATGACCTTCGCTCATGATGTTTGGTTATCAGCTTTGCCAGCCTGCTGGTTGTGAGGGATCAGCTGAGTGGGAGACGATTTGCTCATGTTTGAGCTCTGCAGATGGAGGTGACCTTTGTCAGTAACCTGATCTGCCGCCTGCTCTCCAGCACCAGCAGCAGTAATGCGACTGTGAACTTCATAGTCTCCGGTGAACCGTGTGCACCGCCAGCAGTGAGGAGTGTCCAGCTGGGATTAAGCTGCTCGCCGTGCCTGTTTTTGTCTTTGATGCCTGTTGCCCCCGCAGAAATTGCTCATGTATTCTTTCCCATTTTGAACAAGCACTCTGCCATCAGTGCTTGTATGGTTTTATCTTTTTAAGTACAAAAATGATCAGTCAGATGAGCCCCGTGGGTTTTTAGTTGTCGGATCAAACAGTGATTGTGCCAAACTGTGTTCAGTTGTCTGTTTGGCCACTTAATTGGTGAGATGTTGCTTTGTAATTGATGAGTTTTACCTCCTAAGTGTTGACAGCCCTGTTAGGGGGCAGAACTGAGGCTACTTGCAACGGTAGCTGCGTGACAACCAGTGTTTGGGGCTTGTGTCTAAACTGGATCTGCTGTCTAACCCCAAGTAAATAATGAGGCTTATTATAACACAGCAGGTGTTCAAATAATATCTGAAAAAGCCATTTAACTCACAAGACAAGCAACTGATGTTTCCTTGTGGTTTGCTTTCGTTAATCTTGGCAGCCTTAGGTCTCTTTCACTTTCCTTTTCCCCCATCAGTGTCAGCCCAAGCTTAAAGATGCGACTGCACATCTACCTTAAATATCACTGCAAGTGTGACTGCCTCGGTGTCCCCTCATTTCATTTATAAACCAATATCACAAATGGATACCGAACAAATCGGCACTCTATTTGCTCATTTCATTCCTATCGGCATCATTTTATTTATTATTTTTTCCGCTTGCAAAGTAATCAACTACTGGTGAAGCGTTTTGTAAAGGTTACATTTGCCACGTGGCTTCTGGATAGGCCTACATTCAGCTTAAAATGAGTTTTAGTGAGTACAGTGATTGAAATGAACACAAATTGATGCCTCTGTCACTCCTGCTCAGCATTTCAACAAAGATTGAATAATGACAGTGGAACGGGAACGCTTCTGGTTTGCAGGATTTCATCCTCTGCAATTTAAGATGTGGTGTTCAGTTGGGGAGAAAAGGACAAAAGAGACAAAAGAGGGACATTGCTTCTGGAATAGCGTCAAACCCCCATCATTACCCTGCATTGGAATAGATGGGTATGGAAAAATGAACGCATAGATAGATGAATACTTTTAGATAAAGTTTAATTTATCAGTATAGTGTCTGTTTATGACTATCTGATTAATCTATCAGATTTTAGTTTTTTTCTTTACTTATTTAACCATTTGAAGCAAAATGTATCATATGGTTTATCAGACATTTTTAAGCACTTTATTATAAAAAAATATGTTAAACACAATCTGATATTTGTCTCCTGCACCTTTATGGATATTTGAAAGCACTACTACCTAACAATCATATTGACCTATCACAGTAATAACTAGAAAAGCAAACCTCTGCCATGCTCACAGTTCCCTATTATATTGTGACTCACGTCCCAAAATATTACTCAGTCACACATGATCTTTGTCAGAGCAAAAAAAAAAAACAGCAGACAGAAACGGTCTATAGGAGGCGTTAGCTACAATAACATGAGCAGCTATCTTACACAGCTCAAAATCTTCCTGGATCCAGATGGTAATCCAGATTACCTCCAAAATGTAATCACTTCTTCATCTTCCCATTCTGAATATATCCTGAAAATTTCTTGATAATCCATCAGTAACTTTTTGAGTTATGTTGTACACAGACAGAAAGATAAGCGCCGGTGATAACATAAACTTCTTGCTCGAGGTATAAGGCTGAAAGACTTCACATAAAAAAGGGACTTTTCTCCCTCAGCTTTTCTTAGGTTGGGCTCTAAAGGGTTAACTAAACTAAATCAAAATGATGTATTAGACTATGGGAGAAATAGTTTATTTTCATATAAACAACAAAACGTCAGTGTTTGTCTTAGCTCCTCTGCAGCTGATGTGTCAATGTCATCTGTCTCATTTAAAACGACAATAGTTATTAGGTTTTCTCTGTCTTCTCTCCTCGTTACTGTTTCGCATGTGAGAAACAACTTTAGCTGAAACAACTTTAGCTAAAATATAGTTAAAAACAACAAATAAAAGAGCATTTTGTCTTCGTATGTTGCTTATTTGATTAATGTGAAGGGAAATTCAGTTCCACACTAAACCGCTGCGCAGTCATGTGTTCTCTTTGGAAGAAATGCAGTTGCAGCCTGATCACATTTCTCCACTGGAGTTCATTCATGCATAAGTAGAAAAAGTGCACCTGTTGTGTGTGTTACAGTTTTTTCTGCACTACCCCGTCCTACAACAATGCTTATAAATTAATCGTTTACTTCCACCTCAGTGGATGATATTTCTCATTGCTTATGAATCGGATCCAGTTATATTTGAAGCTGAAGACACACTGATACAAGGTGACTCTGGACATCTGTGCCTTTTTCCTGCTGCCAGTTTGTGTTAAATGTCATTTTTTCTTTCTTAACTCCTTTGTAACACTTGTAAAGCCGATTTTCTTCATTCTTTTTCACCATTGCTTGAAGAAAATCAGACAATTTTGAAAACAACTTAAACACTAATCTATTGCCATGATGCTTGCTTGTGCTGGCCAACATACAACTGTACACTTAAGGCTGTCAGCTTACACCCACCACCGTAATGCTAAAGAATCCTTGACTTGAGCTGGGAGGCTTCCCACTTGTTATGTGCATGTTATTATTTGTGACAAGGGAACAGCTCTGGGTGCACATACCAGCCAACATCCATGACCTTGAATTGCTGAACACTCTGTGAATAATTATGAATAATTTAAAGGAATAATTTGTTGTATCACAGAATGCCTTGAGTTCATAAAGCATTTTATATATCAAGTGTTATTACCATATGTAGCCATCCTGCTAATGACAGTGCAACGTAATCACACAACTATTTCCATAAAGAAGATCCAGTGAAGAATTGTGAAATATTTTAAATGAGGATGAAATGCCAACAGTATCATAGTTCATTTGTCCTATGAATTAAAATTATTGTATTTAAAAAAAAAACATAGGTATTGTTACTGCTTCAGCATGTGACTGAGGCTCAGAACAATACAATTAATACATATGTATACAAAGTGTATTAATTACAGGATAATAAGGTAAATTACAGTCGTATACAAGAAGAAATGCTGCTGCTGCAAAGAACTGACGACTGAATGTTTTTTGTGGCCGACTGTTGTCATAGACATGTTTTCTTGTTCCTGTTACAGACGGTGGTGAAAGAAATGCGACTGTGGGGCTACAGTGTTTCTGTACTGTTCAACAAGATGCTTTATTTGATTTTTTCTTCTCAGCTGCTGATGACAGATGTTTTTCTGAAATACTTTTTAAATAAAACTCTTTATGTGTGTCTTGTTTGCAGTTATGGAACTGATCCGTGAGCAGCAGTGTCCATGACCTTCAGATGAATTAAAACAAGAAGACAAAAATAGTTAATTTTTTTTTTGTTAAGTTTTTGCTTAAGCCCTATAATTAACTTATTATAAATATCTAAATAGTAAAATAAGCTTTTACCTGTCAGAAGTGGTGGCGATCAATGTTAATTTATATTATTTTACTATGAAGATAAACGGAAATGAAACCGACTAAACTACTAGTTGGTGTGTTTTTTTGACACGTGCGCTCTGTCCACTGGTAGCAGTGTCGTCAACTGAGTGTGTGTGTGCGCACATGTACATCAGACTGTGGGGGGCTCGCAGCCCACACCAATACAATGACAGGAGAAACACTGGTTTGACAGAAGCTGGGTCAGGGAGGGCCGTGGAGAAGGGCAGGGGTACACAGCCAATGGCCCCTGGCTGGGACTCGAGCCTGCGGCTATTTGGTCACCCTCATCCTGGAGTTTGGGCCCCTGCAGCCTCTGGGGATCCTGCTCAAATCCAGCAACAAACTTTAAAGTTTATTTATTTTATTAAATCCAATACTTTTATTTCATCCTTTTATTGTACTGTCAGAGCATGTTACCATGGCAACTGTATACACCTTTCACTTCCACAGATTGGAGGGGTTTGCAGTGGTTGTGGCATCTGTGGTCCTGGTATGAAAAGTTTCCCAACATATTGTTTCCGCAGTGACAAGCCAGATGTTTGTATGATAGTATAAAACTGTGTGTGTGTGTGTGTGAGAGAGAGAGAGAGAAAGAGAGATGAAAATTAAACAGAGCTTATGATTAGTTGTGCACTTTAAAATTTTTTAGTTGTATTTAATGAAGGTCATGGATGAGACACATTGTTGTAAAATCTTTTTTCATTTTTGCATTTAGTTCTCCTTAAATGTCCCAAGTTTATTCAAATTGTTCAAATGTTGCTTTTATCCATCTTACCTGCATCTATCAATTAATATTTTGTTTGGTCCGTTTAATATAACAAACATTAAAAACAGCAGTCATTAATTCTCTTTGTGCATTCGATTACATTGTATGAAGTTTAAAGAAATTCATTAGAATGTTTTTTGTTTATTGACTTAATTGACATATTCCTGTATAACTTGCATAAATACTTTAAAGTGGGGATTATGAAATCTTTCATTCAGGCACTTAAACCTGAACATTAACAAGAAATAGTTTTTTGTAAAAAAAATTTACAAATTGATATGGCTTTACTTTTACACAATTAATGTTTTTCAAATGTGTGTTTAGGGTGAGTCAACATAATCTCTAGCAGTTAAATTTAGTTAGCAGAGCTTTATTTTAATTTAAATGTGTGGGTTGATAATATTCAGTTGTTATAAGTAGACAAATCTACTTTCAGACTTTCAACGAAACAGAACGTCATTTTAACATTGTCTATATTTTTGATCCGAGAAGAACTAACTTTATTTCATATTTTTACCCTTCTGTAATGCATTAGATGCATTAGATGAATCGGAATTACTGATGCTGTGAAGCAATGTTGTAGAAATGTGTTCCATAGTTTTAAAATTTGTTTTTGAAATTTTTGAAATTTAAATTTTTAAAAAATGTTAAAAATTTTAATTTTTAAAATTATTTCAGTGCCTCCATAGATGAATATTCATCAAATTCTATTAAGTTGCAGGTGATAAAAAATCATTCAATAGTCTCCATGCAATCAGTGCACTTACTAAATTGACCCCATGCTTTTGTCAGCTTTCTTTTGTTTGCAAGGTTGCAGCTTAATGGCTAATGGCAAATAAAGTACTTGTGATATATTACTTTAATAAATAAATAATAATTAATAAATAAATAAAGTACTTGTGATATATTACTTTAATAAGCCCTGTACATGGATTCCGCTGTGTGGGCTGGACCTTTGTTCAGGTTGCCTATGTGATACATTTAAAGGATCTTTGATGTACTTGCAAGGATTTTTTCCAGCAGTAAAATCCCAGTATCAGTCAAAATGCCCTTTATTTAAAGTTGATAAGTTATTTACATGTAAATGAACTGTTTTGAGTCTAGAAGTATGTCTTCAAAATGTTAATTTAACTGTCAAACCTGTTTTTTACTCAATACCAAAGAAGGAAACAAATTAATTAGCTGTGACTAAAGCCAGTAGGTCAACAGTGGCTCAGTTTTTAATAACATATTCCACACTTTGAATATCTGACTCTTTTCCTGTGGGGAGTATTGTTCTACTATTTCTGATCCACGTCGGGACTTTGATGGAGCACTGTGATGGAAGTGGTCCCCATACGACTGTCTCCTCTGACCCTGCAGTGGCAGTAGGAAATGACAGTATGAGTAATGCTATTCATCCTGAGAGGTCCATTGGACTGAAGGCTGGGCATTGTGCAGTGAGAAAACAATAATCTGTCTTTAATATAAATCCCTTGTCACCAGCTCTATCCATCAGACTTTGTGGGATGGGAACACACAGTCTTCTCCTCTTTTCAGACAGTCAGAGAGTTTTTTTTTCCTCACAATACTTCATTCATGCTAATTTTGGAGTCTATTATGACATTGGTAGCTATGAAGTTTTTTTTGTTTTTAATCTGGCTGTATTTTTTTAAAAAGTGTCTCCACCATCAAAAAATATGGCTGCTTAAACATATCATCTGCAAATCAGCATATGATGCAGCAGATATGTTGTGTAGTGCAACAATTGTGGTGCTGCTTGGTCTACTTCCAGTCATCGTATTTGTTTGGAAGAATATGAATTCGGTGGTGAACACTGGTGTTCATTGGACCAGTAAACCAAAGGGAGGAAAAGATTTAATGGGTGAAACCATGAAAAATTTGTTTTGATTTGTGGCATTAAAATGTATTATAAGTCATTAAAATTTGAATTTTAATAAGTCTTGTTTCCACCAACACATGCGTATCTGGGTGGACTGTGACATATTTCTATGTGAAAACTGGGATGGGTTACCATGTATCCAACATGACCAGTAATACTTTTTTTGGGATCCTTCCATTGGGGTACTGATCTAACCCAAAAGAATGATGCTTGACTTGGTGCAATCTGGTTTAAAAAAGGCACTTCCAATGTATGCTGGTATAAAAGCAAAGCGCTGTTTTATTCTGCAGTATTTAAAGGGTTGATTAAATGCAATCCTGCTTATCCTGCATTGCATTTTTTGCCTTTGTCCTGTAATTTATGCAACCTGAATACTCCTTTCAAACAAAGTCCATGTTGTTCTCGTACAGAAACGCCAACACGCCCAGTAGAAAGATGGCTGCCATTCTCTTTCTTTGCTTCTGAGTCACGAATAGGTTATATTTTAATGAAGGCATCTAGCATGGCGACATACTATTATGTAGCAGAGGAATCTAATGGGAAATGGCTGGCACTCTGCCTCTCAGGTTAGGTTCCGTTTGACTGTAGGAACACAACAACTACTGGTAACCATCCCATTGTGACTTGTTGGTGCAAATAAGGCCACCGTAGAACATGTTGGATAGTTGTGTTGCTACTCATACTGAAAAAACAAAGACAGAAAAAAGAAACCTAAAACATGTACAGAAGTATTGTTCCTCCGTTGTTACCTTGTTACAAGTCAGCTGAAAGGTAAAGAGTGTTACCCCCCCCCCCCCCAAAGCAAAAGAAAACCAAATGAGGTGATTTTTTCATAATTCTCTTCCTGATGTAAATGTGTCTTTACAACTGAAACTATCAAACCATTACAGGCAGTGGGAGAGGAAGCTTAAAGATGTGACACACGTAGTTATTACAGTAGGCTAATCATTGTTAAGACAATGATTAACACTAAATATTTAAAACTAAATTTTCTGCCACTCCATGATGCTCAAAAATCTCTTGTGATACTTTTATACTTTGTACACAGGGACAAAAGTATGTATATACTTTGGGTTGCAAGATTGTGCCTGTCTTCTGATAATCCATTTCACTGCTGCCTCCTCTGTATGTCCTCCATGCAATATCAACCACTTCAGCTTTATTTTTAAACTTTTATATTTAAATCTTGAGTCCCTTGGAGCTACAATCTTTTGCAAATTGAGCAGAAAATAAGCTTTGGCACTTTCCTTTAATTCCACCCTCTCCTGAATGTGGTGATGAAAGAACCCATTTAAAGATTGTTCAACTTGTTTTTATAAAGTTGCATTCAAATGTTAATTTTAAGCCACTAAAAGCCGGAACATTTCTTTCTATAATTAGCCTTCTTTTATCCTTAAAATAGAGTACTGTGGCTCTCACAGATTCGAATGATAAAGGATCCATCTGTTTGTCTTGTATTAACCTGTTGTGTAAAACTTTGCTTGGTTAAGGGCTAGTTTAGAGCTACATGCTACATCTTTTAGAAGGGATTGAAAGCAACCTATGTTCTATGTTTATTTCAGAGATTGTTCTCTTTTCTATCTTATCCTCATTGAGGTAACAGACTTCAGAGTCCCGTTATTTACTTTCTGATCCATCTCACTTCCAATAATAATGTTAAAATTTTATTTTTTTAAGTAGAAAAAGTTTGGACCTAGAAAATAACAACTACTGATGCTTTGTTTGACTTCAAGCAAAAATTTGCTTCACCTATTTCCACTGTTGTAGTGTCTCGTGTCAAATATAATGATTCTTAGCATAAAGGTTGTTTATTTGTTTATATCATTTGTTTATAATACTTGATGCATTTTGTTCCTTTGACAGCAGTATTTCTGTTCCCTACCCTGCATGTCTCAGAGGCAACCCTGCTTTAACACATCTGGAAGAGATACATTTTCATTAACAAGCTGCAAAGAAATTGATGAGAAAGTTCATTTATTGAATCAGGTGTGTTAAAGCAGGGTTGCCTCTAAAGGGGGTTTTCCATTATCACTTGTCCGCCGTGCTCCACCGGCCAGGGAGCGCTTGAATGCTTTTCCATTGCAAATCCAGACGCTCTAATGTGGAGGGGTTAGGGTTATGGTTATCCCTCTCCCGGCACATTTTATCTAGAAAGTTATGATGTCATCTGATAGCGACACAACTGAACAACACAGTCTCCAAGATTTAATGTAGGGTATGGTTTAATTTGTCTAATAAATAATTTAAAAAAAAACGTTCACAGAGACACCACAGAAGAAGACAGAGACAATATGGAAGGTGGTGAAGAAGCCTTTTACCTGCTGCTCGGGTTATGGTTTATAATGAGTAAATAAACTCAACGGCACAAATCAGGAGACGTCTCATCGAGCACGACAAGACGACCTGGAGAGGCCGTAACTATCAGTACTGTGCACATCGCTATGTAGTGACATCATTTGCCTAAAGCCAATCAGCCTGCAGACCTCACGCTACCCGCACGGCCCGACTGGCCTGGCCCGACGAGGAAGTAGTCCAAAAAGTGTACCAGTACGGTCCAACAGATCGTAATGGAAACTTTCTGAATCAGGGTGGACTGGTGTAAGGCCGGGTGGACCAGGGCCGTTTGGAAAGAGGCCTTAAGACATGCAGTGCGAGGACTTGAGGACTAGGGTTGAGAGACACTGTTTTACAACATTCTGGAACGCCTTCTGCTTAGTTAATCAGGTATTGATTTTCTCTTAACCATGTTCATTTACCTTCTTCTTGGGATTGCTCAGTTTGTTTAATAGTGTTTCTTTGACAAACTCAAACCAGCAGAACATCCATGCAGGGAAATATTTTAATGATGCAGCCCAACATTACATTACATTCATTTAGCAGACGCTTTTATCCAAAGCAACTTACATTTATTTGGGTCACAGGGTTCAGTATCTTACCCAAGGACACTTCAGCATGTAGTCAGGGGAAGTCTGGAATTGAACCGCCAACCTTCCAGTTGACAGACAACTGGTCTTATCCCCTGAGCTACAGCCTCCCAACCAAACAAAATTTGTGAAAACGACACAAAAAAAGCGTCTAAAAACTTTAAAACCAATAGCAAAGGCAAAATAGACAAAGAGCAGTTAAGATGCAACAACCAGGACTAAACAGGGTTTAACCCAAACCAACTTCACTAGAAAGCATAGTATTAGCAAGCTGAGGAGGCTGGACCCTGGAGGTATAGTTTCCAAATTTGCTAGCTACTATCTGGACAGTCCGTCTTTTAATGTTGTTGGGATAGTTTACTTCATGAAACTTTTATATTGTTATATTATTCATAAATAAATTGTTGAATTGTGCAGCACATTTATGTGTTTTTCTTTTATTTCTGACTATGCATTTTATTACCAAATGAAGAATGTGCAATACCCAACTTTATCCTGTCAATATAATATGTCGCATTTTCGACAAAACCGATATTCTTTGTCCACGAAAGGAAAATCATCATTGTACAATCTACATTTATATAGAATAGTTGATGTGGAATATAAATTAGCTCAAGAACATCCATTTTTGAAAGAAATGGATTGAAAACAATAATATATGATACTGCTGAGAAAAATACACAAAATAAGATAAAACTATCTTTAAGTATAAAATTTAGATTAATATAAGATTATTTCCTTTAAATTAAAAAAAATACTTGCAGATAAAGATGAGCAGTTCCTCGGGAGTACACGCACCCTTGAAATAACAAATGCAACTTCTTGTTCCTTAGCCTTTAGGGCATACTGATCCATCCCTCTTAGAAAATAAAAAGAAATATCCTTTACTGGCCAGTAATCTCAGCCACTTCTGTGTTCTATAAATGCTGGTCCAATGGACTCTCTGTTAACTCATGCTTTCCTTAAGTCCATTTTGTCCAGCAGAAAGCCTGCAACTTCTCCTTAATTCACCCAGAACCACTGCAGTGGCTGCATTTGATGAGTAGTCTTAGCCATTGTCTGCCATGGTTATGCTTTTATTGTTCGACCGTTACTTTCACAGCATCTTCAACATAGTTTTTAAAATGACCCAGTTCATGCCTCCCACCCATGACCAATCTTTTTAAATCTGCAGATAGCCACTATATCCCCTGCTGCTCATGTTGTGTTTTTCACTGATCTATTTCTTCAGCCACAGGGTCCTCAGCTGCAGTTTTGTTGTTTCATTCCACCATTCTGGGCTGATTTCCCTCAGCCCCTCTATATTTTCCAATCTCATTATTAATTAAAACCTACTTTTCAGATTATTTGTATCTAAATTGAGGGATATACTGAGGCTGACTGGGAGGGATTATTTTTGCAGCAATGCGCTTTAACTGTCCACTAAAAGACCTTGACAACTTGCAGTTTTATTGCTTTGCTCACATCGCTCTCATTTTTTTGTGTTGGGATGTTTGTAACAAATATCTGCTGTTAAGCAATATGCTTAAACAGCTCAAGATATATGATTTACATTTTTTTAATGTCTTAGATGCTCTGATGTACTTTGTGGAATTAAACTGTTGGGTGTTTTGTCCTATTATTTGCTTGTTCTCAGGCTTTTTGGTATAAATCATATTATCAAGAGTGTAATAGTACTTTTTTTATTTTTCTGTGTTGCACATTTGGTATGGAACCGAGACATACCGAGTTCCCACATAGAACAGTAACTCCCTCACACATGCTTCCTCTGTAAGTAGCAACCGTAAGCACAGTCTAGCCTCTGGCTAGCGGACATTTTGACTAGCAGCAGTTACAAGTGGACACTAGAGTTTTAAGACCATCCTCTGTCATTAAATAGTCAGATATGATTTCATTGGGACCAGTGTCCAGGCTCAATGAGTTTTTTCCAAGTAAAACCCATCCAAGATCAAAACAGCAAACATACACATGACAGTACAGTATATGATGAGGATGCCTGAGGTGCAGGCATGTGCAGCACGCCTTTGTGCAGAAGGGAGGGAAAGGACAAAATCCGGAAAGGATGGATAAGGGGAAGGAAAATGAGATACTTGTACTCTGCACCTAGGGGGGCAGTCTAATGATGCCAAAAGAATAAATAAATAAATGAATAACACCTAAAAAAGTACAAATTATTCAGACAGTCACAACATAACAGAAACACAGAGTAGCTGAGAGTCTGCTGGTCTTGTGCTGAGCTGTGCTTGCTATCTGTTCCCCTTATAACCCCGCCTCCTCTAGCCCCACCTCCTATAGCCCCGCCCCATGAAGCAATGCTCTTTTTGCTGAAAACTCGTTTCTTATGAGCCTGAAGGCCTTTTTCCCTATGATATTTGAATATTTAAGAGCCATAACAGGATTTTTCCATATTTATATCTCAAAAGTAAGTAAAATGCATAAAATGATTGAATAATTTACTGTTTGAATTCAAACTTTATCTAAAATGTGATCATTCATATGCAAACATCATTTAATAACTGAGCATCATAGTCTTTAAGCTAATTGTGTTACTTTGTTTTACAGCACTCATTAACTTAATTGAGCACTGGATTATTATACTATTTGTACATTAGAAAAATGTATTTTATAATATGCATGTTCAGATTCTGTCCATTAACATCTTTGTTTATACCCCATGGTCCTCTTCTTGCGACCTGCAGCTGCATGCACTTCAATGTGCATTCAATGTTTTAACCAAAGTTAATCATTTTATTTGCACATTTTAAATATAACCTTTATCCTTCTATAATGAGTGTGACATTTTGTTTTGATGTGCTGTGTATTTGCTTTTTGCAGTTTTCTAAAATCTTTTTCGCTACAAGTACTGAGAAGCCAACAGCACTACCTGCACTTAGTATTTTTATGCACTGAATGTACAGAGAGTCTGTGTAAATCTATACTGTACCTGTGTGCTCTGCAGGGGAGGGCTGAGTCACAATGGATTCTTTTTTAGCTCTCAGTCATCAGAGCAGCCCTGGGCATATTCTAGGCATGCATTATTTTATTATTTCATCTCATCCTGCTGAGAAAGCAGCTGCTTCTTGAGTACACTTCCAGGGTGCAGGTTTTCTTGTGTGAATCTGTGTTTGGCACCTGAAATATTAATGTGACAACTGTGTTGTGCATATCAAACATAAAAATATGAATATATTCTAGGTTTGGAAAATAATAATCAAAAGCACAGTAAGTGTCAGATGAGCAGAATGTTGACAGTGTTCATTCTGGGGATTTTGCCACATATCAACAACTTCAGAGCTGATGGGTACATTTTATTTTTTATTCAATTTATTTATTTATTTAATTTGTACAGAGTTCCTCCAGAACTGGCACAGAAGATTAGGCTGTTAGAGAATTACCAAATAAATTGAATGCCTTCTGTCATTTTTTGCCTCAAATTCTTAGTGTACTCTGAGGTGTTGAGTAGATGCATGAAGACACCCTGATGGGCATCATGAGTATCAACACACAGCATGACAAGATAAAGTGTCAGTAACAATCACGTTTTTGTGGTCCCAGGAGCAAAGAACAGATAAGAACATCCTTGGAGACATGCTGCAAAAATACTATAAAAATACTGCAAAATTTGGACTATCATATATGGAAATGCACAAATAATTTATTGTAAAACTAACTAAACTTGTCCGATTCAGACTATAGTTGCTTGTTATTCATGGTTAACAAATGTTCTATAAGAGTGTATTTTTTAATAGCAGAAAAAAATCAGCAGTAGAAAAGTGTGTATCCTTCTAAAATTGAATTGTGTTTCTTTGAAATAATGTGTTTTGCAGTATTAATATGTAAAGCTAATAGGAATGATTAAAAAAGATGGAGGTAATTATGTGGACCTACTCAGGGGTATAGTTTTTTTAGCTCTGTTAACAGAATCTACGACCTGTGACGATGCTAACATAATTATAGTCTTAAGTTTAATGTTTTTATTGACTGTTCAATAAGGGTTTTTGTTTTGTTCAGTTTTGTTTTTACATTTTTGTTTTGTGAAGACTTCACATTAAACACAGTTTCATGTGTTATCAAGACACAAATCTTACACCAGTTAGTTTAGCATGAAAGGTGATTTACAAATGCTTTGTGACTTTAGCACTGCTACTGTAGCAGAGGCTAATGTTAACAATGTTAGCTTTTCCTGTGAATTTCACTTTTACAACTGACCCAAAAACAGTCTGCTGACAGTTTAAATGAATGCCTTCTGATAAAATATCAAGATTTTAAATATTAAACATGAAGTTGCTAATGATAGAATGCTGTATTTGGTTAACAGCTAGCAGATAAAGGTACTTCTCACTGGATAATGATCCGTATGTTCTAAACTTATTGAGCCACTTATTGAGTCACTATTTGCCTCATATATCCTCTTACAAAAAGTTTAAATTTCATTTAACCGTTTTCTGTTTGAATTTGTGACCTCGGCTTCCTGAACCTGACCAGTGTTTGACCTCTTTGCTGGCTGAAGTAAGCTTAATGGAAAATATGGATGATGAGGGGGCGGTTTAAAAGTGAAGCAGATTGGGGATTCTGATTAGCATAAATTAACTTACATCAGGATGTCGTGCTTTAGACTTGATTATTATTTTCTTATTATTATTTTTACACCTCTTTACATTATTGGTAAGATTTTTCTCTCATAAAAACATTCATATTCATACTTAATCTGTAGTTTTACATCTAGTTTTTCATTGTGCACCAGATCAAATACTAAAATGTTTTTATAAATCCCAACCTAACAAGGGATGAAATGTTAAAAAACCTTCATAAAGAATTCTGGTTACAAATAATTACATTTCTACATGTTAAAAAAGCATTTCAGTTGTTACGTGTTACAGCCATGATATCTCATATATCGCTATATCGCTAAAAGACTCGGACAATTATGTAGCAGACTGGAGCCAATAATAAAACCATTTTTATAAACAGATGAGCTGTGACCCGACTTGATCCTCCAACAATAAGCACTTTAGATTAACAGCAACTGAATTAAAGAAGCTAATGCTCCAAATATATTGCTATATGTACATACGCTACAAACACACACGTCTCCATTGACTTTTTTCATGGTACTTAGAATGTTAAAAACTATTAAAACCTCAATGTTGCGACAGACAATAGATAAATAGATGAATGAATAAATGAAGAAGAAAGAAAAATACATTTTCTATAATATGGAGCCATGAAAATTCTAAAAAGTATTCAAAATTTTAAAGATTCATTGGTAACAAATAAGGGTGTCATGATTAGGTGTAAAAGGGTATCCAGCAAATTCTTACTTTTTCCTAAACAAGGCTGCGTTATTACTCGTTACCTCGTCAATTTGTGTGTCCTAAACATGTTGACATATTGAAAATAAAAAAACATGTAGAACAAGTTCAGTTTTTCAAATGGTTGTTTGAACACACATTTTCTCTGTTCTTGTGTCGGTTAAATAAAGGTTCACTCTATTGTAAAACTATAGATTTAAGCTGTTATTTTTATTGTAATTTATACAACTTGTCAATTTTTCTGTGAAATTAGTTTTCTTTGTATAGTTGGAAGTTATAAAAACAATCAATTCTAAATTAATGTAGTCAAAACGACCAAATAGAAGTGTTTTTATCTTTCCTTACTTTAACTACATCCCTTAAAGTTGTTGCCTTTTTAGTTTAAGTTGAAATTAGAGCAAATGCTACAATTTCCTAAAAAAATTACTTTAAGATTAAAAGGTCATTGATACACAAGTCTTTTGAAAATACTAATTGTGTGTACATTTAATAAAATATATGGTTTTCAGTTGTGAATTAGTAAGCAAAAAGCAGATGTAAACCCAATGATTTTCAGTCAGTTTGGTTTTATTGATTTGTTTGAAGGACATACATATGAGTGATTTTTTTAAAGTCAAAAGTAAATATTCTGTTTATTTATGTGGGAAAATAAAATATTCTTACTTAGTTCTGTTTGCCCCATGAATTTTATCCCTGAAAATGAGCAAAAAAAAGTCTAAAGGAACATAAATCAGAACACACATCCCTAGTTAGTTCAGTTGCAAACATCTCCAATAGGACTTCAACCAAAAAGTCATATTTTGCGACTAAATTGTGGAACAGTGCAAATGAATTTTTCGACCTACACTTACAACCAATTAATTAGCATTTTTGAATAGTTATTTTTTTTATTTATTTTGTGGCTAACTAGCTGCTTCCCTCTTCAGTCCAGTAGTTAAGTCATGTGTTAAGTATCTGGTTTACAACTAAAATTAACTTCAATACAAGAGAGGTTCCGAAAACAGAAGAAAGCCAATATTTGTGTGCGAGATTGGGAGGGGGACAACGATGTCACTCCCGAAATATACATAGATGTGCAAAGAGGTTTAAGGACCCAAATTATATGAACTACAAATTTGAAACCTACAACATGCAGTAAATACAACATTTGCTCATAAAGGTGGCACTACACACAACTAAAACATGGCACTTATCAGTCTGAAACACAAAATGTGCTGTTACATGTGTATTAAAAGTGCAACTCCACGCAGCTGAATGTAGAAAGCAGAAGACTGCTAACCAGCACCGAGGAGACAGAACTGATTCTGAAGTTTAACAGATGTTGATTCTGTTTCATTGCAGCTGTTTGTTAACTCCTGCACAATAAAATAGGAATTGTAAACACTGTAGTTTCTGTAATAATTATTCAAGTATTTATCAGTAATACATTGAAAATATGAGGAAATGTGAAAATTAGTTAGGTGCCACTGCGCTCCTTGAGAAAAAGAAATGTTAGTCTGGAGCCCTGAAGAGTAAAACGTATGAAAATCATCCTCCAGATTTACCTTTTCTTTTTGCTTGTGTAGAATGAGTTCCCTGCAGAATAGCTTCTTTAAATATTTACAAGTGCGGAGTTTTATCACTTTCACTATTAGGACGTACCTCGAGGGGTTTTCTTTTTCACATTTAGAGCGGATGGTATTAAAACCTCACACCAGGAAACCCATCACAGTTTTTGTGGCTTCCTGTCAACTCTGAATGGTTGCATAGTGTGTGTTAAATCTTTGCAGAAAGCTGATTTTAGGGGAAATGAATCAGGATAACGAGTCGTCTGAGGTTTGGTTGAGCCCACAAAGTTGTCCATTAACACATAAGCCCAGAGACTTGCAATTAGAGTTGTACATAAGCTTAAATGTACTCCAGTGAACAGACAAGTTTAATCCCTTTAAGCCAAAATTCTCCATGTTTTCATTACATCTTTTACTGGTCTTTAACAAACGACTCTTTGGTCAAAAGTGTTAAAAGAAATAAGTATTAAAATCAGCACTGAAAGGCAACACCTTTAAGGAAGCTGCTTCAAGTACTGCGTTGGGATTTACCACTGGGTTTGATGCACTATAGAAACAAGCCATAATCTTCCATCTTAACAACTTTATCATTTATTTTGTTTACAACCATATTTCTGAGCAGGATACAAACACTCAAGATGAGTTTAGTTTATGAATTAGAATTGAGGCAATGTTTATGCCATAAGATGTCTACTATCAACGCTGAATCATCTGGTTTTGTAACTGTAAAACACTATATTCAGCGATTTTAGCCCATTTTTTCTTTATTATCTATGTAAAATGTAATATTTCTTCTTTATTTTCTTCATCCTCAGTTATCAGATGAGGAGACAAAAGTAATGGAAAATGATTTAATCAATAGCACCATAGACACAAAGACAAAACACAATTTATTAGTAATATTTGGTAGCAATTAAATGCAGATCAAATAAACCAAGCCTGAACCAGAAACTATTAACATATTTGACATATTTTTCCCCCAAATGTTTTGTTTTCTTTATTCCTATTTGCAGTCATTTATGCTAATATTTAATAGTGGTGGGTCGATTTGTGAATGAATTGATTCATCGTGATGCAACACATGCAGAATCAGTTAAGATTTGTAAATGCCACTTTTCATAATATCAAAATGCAGCTGTGAAATATGGCAGGAACATAAAAGTTGCATGTGTTACCCAGATATATATGGAAAATAGCTTAATGTTTAAGGCGCCGTTTACACGGCAATGGGGGAAAAATGTAAAACATTTTATCAGATGTCCATATTTAGACGTCAGCAGAGTTTTGGATGGTAGAAAATGCAAAAATTCCAAAACGCCTTCCAGAGTGGAAATCCTGACAACGCTTCACCGTGTTGTTGTTGTCTGAATGGTTAACATCGCAACAATGCGTTGCGGTCACATAAAGATGACTTCATAATCTTAAGCCAGTTCCAGAAAACAATAACACAACATGGGCTTCTAGTTGCGCTAACAGCAGTGAATGCGGTGCAGGATTCATGTCAGCAATTCAGTACATTCATCACATAGAGTTATTATTCTAGCCGGTGCGCCATGTTGTTTTGATTTGTCGTGCTCATAGACATGAATGTAATAACTAGATTCCTCTCTCGTGCTGTTTGTCTACGGATTCAAACGGGCTCACTCCGCAGACATCTTTTGCCAGTCATCTCGCTCATTCATAACATTAGCTGTGTCCCAAATCAGGATCTTTTAAATAAAGCATTTACTTTAAAAACTAACATAATTTGCTGCCACCTACAAACTGGGCCTGCATACTACAACAGAAAGTTGGAAGGTTTGTGCCCTTTTGCGTTTCTGTGTGCACGCAGATGTCCCCAACCAAAACAGTTGTGTAAACGTGGAATTAAAGTGAGAACAAAACGCTACTTTTGCATTTTTGCTTCGGACCGTTTCCCTTTAAACGTAGCCTAAATTGTACATGTGAGATGTCTTGTTCATATCATTTCAGAGTTTTTAAAGTGTCATAAGCCTGAAAAATGTAAATGTTGAATGCTGAATGTTGGAGTTATCTTGGAGAAAAGGGGCTGAAGTACTCACTCATAGAATATTCGTTGACATTTCTACAGCCATGAAGTCAAACTGTTTTCAGGCGGCTTGAATACAATTGCGGTCATGAGAGAGTTAATGTGAGTGTATGCATTTTCACCACGGTGATGCATTCATGTTCTGATCCTCTAAGGTCATTGTAGTTATATTATATGAAAAATACATAAATAAAAAGTGCACTTTGCCTTAACACAGAAGCATGTGGGTGTATAAGTGAGCTCCACTCCTGGCAAGAGACTTATCTGAATTTTCCAGATAGCGAAACAGCTATCTGGATGAAGAATCATTTAGGTAAGTGGGGCAATGTTCTCTCAGAAAGGTCAGGGATAGAAAGTGGATGGCCAGTGGTTTGAAGGATCCACAGCCATTTGGGAATAATGTTTTTTTTTTCTGTCCTTCTTTCCTGATTAGCACCTGACAAAGTGCCCTTAAGTATTTGACCTCTGCAAGCTCTGCTCAAGTGACTCAGTTAGCAGAAGAGGATTGAACGGAGGAGCTTCCAGTGTGCACATCAAAAATATGAAGAAGGAGAAAGCTAAACATGAGATTCTGCTCGCTTGGCTCAGAGTAATTGCAAAGAAAGGAAATAAAAATGAATGAAGATGACTCCTCCTTAGGCACCTTCTCCCGTGACCTTTTCTTCCTTGGAGTTGCTTTGAAAACACTGAGCAAATCCTGCAGTTTTTCCTGCAGCACATGCAAGAGGAAAATGGCAGAGGATGAGATAATTATTTTTTATATTTACATTTTCTGACCTACTTACTGTGTTGCTGCTTGTGGTACAAGGTCTTATTTAAGTGCAGCTCTTTTTTTAGTTTCTATGCTTATTATTATAATTATGAATGTATCTTGTCGCACTTTTCTGCAGAGTCTTAGTTTGGTTGACTCGAATGTGAAGTAGTGGAGAAAAACAATAGTGTTATTTTTTTATGGTTATTTTGTATTCTGTGTGCACACTGGACCTGTTTTTATGTAATCTCTGCTAAATTTAGTCATCTCTGTTATGAGATTTTTAAAAATATTTGATATGAACTGGATAAAGTCCGTATTCCTTGTGAAATATGTAAGAAAGTCATCTTTATATATAAAATCAGACGGGTATTCTATTGGACAATGTTGTCCAGTAGAATCAGTTAAAGGACAGAGCACATTTGTTTGGTACTCATTTGCATAATTTTCTATCTGTCATGTTTATTTATATATGTTTTTGTTCATGTGACATATATTTAGCGTGTTCCTTCAAAAGGCTGGACCCTCTTTGTGGCGTTTCTTATTAGCACCTGCAAGCTTGTGACTGAAGCTTTCCTTTCACATAGTGGCTCAGAACAGGTTAATCTTCTTTTGTTTTTCCATCCAGAGCAAATTCATCATTTCTTTGGGGAAAAAAGCTGTTATGGAACCAAATTATAAAAAAATATTCATTGTAAACATATTACACTGTAACAGGTGATGCCTTTTTGTTCCTCAGTTTAACATGTCTGATGTTTTATCTTCTTTGTTACGTCATTTGTTGTCTGAAATTGGGTCATCCAGGCTTGAGACAATTTTCAGCCAATTTTTGCTTAATAAAGGTTCTTTAGCAACTTTTGCTCTAAACCATGTGCTAAAATAATAATAATAATAATAATGGTAATAAATAATAATAGTAATAAATAACAATAACAACAACAATAATCATATGTAGCAATTCCCATGACCCTATGAGCACACACCCCTTTGGGGCTAGAGATAATATTACATTTTTAATAAACACTTTTCATACATTATGGTAATGAAGCTGGCTGATTTTATTGTATGTGCTGCAGAATCAGGTCCTACATTGACATTGATAGTAACACTTTCTGTTAAAATTTCAGCATCTTCTTTTCATAAATGTGAAACTATTTAATCCATAGATATAAATATACCAAAAGTGACATCACTTCTGCATGTTTAAATTATTTAAAACTAAGATGGTCTTTGTATTATTTTTCATATAAAAGGAAGAGTTTCTATATGTCTTCCTTCCTTTATTATACAGTTTCAGGTTACATGTCCAGATGATGCAGCTGGCTGTGTTGAGGCGATTTAGTTATCTTGGATTTCTAATGTTCATCGCTACCTGGTAATTTGAAGGCCTCACATACTCAGCATGAGCTTCCATCATTGTCCACTTGCCTTTGCTTCTTTCAAAATCTCCGAAATGCAACCATAATTGCAAACATTCACTGAAAAACTTTTTTTAAACTTTTTTTTACAATTTGCACAAAGCATTGATGACATCTGCTTTTATACTTAAACCTGGTACCCTCACCAGTCCCTAACTGATCAATGATTTGTAAAATTCTCCAAAGAGTTTTGTTTGCATTAAATATTCAGCTATTTTTTATAATGAAACAATAGTAAATAAAAACAATGACACAGCATTTCTTTGGACAGAACTGTTAAATGAGCTTCAAGATTAAATAAAAACAAATAAATTAAAATAAATTTACAGCCTTGTCTAATATTTTTAGGATATAAGAAATGTTAAATTAATAAACTTACATCATTATGTTGACTCTACAAAGTCCTTGTTTCTGAATATCCAATAAGATTTGATCATTTTAGACATACATGTATGTGCCTGTTTCTGAGCATGCATACCCTCACATGCAGCATCTTATGTGTTCATTGTCTTACCCTGGAAACATCCACATGTAAAGGCGTTAGAGATCAGACCCCTAAGCTGGTTCTGAGACAGAGCTACGCTCATTATGTCATTCTGTATTTAAATTTCACGTTTTTAAACCAAACTCTATTCTTATTTGCAATGCAGACTGAATAAACAGTTATTTATTCATTGTGAAATGTGCATAATTGCCAAGTTTGGCGCAAGAGACACAGCTTAATGACCATTTCTGACCTTTAGACCTAGAGCCATTACAGCTCTTTAAGCAGATATGTGTATATGCTTTCCTATTTGTATTCCCTTCCAGTAAATGCTAATTAGATTCGTTACTCTGGTTAACACGGACACCTCCTGTTTGCGGTCCATTCAAAGTTGCATCACTACATAATTTAGACGCCAATACTGTCTTTCACACATTCCACACATAGACTACGCATGTCCGTTTAGGCTGCAAGGAGTTTGGATTGTGATCCCACGTAAAGTGTGTGATAACTTGTGAAGAGAAATGGCTCCTATAGCTCCCAAAACCTGTTGAACCCACACCTGAATTCCATCATCTACATGTTATTCAATCCCTGAACGCGGAGTGTCGGTGGGACATTATGGTTTTGCCCAGACCACCACCAAATATCCTTAGTGTGAACGTAATAACTCAATTTGATAGTCAGTATACCTGTTTAGGTTCCCAAGAGGACGACCTGTAACGAATTTCACCATTATTGGAATCATTGTTTTCCCACCAGGTGGGGCTTTATGCATAAAAAAATTATATTTTTGAATCTCCAGAATTTTTTGTCCCATTGACCTAAAATCAAGTGTAAATATAAGGTCATGATCTCAAGATGCATCCTGTCCTGACATCATACTGGGCTGGTTCAAAGTTTCAACACCAGGTGGAGCTTTGTAGCTGAAAATCACTGTTTTGATCAAATCTTTGTAACTACTTGTTACTTGTTAACTCAATTCAAGCGCAAATGACATGTGACCTCAGGATGGATCTGGGTATGACATACCTGCCTGGATCAAATTTTAGTTAGTTAAGTTATACAGTTTATTTTCTTCATTACTGAGTTCAGTGAAGCTCAATGAATAAATATGATAGACGATTTATTAATATAGACACGGTTATCTGCTCATTGACTAGTTTCATGCTGGTGGCAGAAAGACACATCCACCGGTGCCATTGCATATATTGCATTCGGACCGCTGATTGCATATATACAGCTTGTAAACAAAGATTATACCAAGTTTGTGTAGTACATTACGTTGCACAAACAGAACATTAAGAACGTGTCGTCTTTACGGTAAACATGTCTATAATCGTGAGTACAAGCAGTGGACACAATCTGATTTTTTTCCAGATGTAATCCTGCAGGGAAATGAGTTAATCTGCTATTAACTTGAGATTTTACTCACCCGTTCTGAATATTTTGAAGGTCTAAGTGTTTTCGTCATTTGTCCTTTGTGAATCATTCATTCTTATGATCCAGCCATAAAAAACATGTTGTGTGTCATTGCCAGCTGTCACTCCTTTTGGTGCGCGTGCACACCGCTGAATTGAGTTGGTCTGCAGATTGTCGTGGCTTTGATATACAATAAACCTCCTTGCTTATAAAAGTCTGCTAGATCTCCATCAAAGCTGAAAGATTAGGCGACAATTACTGTGAAATAGATGCACTAAAACGATCCTCTCAGTCCGATATGTAACTCCAGTGTGTGTTGTGTACACACAGCAATCCGACACACCTACTTGCAGTCAGATACTATAAGTCTCATAAATGTCCATACAGGCTTCAGATCAGTCCTCCAAAAAAAAGAAACAAACAACAAATATATAATTATTTTGTGGCTACACACATTCTTCAAACTCACTCAAAGAGTCGAGCCCTTCTTTTGATTGTGGTCTTTTTGCAGCAACTTAAGATGTGCGGACAGAAGATCGTAACTCTGTAGGAAGCATAGTGAGTCATTTGCACTTCATGAACATGCTCACAAACTAAACAAAAAATGTATCCATCCAATGATTTGTAAGCTTTCAGGGTTTCGGCTGTGTATTACCCAGGAGTGTTTATTAAATTGTTCCAAATGTCGCCATACTGCACAGGGAGCCACTTCCACAGATTATCTTCCCACTGCTTTCCTTCAATTTCAAACGGATCAGACAACAAAACAAAAACTTCTGTTCGTATCTTTTACGACCTCTGTGGGAAAAACGACTTGATTTTACCTTCTTAGCAATTTCAATCATATAAACACTATGGGTTGCGCGATTTCTTTTGCTGGCAGCTAGTGCGCATGCGCGGGATTAACCAAATCTGAACAACAATCAATGTGTCTATAGTTCATGGGTATTACATGTGAGGCTCTTTATTTTGGGGTGAGCCAGTCCTCCCTCGCACGTCTCCAGTTGGTGCAAAATAAAGCTGCACGCATTCTCAATGGAGTACGTAAGAGGGAGCGCATAACCCCCATTCTGGCTTCCCTCCATTGGCTGCCAGAGCACTACAAAGTTAATTTTAAAATTACTTTATTTTTTTTTCAAATCTTTAAATAGTCTGACCCCCCCTTACCTCTCTGAGCTTCTCCACCCCTACACTCCTGCTCGTTGCCTCAGGTCAGCTGACGTGCTGCTCCTGGACGTACCGAGGTCCAAATGGAAGCTCAGAGGGGACAGGGCCTTTTCAGTTGCCAGTCCAAAATTGTGGAACGAGCTCCCCCTCTACATTAGAAAGGCCTCCTCACTGTCCATTTTTAAAACGCACCTTAAAACCTATTTTTATTTTTTGGCTTTTACGAGACTGGCTTCTGTTCTAGTGTGCTGCAGGTTTTATTATTTGTTTTATTAATTCATTAATTTATTTATTTTTATCATGTTTTTTATATTTTGCTTTTATTCTTTTCTTCTTGGAGTTTATCCTGGATGGGGGAATACGGTAGAGTTTTCATTTGATTTGTCTGGGATGGGGCTGTTCACGCTCTGGCTTTTAGGTTGCTTTGTGTTTGCCGTTTTACAGATTTTGGACAGTTATCTTTTCAATCTTTTGCCATTAAAACAAAACCAAATGTTTTTTTGATCCGTGTTCATTCAGTTCTCACAGCCATCTGACAATGTAACAGAGCTGCTCAAACATAAGTCTCATCTCTCCAAATCATTTTCTTTGCCAGTTAGCGTATTTCAAAGCATCTTTTTGAGCTCAACCATGTGTCAAGCATGAATCTTGGCTGTTTTAATCCACCACCCCCACCACCCCCCCCCCCCTTCATCTACACAATGTAGGCTTCTGCAAATGGCATTCACTCATCTTGAGTTTTTTTCTTTTTTTTCCTAGCAGAAGCAAAAAAGATTACTTCTATAACAAACAAACAAACAGACAAAAAACATATTAACAAGACTTAAAAACATTATTATCCTTTGGTTGTAAATTTATAAAAAGACCACTATTCTTTTTGCCATCATTACATGACAAATGTCCTTAAAAATACTCCCGAAATTCAACATTTCAACAACAGAAGTGTAGGAGACTGTTTTTCCTGTCAAGGACGAGGACACTGGTTTCTTTAGATGGAGAAGAATATAAATTTAATAATGAAGATAAAAGAAGTTCAACATACAGTTAACATTGAAACATGAAGGGACAAAAC